>OLMO02000286.1:15060996-15077775 GCA_900291935.2 Cassiopea xamachana | reverse complement strand
ATATATATATATATACATATATACATATCAAAATAATTCATTAAAAGTCCGATAAACATAACTCAGAGTTTCAAGCTTATGCGATCCTCAGATGTAATACGAAGGAATTGAGGGTGTGGTAGTTATAAATGAGATATGTTTCTATGGGTTTTTCCCGGACTTTTAATACTTTATTCTGATTGATATCTTAGTTCTGTGGTATACATATTGAGCACTCTTTTAATACTGTTCTGTTAAGTGTTACGTATATATATACATACATACATACATACATACACACATACATAAATATATAAATATATACATAAATACATAAATATATTTATATATAAATATATACAAGATATATATTATATATGTATTTATTTTATGTATATATATAAATATACATACATATAAATATATATATATATATATATAGATAGATAGATAGATAGATAGATAGATAGATAGATAGATAGATAGATAGATAGATAGATAGATAGATAGATAGATAGATAGATGATAGATAGTTAGACAGACAGATAGGTAGGTAGATAGATAAAAACTACTACAGAATACATACCTCAAGAGAATGTTTGTTCCTGACCGGTCTACTGTAAAGCAGACTGTTTCATTCACTTCAGTGTAATTAGTTGTAAGATCTTGTTGATTTACACGTAATTTTACACCAGAGATTGGATACTCATAAATTGCAGTGGTCGTCACAGACATTTCACTTACTTCGTTGCTAGCATAAACTGTAACATTGTATGTTCCTATTTCCGAATACGGGTGAACAGAACGACCCAGGAAAAACCCTCCGTCATTGTTCTTGTCCCGGTCGTATGCTATAGGTGAAAGACGGTTGTTGGGTTTGTTGGAATCCCAGTCGACGTAAATATCCACACCAGTTCCTTGCTCGATGGTGAACCATGTCTCAGTTTTCTTCGAGTGATTAGTAGGCAAGATAGTGTAAGATGAGTTGGCTGGCTGGATAAAATTTAGCCCTAATAACAAATCTTGTACCTCGACAAACCGTGTGCAGGTCATATTGCTGATCTTGTTGTAAGAGTAGACAGAAATAGTACGATTTCCATATGTTGTGTAGTTGTGAGTCATGTTTCTGAAGTTGACCACACTGGTATCATTTGGAGTACCATCAGCCCAGCTCCATACGTGTGTCAAGTTAGTCCCAATTTTGACCGTCAACCCATAGTTATTGCTGATATTTGTAGCCACTACCCCCGGGGGAATGATTACTACGTCGCCGACAGCATCCTCGACGGAGGCGTATTGCTTGATTCTTTTTGATCCTACTGGATGCTTCACTTCCACGTCGATCAGGTAATCTCCTTCAGACTTATACTCGTAGTTAATCTCCACGTAAACAAACTTCGCTAGAGTTAGATTAAGCACTCTCAGTGTGCTGTTGTCCCCAAGATCATACGTAGCCGTTGCGTTTCCCCATCCACTTGCAAAAAAAGTCGAGACAGAGATCTGCCCGGTAGCTTTTGGGTCGACGTCCTTCGTGAATTCCAACGAGTCGATCGCCGCGAATAGGTTGACAGTTATATTCTGATCAACGTAACTTAGCTTGTTTGCTGCACGGCAGATAACGGTGTAAATTCCGGGTACAGCATACTGTTTTTTGATTGAATTTGTGCTAGTGCTCTGGTCAAACGTGCCGTTGAATTTTGTCTCCCCAAAGTGGTAACTAAAGCTAACACCGACATCAGTGTTGGCAGAAGATATAGAGAAAGTGATGTCAGTATTTATCAAGGAATCAGTCACGCTAGCCGAGAGAACGAAAGCAGTGATGTCCTCTTGAACGTATACTTTTGTGCTTTGGGATGCTGATGACTCTGCCGCGGTAGCCGAAACGCCGACAGTGTAATACTGATCCAGGCTACTCAGTGATAGGTGTTTGAGGTAGTTAGTTGGGTTCACGGTATGGGCGCGCAAAAGGTGATAGTACTTGAAGACACTGGCTGTAGGCAACTTCCTTGAGAAGACGGCATTGTTGAGAATCTCAAAAGTTTCCTTGTACTGGTATTCTGGATACATAGGTTCATATGCGTCATGGTACTTGTAATACCCAATGTCTGCCGATGAAGCGTTGCAGCCGGTCGTCCACCCAAGCACATCTCCGGGATAAGCAACAAAAACTTTGTCATCTGGTACTTTGATCACTGTGTTACCTAAACAGAGAAATACAACATATAGGTACAGGCCTTCCATTCCAACACGTCCCACGCGCTCGATTTGTCGCGCACACAAATCTATCAATTTCACGACTAGCAAGCAATGAAATTGATGGACTATACATTCAAGTATAATGGAAAGCTCATAACCACTGGATTTTTGACTGTTAAAATACTTCCCACTCAAGTTACTTCACTGTGCTACTGAATGTCCTTTACCCTTAACATAGTTCTTTTCGTAAGTAAATAATGAAGATAAGGAAGGAGAGGATGATAGGGAATTTGCTGAGGAACAATTACTAAGTATGGCATCAATACAAAGTCAAGTCAAAGTCCTTTCCCGCGCCCAATGGCGCATAGGGCGGCGCCTATATCCGTTTCTATAGCCCTAGGTCACGCGTCTGCAAATGCAGTGAAAGCTACAGCGGGGGGCTGGTCCACTGGTAGCTCCGCGAGTTTAACTTTCCCACTCCATTCTCATATGTCGAGAGCCAGACGAGAAGGCAGTGAGTACCATTTTTAAAGTCTTTGGTATGACTCGGCCGGCGCTCGAACCCACGACCTACCGTTTGTGAGGCAGACGCTCTACCACTGGGCCATCACTAAGTATGGCAAAACTGCCTATGATTAAGCCTTTCTTTAGACACTGTACAGCTTTTATCAATATCGTCATCCAATTGATATAAGCTGTATTCGAAAAAACAGCCCACGCAAACGAGCCTAGCGTTGGTCGGGTTTACTCATTGAAAGGTCTGAGATATGCCCACCCTTGGAATTTCATACCTGAATGTCTTATAGGTCTGAAGCTTTGATAACCTGTTGCTTCAAGAAGAAATACAGCTGATGGGATACGCCCGCTTTTGGAATATTAGGCATACTACAATACGATATTGTTATTAACGATACATAGGGCCGCCTAGGGGGGCGGGGGGCAAATTGCTCCAAGGCCACAACCTCCAAGGGGCCACATAACTCCCAGTGCTTCATGGTTTGGGGGGGCTCATAAAGTAAACCAGCAGAAATTTTCCAAAGTTAATTTCTAGACGCTGAAAATATTATGCTCGCTTTACTCGCAGGGGGGCTTGTCTTTCTCTTTTGCCCCGGGGGGTCTCAGAATTCTCTCGGCGGCCCTGACAACACACGATTCAAACGCAAACTCAAAGATTTTTTTCAGCAAAATCAATTAACTACAGTGCACTAAATACAAGTTGTAAAGTGGACACATCGAAAAAACTCTAAATCAGCTATTGAGTGATGCGTCTACTTGATGCGCATGACAATTCTACGCTTGAATAACAAACAGCAAGAAATGTAATGCCCAGAAAAAACTAAATACAATAGAAGTAGGAATAACACTCGCATTTTTAAGGAATTAATATAAGATATATAATTGAAGAACAAAGGTCACGACGAGAATCATAGTCATTTTATATATTCTTTTTCATAGCATCCATAATTAAACACTAATGTTTCAGATTTTCATTAAACGCTACCACTGAATTGCTCTATTATTGAAAATCCATTAGAAAGTCCTTTACTAACTGAAGATGAGGACAAGTGTGCCCCCGTCTTAAGGAGTTGTCTGATGGATTTGTCAATAGTAAAAGACTTGTAATGAATCGCAGACGACGATAATAGGAGTCATGGTTCCATTATTGACCTTTCCAATAAAGACTTTTTCAAATTATTATTAAGATATTTCCATGATATAAGAAAAGTCCAGACGATTCGGACCCTAATTCTAGGGATCCATCATCAGTGTAATTAGCTACCAAGATATCGAAATTTATACGAAAGTAAACAATAAACAAAATAAACATGGGGACCCTAGGGAAAACCCGACTAAAGGCTAAATCAATAGAACAAAACAATAGGAATGGTAGACCATAAAATCCATGGTAAAATTAAAGGGTAATTAAATGACTTATAAAAGCGTAGTTGGATAGAGGACGTTTGGGAATTAAGGGTTGGACGGTCTCTAAGGATTAGTAAACTCTCATGAATTAAGAGATCGGTGTTGTTACTGGTGCTACAAATAATGCTAAAGTCCTCAGGGGATACAGGGTGACGAGTAGTAGACAAATGATTGTAAACAGTGGAATTGTTGCTGATCCTATAGCCTGTTTTGGTAGCTCCTATGTTCTCTCTGCTGCGTATGGCTACGTTGCGGGAAGTTAAAGGACTTGGCTAATGGATTTTTAATGGTAGTATCTAATGAAAATCTGCAACGGTAGCGTCTAATTGGATGTGATAGAAAAGAAAATGAAAATTGACTAGGATTGTCGTTGTGGCCCTTGTTCCTCAAATTATTATCAGGCCGCGTCTTCCAAAGCATGTGTCAATTTCAACGATGCACAATTGTTTTCAAAAGGAAATTTTATAAATTGCTGGCAAGAAAAATTTTCATGTTTTTTACAATTGAATACTTGTTTCTGATCTTTTGGTTTAAGAGCGAGAAACTGCGGTCATGCATTTATGCCACAATAAATAAAATACACAAACGAAGCATTAAGGTAGCGTCTACACTGATACATTTTCATGAAGCTCCGTTCTCAAAAGCTCCGGTTTCAATCGTATTAGTGTGGATGGATGGCAAAAAGGAATCTAAATGTATGCGTGTTTATATGCAGATCGCACGTCGGTCTGAAATTCCTAAGATACCTACATTAGACCGCTTTAAAAAACAACTGAAACGCGTCTTACCAATTTGATTCACATTTGTTGCAAATTGATACAGGAGCTGATAATCCGCCGGGATAGCAGAGAAATCTTCCGGACTTGGACATGTTGAATTATCATCAACTTTAAACCGTTCCACATCCGGACAGAATACGGGTTTCGATGAAGGAGGATAGAATTCCATTTTTCCACGGACTGTTGATGGTGTTCCGCAATCAGAGCTAACGCACTTACGTTGTGCGTGACAGTAAATTTTCTCAGTCTGGACCTGATCGCACATTGGTCTGAAAATCTATCCAGGAAAGATAGGAAGTTAGCAATCGAAAGCAGGTTAAACTCCGGCATGAGTGCAATGCTAAACAATGTGCACTGCATGTTTTTACTCTGTATACATGTTACAAAATAAAATGATTTGACAAAGAAGCAATTAACATATAGAGAAGTGATATAAGGAATGAAATTACCCTCCATCAAGTGCCCTTTGTATAATGAAAAAATTAAAAATTTCTATCGCGCCATATATGACCCTGTATGATTGCAATGCTAATAATGGTAGTCATGATGATGGTGATGATGATGATGATGAAAATGATGATGATGATGATGATGATGATGATGATGATGATGATGATGATGATGATGATGATGATGATGATGATGAAAATGATGATGATGATGATGATGATGATGATGATGATGAAAATGATGAGGATGATGATGATGATGATGATGATGTCCAACTCAATGGCTCACGCTACATCTCTGCTTACTAACTGTTGGTGTAACAGAGTGGATTGACGATCCCCTCCTTTAAACAACTCCGCCTCTGTTTGTTACCCGATCTAAGTGGGGACATCAGAGCCGGTCTCAAGCCCGGATAAAGGAGGAGAGTTGGATGTGGCGATCCCTGTAACATTCAGCCTCGTATCCACATGAGGATAAGAAATAAAGACTATTCAGAAATGGAGAGGACTTATTCGCGATCTCAATGTGGCGGGCCAAGGGCAGCAATGCCTGCAATAGCCCCACCTGGACCTGGACCTCCTTTAAACAACTGACAGGCGAAAACTGACCCAGGGTCAGTCCTAGGCGCCCATCGGGGGTGAAATGGGAACAGGACAAGGTGGTGATGAAGACGATGACGATGACGATGACGATGACGATGATGATGACGATGATGATGACGATGACGATGACGACGACGACGACGACGCTAGGTTGAAAACCTTCTCGTTGTGGTTGAAAAGCTTCTCGTTGTAGTGAGCGGGAAAAGAGAAACAACTTCAACAACAACAAGTTGATAGTGATTTATTTCACAGAGATTCCGAATTGAGGCATGTGTTAATGACCTGCGGCAAACTGTCCAGCATGGCCTATTTAGTGAAAAGCAATCCAGTTTGGGGGGGGGGGCGAATTTGAAGACGGCAAAAAAGACAAGGAAAGAGAAAACACCCAAAATATAATGAATAAAGAAAGCAATATGTCGGGCGTGTAAATTGCGCGAAGGCTTTTATTTTTCAAAGGCGCACGTAAAATAAAATTGGCAAAAAATACTTTCATTTAAGAACAGTAAACAATCAAATTCCCCAAAACACTTGAAAAGTTGTAGTAGACAAGACAGTTGCTAAAGGAGAACTGGGGTGGGGGGGGTACAAAGTTCTTGAACTTTGTCGGTCATTGAGAGCTGCAAACCAGGACTTATGTAGCGTTGTGAGATTTTCTCAAAGCTAAAATTATTGGAAATTCCCCTCACCTCCCTCCTGAGTATCCGCTACTGCGTTCAAGCAAACGTATCGGATTCTCCTTAAGGGTGTATTTAAAAAGCGTCTTACCTGAAAAACGACTTCTCCTTTGCGTGTGAAGTGAGCTTCGAATGCCTTAACTCGACCCTTCGCCGTAAATTCATAGTTTGGATTGATAAATGTTGTTCTCTCGCCAGTTGAGAAGTCACACGTGGAATTGAAGCTGTCGAAACGATCAACAGTCATGTTGCCGCCAGTCGGAAGGACAAGTGGTGCTAAAAAGATGCAGAAAATAAGCTTTGACATGGTCACAATATTACCGGTTAATATATCAATACTACCAAAATATTATCGAAATACTATCTCAATGTTAATTGGCTACTACCTCAATATTGCCGTAATACCATCTCAACTATATATTTTACAGTAACACTATCTCAATATTGCCTAAATGCAGCTAAAACATTACCCAGATAACATACCATTACTACCAAAATATTCTCTTAATACTATTTCAATATTACTTGCCTGTTATCTCAATTGTACCTAAACGCAGCTACAACATTACCCAGATAACATACCATTACTACCAAAATATTCTCTTAATACTATTTCAATATTACTTGCCTGCTATCTCAATTGTACCTAAACGCAGCTACAACATTACCCAGATAACATACCATTACTACCAAAATATTCTCTTAATACTATTTCAATATTACTTGCCTGCTATCTCAATTGTACCTAAACGCAGCTACAACATTACCCAGATAACATACCATTACTATCAAAATATTCTCTTAATACTATTTCAATAATACTTGCCTGCTACCTCAATAATATCTAAATGCAGCTACAACACTACCCAGATAATATCCAAATATTGCATTGATACAACCTTAATACTATCCGAATCTTTTCTCAATAATCCATGTAAATTTTTCAACAATACTTGAACAGCTTCTCAATCATGCTATTTTGCATATAAGAAAGTGGTTTTTGAGAAAGTAGTACTTAGCTGCTCACAAAGGTAAGAAAGTTCGGTACTGGATTTCTGAGATCTTAGATAGTTTATTAATGCAGACGAATTTAAAATTCGATTTATCTGTGTACAAAATGTCATGTGCGTAACGGTGGTTACTCTCTAGAAGTTCAACTTTCGCTATTTACTAAGATTTCTCATCATTTTATCAGTAGGTATCTACATCTATAGATGGAGTCGCTTTCCTCTAATGTGCATGCGCAACGCATTGGCACTCAAATATGTTTGCTATGAAAGTCCTAAGAAAGTTTTGATAGTGCAGTTGTGAAAATGTTAAGAAATACTGGGCCAAAAAAAGCTTTCCTATAAAATTAAACACGTGTATTGCCTCGACACATTCTCTATATTAAATGGATATCTTATGAAATCCCAGAATTGGCAAGCAATGAACTATCATATCAATTCAATTCAATTGACAAAATACAAATACATCTACTTAGACAATATTTAAGTATATTTGTCTAAGGAGGGGCTCTCTAGTAGCTAAACTAATCGAGAGAGTCCTCCCCCCCCCCCACCCATTTAGAATTCAAAAGAGGAAAAATAAATATCAATGTTATATAACAAGAACAAAAAGATAAATGGATAATAAAGGTTTTTTTGAAACTTCTCATGTATACGTTTTTTTTATAAGAAAAAAGTTAATAAGAAAATGAGGCTCAAATCGTCAAAATCTTAAGAAAATCGTAAGAAAATCACGAGACTCAAATTCCAAAATTAAGTGTTTCTATAGGCCAAAAATCAGTAATTTCGTTGTTATTGCATTCAAAATTTTAAAGATGGAATTCATATTCAAGTATGCAATAGTATTAACGAAAGTGTAAACCATTTTAACCAGTTTATTTCAGTAAAAGTTTAATTTATGATTTAAGAATTTAAGAAGAAAATTCAAGAAAATCTAAGGCTCAATTTCGGGAAAAGTTAAGAAAATTGAGGCTCAGGCAAAATAATGATTTTTATAAAAAATAATTCCAACTAAATTTTAAAATAAAAATCTCTCTGAATACAGGTAATTCGTATCTGGCTGACAAGGCTGCATTTAGTCATTAAAAAAACCCAAACTAAAAAGTAAAATAACATGTAACTTTATAGTTCAGTACGTAAGAGGATCAGGGTTAGTCCAAGGCTTGCTTCTCAAGCAGAATATGTAGTAGGTGAATCGGATGATGTGATAATAATAACAATAATAAAAGGAAAAAAAAAAGAAAAGAGACCAGAGAATCTCTAAAGAAGAGATAAACAATACTGAGGGGATGGGAACATTGATTAAAGTGAGTTATAGGTATCCCTAGTACAAAAGAATAGCTATTTATTCATATGACAAACTCGCATTGTCAAAATTACTGATGGAATTGCTTTTGAGAAGTAGTTTCACCAGCCTTCTTTAACGACAATTTTGCAAGCATTAAAAGATTCTTGACCTACAACACATGTAGGGAAGCAAGCTTAGAAACATACCCTTATTAGAATTGTAACTATCACACAGGGCTGTTTTTAAGAAAAAGTGAGAACTTCACATAAACTCCAGCGATGCTGTCTTGAAGAATTCAATTCTGGCTTCAGATGGGATTGAACAGCCTGCTTTTAGCGAAAAGGGGTAGACAAATGCTGCTTCCACTAACAACTCCATTTCTGGTGGCACTTCGCCTATCATTTCACACCCAAATCTATCACGTTTACTGCTATTTACTTTCTTTCTTTCATCTTGGTTGTAACATTTCGGTATCAATCAATGAAAACATTCAATGTGTTCTTGTACTGCATATTGTCTTTCTTTTTATGTATAAATTGCCTACACGCTACTACTTTAGAGCAAATTAAGAACAATTCAGCCTCAAAATTTGGGAAAAATTAAGAATAACCAGCCTGAACCTCGATTTTACTGGAATTTATAAAAAAAGGAGTGTAGTTCAGTTGAGCCCATGCCAAACGACCCAACAATGAGCGACAACAACAACAACAAACGACTACTCTAGTGTACCGAATAATCGCCCCCCCCGGAGTATTAATTTTTGAAAAATTTTCCAACCCCCCCATTTTTATTCCAACCCCCCCATTTTTATTCCAACCCCTCCATTTTTATTCCAACCCCCCTATTATTAAATTTGGTGACTAAAACGCAAACTGTACAACTTTTTTAGACAATATTTCTAGCAAATGTTATTACTCATTATCATTACACAGTTTGCAAAGTTTACAAACAATATATCGTTCGTTTAGCAATATCACGAAGCATTTTCGAACGTTACTTCAAACGCAAATTTTTTTTTAAAGAACAAAAGGTGTTTAAAATTTTGATTTTGTGTTTAAATACATTTGATGAAAGAAATTTCAAAACAAGAAGACTTAAAAAATCATGGCACGCATATTTGGAGATAAAGGAAGTTACGAAAAATATTCCCTGGATGAACAACAAGAATTAGGTTTGAAAGTTAATGAATTCAAAGAACAGTATTTAGTAGAAGTTGAAGCTT
This sequence comes from Cassiopea xamachana, assembly GCA_900291935.2. Taxonomy (NCBI): domain Eukaryota; kingdom Metazoa; phylum Cnidaria; class Scyphozoa; order Rhizostomeae; family Cassiopeidae; genus Cassiopea; species Cassiopea xamachana. The sequence goes on along the minus strand of OLMO02000286.1, from coordinate 15,067,655 downwards.
TAAAAGGCAAAACCCATTGGGATGCTAAAAGAAAACGTCATGTACCTGATCAACCAAAATTTAACCTTTCATAACCTCCACCCCCCTATTATTCCAACCCCCCTATTATTAATTTTTGAAAAATTTTCCAACCCCCCCCAATTATTCCATACCCCCCGATTATTCGGTACAGCAGAGTAAGTAATAAAATGTTCTATTGCAGTTTTTTTATTAGAGCTGCACAAATTTTCTTAGAAAAGCGTATTTTGTGTAGAACTGCACGTTAAAAAAAACCTGCCATCACTCAAAAGAATCTTCAGCGAAACAACTAAACCTTTACTTTCAGTTAATGGGCATGAGCAAAAAAACAACAAAAGAAAGCACAAATAAATAACAGATATATTTAAGAATGGATGAACTATGAAAAGGTTGAATCTCTTCAACAACTTAGCCTAAAACATTCATTCTTTTCAATCGTCAACAAATGGGGCGCTATGAGGCAGTAGCTTGGATCAAATACATACCTGCAACAGACGTGATAGCAGACCCATGCGGTGAATTATCTAACGTCCATTTCAATTCACTAATTCCACTGCCTTCTGTGAAAGTTGCATAACAGTAGAACTCTTGATTAACTTTGACGGCCACAGGGCAAACCAAAGTCAAGACGACTTTAGAGTAGACGTTCACCGTGTAATCAGGAGTACGACAGCTCCAATAACCTGTGGCAAATTATTAGCGAAAGTAACATTAACGGGATTATGGATAGAAAGTCAATGTATGTTTAAGTTGCATTTGCAGAAGTCTGTTGAGACCATGGTGTACATATACTTTTTATAATAAACATATCTATACCAAACATGAGGCTGACATTAGGCAAAGACTGAGAAACATTTAAGAAATATAGGCAGGCTGAGTTTTAAATAATACCTTGCAAAACAGCTTTTACTGGTAAATTTTTTATCAAATTAGCAAGAAAATGGAATTAACATCCATTACATGCCTCGCAAAACCTGATCATCCTTTTTCTTGCATCACAATTGCCTAATCTGGGTTGTTATTGTCATTGAAAGTCATTGAATTTAAGAAACATTTAAGGCTGGATGCGACGAAATATTAAGAAACATCCAGGCTGAAGCCAGAGAGTTTGTTTCATATAAAAAGAAAAATGTGTGTATGTTGATCAATAAACAGGTTTTTGCTTGACTTGTTTCTTGAAAGTGAAAGCTGTTTCTCCTCTGAATTCATGTATTTTTCCTGACCAACCGGTTTTACAAATGGTACAACTGACCAAGCCTTTAAAACTATGATGTCAATACTGTACATAACTAGTAACTTGTAAGCCGCTAAAGGATGGCTTGCTTGCTTGCTTGTTTTGGCATGCATATCTGGGTTCGTAAAAACCCTTGCAACAGAATTTCCAAAGCTTTCCCAACGCCAAATTAGCAAACTTCCAAAAGCATGAAATAAATTTTCTTCTATATTTTGAAGTCTCATAAAAATAGATAATCGTTATTTTTAATGCAACATTTTAAGACTCTTTTGGTGGATTATATTTTATATCATAAACAGTCAAATGAACTGACATAACATATACATAACATATACGGTGTTTAATACTTCACTAAGTTGTATCCATTTTTAGGATAGTTTAGAATGTTCCTCAGCAAAAATTCAAAACTTTTCCATAGCCATTTTGACAACCTCTCTTCTTCCAAAACTTTCCAGGTCCTGGAAAATTGCATTATCATTTTCCATAACTTTCCAAAACCCATATGAGCCCTGTCAGATGCAATGTGTATAGTTGTGGAAACAGCTATTCTTGCACATTTTGTTTCATCCAGTTGTGAAAATTTGTGAAATGCAGTACTTTTAAAACTCTTTATTGGTCTTCTACATCTTTGCCTCCCCCCCCCCCCATCCAGTTCACAGCTCTTTACGGGCCTAAATGTAATATTCGTCCATGTGGCAACAGGTAGCTGATTGCGTCCTTCCTCTAGAGATTGTTACTTAGTAACAATTTTAGTAAGTGTTGTGCCGAAGGTGTTTCCAATGTAATATATGTACCGTACCTCAAAAACGGTTGACAAGCACTACAACAGAGTGCCTCTGGGGGGGAACCGCACAGATAGCACTCTATATAACTCACTGAAGACGATTTGGTTTGGTGGTTGCACTAAGGAAAGCCTCAATGCTTTCCCCCTTTCCTGCAGTGGCACTAGCAGGGTATACCATGCCCCCATTGGAGGCGAAAAAGGGTTTCAGGAGGGTGATGATACCGATGATGTTAATATAATGATGTAAAACATTGTAGCAACGTTACCTTCGATTTCAACTGAAACTTTACGCTCCCCAAGCGCCGCAAATGCCACTGACCCCAATGAAGGCGCGAAATAAGACAATTTCCCATCAACAGCAACTGCAAATTGAGTAACATTGCTCAATCCACTGACAGTAGTAGAACCAGTACTAAACAGTTCCATCTTTTGCTGAAATGATGCTGAAGGAGATGCTGGAATGCCAGATGTTGAATATACCTAAAATTTATCAGCCCATGAAATTAATACATAAATAAGTCATATATAGAAATATTAGTGATGAAGTGATAGCAAAACGGTTGAAAGTGGAAAACTTTTATCTTGAGTTCTACATACTACATACACATTACATATATATATATAACTATATATATATATATATATATATATATATATATATATATATATATATATATATATATATATATATATATATATATATATATATATATATATATATATATATATATATATATATATATATATATATATAAATATATATATATATATATATATATATAATATATATATATAATATAAATATATTATATATATTATATATTATATATATATATTATATATATTATGTATATTATATATATATATATGTGTATATATATATATATTTATATATGTATGTATATATATATATATATATGTGAGTGTGTGTGTGTATATATATATATATATATATATATATTTATATACATACACACATTTATATAGTAATAGAAAAGTTATACAGCTTTGATCCAAAGACAGATGTAAGTGGATGTTAAATCATACTAACCCTTAGGCATTCAGAATTGCCTGAGCAAAGACTACCTTGGGCAGCGCCACAAAAACAGTGTCCATTGATATCTAGTCCTGCATAGGCTTTGGAAAGGCAACCACAGTGTGCAATGCAGAATGCAGCCTTGATTTTACCGGCAAATATATCCAGTACTCTTGTTAAATTTCCATCATTTAGAGAAGCGTAGGTTGCTCTACAGTCGCTTGTTCGTTGATCTGGAATAATGAAATCTAATTATCAACTTTTAAGTAAAACTACCTCCAATACCTACAAGACAACTAACAATGTAAAAAGAGAGAGGAATGAACAGTTATAATTGGAAGATGGAACAAGGGCAATTGAAGAGAGAAACAAACAAGGGATTAGAAAGCGTAGACCCATTTTGTACTGGGTTAAGGGAGAAGAGCAAAGATTAAAGTTCTGAACGATGAAAATCGACTAGCTCAGCTGTGGCTGTGCTGAATATTTAGGTTGGTAAATAATCAAAATACTAAAGCTGCCTTGGAAAAGGGGGGAGGCTATCAAGCCCCTGTTGAGTTTAATCTTGTGGGATTCTAAAATATACAATTTTTTAATAAGGAAGTTTTTTTGGTCCAGTATAGAAACATTCTTAACTTTTTCAAGACTCCAGCATCAAAACTTTCTTAGCAAAAATTTTAAGTTCCAATATTTTGCACATGCACATTAATGGAAAGTGAAAAAGCTCAGTGTACACTTGAAATGATGAGAAATCTTAGTAAATAACATAAGTTTAACTATCAGAGGGTAAAAAACATCTCATTTATGACATTTTGTGCACAGATAAATCGAATTTCAGATACATAAACACTAAGAGATTTTCTTCAATCATAGAAATCCACTATTGAAATTTCTTAACTTTTTTGAGAAGTTGAGTACTACCTTAATATAAACTACTCCATTATATAAAACGTGCATCTTAAACGCAATACAATCGTTTCCAAATCGCAGGTCTAAAGTTCAAATGCGATTGCTAAGATTTCCTTGACATTCAAAAGGGGTACATTATTACAACTGGCTTTTCCAAGGATTGCTAAACTACTAAGGTATGACACGTAATCACCTGACGTCAATTTAAGGTAATCCTTTGGTTTTAAACTACCGTTTGATACAATAAACAAGAAATTTCGCAAATATTCTAATCTATGTTTTATTCGTAGGAGATGACAAAGTATCTATCTCCCATTATCAGCATAAAATACTTAGAAGTGCAAGTAGATCGATATCTTAACTTGGAGGAGCGCTTATTGACAATAACAAAAAAGTTTCTCGTGGTATTGGAATACTTCATTTAGGAAAAAGTTACCTCCCCCTGGAAACTGTATAAATGATGTGCAGAAGTTTAACTGAGCCATACTTCAGGTACTGCTGTCCGGTTTGGGGAAGTGCAAGCAGTAAAAACTTACAAAGGTTGCAAAAATTACAAAACCGAGGTGCTAGAGTTGTTAGAGAGAGTCCTTATGATGCTCACTCGGAGTTACTAATAAAAGAGCTCGGTTGGCTTACTATTAAGCAACTGATTGATACAGAAACCGGAAAGATATTCTTTAAGGCTCTTCACAATGAAGCACCTAGATATCTAAAAGAATTATTTCATGGACTGCCTGTCATACAAAATAGGGAGCTACGTAACTCAAAAACAGAGATTCATATTCCCCTGCTACGGACATCCTCTGGACAAAAAAGCTTTGCCTAAGGGGAGTTTGCATCGGAGGTAACAACCTTTCATAAGAAACAAAACAAGTAAATCGTTCTCCACCTTTAAAGCAAAACTGAAAACATGAAGAAGTTATAATGGCCACTTTGATTTTCCATTTTCTATCGCGTACCTAGCTTTATTCAGTCGGATTTCTTTTCATATTTATTTAAATTGGCTTTTTTCGTGTAATTAGTGCAATTAGTGTATAAGCAGGGCAGGCTTGTAGATCAAAATCTTTTTTGCAACCTCTACACAAAGCAAAAAAACCCTTAAGGAAAGTTTTAATGTTTCCATTACGACTCACAAATACTAATGTTGGACACTTCGTCACGTGTAGTGCTCCTCCGCAATTCGTCGTATATTAAGATTAGCATTCGCTTCACAGTTTAGAGTTTATTGTTCAGAGTTCACAGTACACAGTTTATAGTAAAGAGTTACGAGTTTGAGTTAAGAGTTTCAACATAGAACAAGGTTTATGCAATTACTGTAATTATTTGGTTGATTTAATGTTATTATATAACCAACGAGAAGCTTAGTTTATTGTCAAGTCTTGCACTGATCCACAAGAACATAAAGTTTACAACAACTAAATCTGAGAAATAAACTACAGAGAATGTTGGATTTTATATCCCATCTCATAAAGCTCAAATCTTCATTTTATTACCATAGCAAGTAAACAGCACATAGTAACTACATAGAATAAAACAGCCAAACTTATCTAACCAACAACCTAACATTTCATGTTCTCAAAAGAGGGCAGTATCAAGATCAAAGAAGGAAAACATGATGAAACGACTCTAATGTATAGCAGTTAACGGCTTCATTTCCACCTCAAATGAGAAGCATAAGAGGAAACTATACACAAGGGTAACAGAAACACATGCCCCGTCTGATGAATGTTGTAATCCAGTTTTCATTGATAGATATTCCGTCCATTCCAAATTCACAAAAACAAGTCCTCTTCGTTGTCGAATCGACGGTCGCACCATTTGCGAGTTTTCCATCCTTCCTCTGAACACTGCATTTCGCGTAGCAGACTGTTTCGTTTGCAAACTCTCCAATTCTCATTTCAGTTCCACCTGTGCCATCACCTCGTCCCCACTGAGCAGGTAGTACTATAAACGCAGATATGTCAATGCAATTCAGATTCAATATTGGTCGACATTCTTCACTCAATATCAATTGAGACAGGTTGCGTAGGAAAAGAAGAAATGTAATGGAGAAGCCTTGTTACAGGTGTGAGGACGACAAGATACTGATCATTGATTATTGGATCAATATGCATTTCTGTTTCCAACCACCTTAGAAATAATTTCAATTCTGTCTCCCTTCACGTCAGAAGTAGCTCATGTCAAATTGGGTCAAATTGGTCAAATTATGGACCTATGCTCCAGGCATAGACCTTGCAAAGGGAGAGTATAGTCAAATGGAGATACTTGGAACTGAGTAGAAGATTACAAGAGGATGCTCGTTGAAGGCATTCTCTGTTCCTTTCAAATTCATCCAAAGTAGTATGCCTTGTGTAATTAAGTTGTTAGTGCTATGGTCATTAAGTAATGTAACTGAATTGTCACATGTTCTTCTATCTCATCACTGTTTCTCCGTTGTTGGTTGTGGAATCTCGCCCTCTCCAAGTTACTAGCACAAACTCAGCCTAATGCAGAGCAAATTACATAATTCTATAGAGAGTACATAATAATTTGCTATATTTTAAGAAAACGTAAAAGATTGGAGTGGAAGCACAGTAACTACAAATCTTGAAGATTATGGTTGTTAGCATTTTATATATATATATATATATATATATATATATATATATATATATATATATATATATATATATATATATATA
>OLMO02000286.1:15037315-15060926 GCA_900291935.2 Cassiopea xamachana | reverse complement strand
TATATATATATATATATATATATATATATATATATATATATATATACATATATATATATATATGTATGTATGAATGTATATATGTATATATATTTATACATATATTATGTGTGACAGTAGTTTTTTCTTTCCCTTGTTACTGTAAATAGTTGGTACCAAAACTAGCCTGCATTACTGTTATGTACAAATGGCCAATATTTTACTGTATTGCTAAATGCTCTCAAGTATGCTATACCTACAAACTAGCTCGTGCTACTCTACAAGGGTTAAAAATTGATTCTCAATTAAAGTTTAACCAACATGTATCCAAAATTTGTCAAAAAGTAAACACCAAAATTAGTGCTTTTCTAGGATCTCAAATTACTTTGATGTCAAAAAATCACTATTTTTAAATGAAATGAAATGATATTCGCGATCCCTTCGCGAGCCCTCTTGCCTCCCAAGCGTCCCAAGTGGGCGTTTGCCCCCCTGATAGTTTTGCACTGGAAATAACTGGGATAAAGTTGCAAAGAGATGTTCTATAGGTAGCAACAAGCGAAAACAATCAAGAAGTTTTTGTCACCCCTTCCACCCTCCCCAATATGTACCTAAGCATCCGCCACTGCACATTTCCCAGTATTTTCTTTAGTACAACGAACAATAAATTTCTATGTAGAGTCTCCTGTGCTAATTCACAAACATTTTATTTGAGGTTTGCGCAGTTAGTTTAACTTTTAAACAAAAGCGTTTGCAAAGTTACACAACACCTTGAAATACTATGAGAGTTTATTAAACAAAATAAAGCGCTAATGGAGCAACCCGCTGCTTAATTGACCATAAAAATACCACCGGCGTTTCTATATCATGAAACGAAGATATAGGAGATTCAAAGATCTGCCATGACCACGAAGCTGAAACTAGGGCGCATCGTGGCAGTCCTATATGTTGCCTAGATATCTATGCACGTTCTAATTCAACCACTAACAGGTATTTGGTTTACGGCACTGCTAAAACACGGACTCTGTCACAAGGGCTATAAATTTTTAATTCTGCAACTCGCGCAATCATAAAGATGTCTGACCAATTAAAAAGACAATGAGGATATTGGGGAGGGGGTGAGCAACCCCACTTTGTCGAAAAGAAGATTCCCTCAAATTTTACCAATAACAACGTGGATATTGTAATTTTGCCGATAGACATTTTCAAAATCCCCACACGGCAACTTTGTGATTTGCGACGCCTACTTTCACTTCGGTAAAGTATATGATAAATGAAATGTATGTGGCGTTAGGGCCTTGCAACTCCTACTCAAATAAACGCAGCTCCTACCTTCACTTCGGTAAAGTATATGATAAATGAAATGTATGTGGCGTTAGGGCCTTGCAACTCCTACTCAAATAAACGCAGCTCCTACCTTCATTTCGGTAAAGTATATGGTAAATTAACTGTATGTGGCGTTAGGGCCTTGCAACTCCTACTCAAATAAACGCAGCTCCTACTTTCACTTCGGTAAAGTATATGATAAATCAATTGTATGTGGCGTTAGGGCCTTGCAACTCCTACTCAAATAAACGCAGCTCCTACTTTCACATCGGTAAAGTATATGGTAAATTAATTGTATGTGGCGTTAGGGCCTTGCAACTCCTACTCAAATAAACGCAGCTCCTACTTTCACTTCGGTAAAGTATATGATAAATGAAATGTAAGTGGCGTTAGGGCCTTGCAACTCCTACTCAAATAAACGCAGCTCCTACTTCAAAAACTGTTGAAAAACACTGCTATTTAGTTGCTAAAGTTGGTGGGGGTGTGGCACCCCCAGCACCCCCTTTGGTTACGACCCAGTGTACAGCTAATTGATTTCTATCTTCCTGCTGAAAAAATTTATATTGGTGGACGACATTGAAAGCGTATATTAAAATTCAATTATGCCAGACAAAACCTATTTGAAGAAATAGTTACTTTTGGAGTTAGGAAAACAGGAATACTTCTAGCGATTCGTTGATCTCAAAAGGGTGTTTGTAATCACCCACAATATTCTAATTTATCTGAATCCTACAATTTGTCATCTTTTAAATCTAACATCAACAAGCTTGATCTTATTCCCCTCTCTACTTAAACTTCCCCATTTTCTCAGTGTTGCCTTTGGCGGGGTTTTGTTATAGGCCCTACGGCCTTTCTTCGACTTTACTTACTAAAATAAAAATTTCAGAGCGGAGTAGTTTCACTCCGAAAAAAGAGGCAGCCAGTAGAGGTGTGCTAGCAGCTAAAAAGGGCGTTGGAGAACTTGATATCTGGCTTTAGGGAAGAATTAAAGGGCTTTATTTTCTGCTGGTACTACAGAACTTAACCACAGCACGAAAAAGCGGCAACATTCTTTTCACATACTAAAAAGCTTTTTTCCCCCAACACTCATCAGAGCATGAAAACATCGGATAGTGACCTAATGGTTAACCGAAATATATATCCAGATGCGGTTAATGTGATAGGATGCGTCTAATGGACCCTAAGTGTGACCAATTAGGACCTATTACGATTGTTTACTTGAAGGGTCCAAACTAAAACAAACTCTTTTTGTCTACACAAGACTGGGTTTTGAGTCTTGATGTAAACAGATTCCAAAACACTAGAATGAAAAGACGATCACATGTAACCGCATCTGGATACATATTTCGGTTAACCTTTAGGTTACTATCCGACATTTTCATACTCTGATGAGTGTAGAACGAAAAAAGCTTTTAGTATGTGAAAAGAATGTTGCCGCTTTTTCGTGCTGTGGTAAAGTTCTGTTGTACCAACAGACTATTTATTTAATAATTATATCGAAAGCTACTAGAAGTTTCTTTGACTTTTTTCATTTTCATACAAAAGGGCCTACTTCCAAGTCTAATTCGAGGCGCCCATCGCGAATTTTCCCGGTGCCCCAGTGGGCCAGCATGTCCCTAGAAGGGAGCATCAGATCCCCTTAAAGATAGCCCCTCAACTGAGTGCAAAGAAGCACCATCATTGCGTGATTTGAAATCGTGTTTGAAGCAACATAAACCTTTTATGTTGTAAATAGACGGTTTAATTTAATAGTACTGTATATTTACCTATTTTGCAGTGCAATAAGTATTTTCAAGGATTATAGTTTAAACTACAGACGTCCTTTATTTTACAAGAAAGTTTTCTGGGCATGGTACTGCAATTTTCTTAACTTTTTCACCATTCCGGTATCAAAACACTTCCCGTATCAAAATTTTCTCAACACTATCTTGGCAAAGATGTTTTTAATTCCAATGTTTGCACACGCTCAATAGTGAGAAGTGAAAACCTCCATGTAAATTGTACAAGTTAAACTGTCAGCCATAGGCATAGGAGAACATCAAATTTAAGAGGGCTGTAAAATTTCTGCCCGAATGTGTAAGACGGTATGGAGAGCAGTCACAAAATCTGCCCGTATTTCCTATTGTTCTTTCAGGAAAAGTGCTCGAATATAGCAGATGTCTGCCCAACTTAAGGTGGCTGCAGCCTCCCTGCCACCTTCTCTCCTACGCTTATGCTATCAGAGAAAAGTAAATATAACATCCATAGCATTTTAAGCACTTCTAAACTTTCTTAGGTCTCTAAAATCCGGTATTGAGCTTTCTTAACTTTCTAAGCAGCTGAGAACTGGTTTCTTATAAACACGTTTCTTATAACATTTCTTGGAAACCGCAGCTGAAGTATAAACTTTAAGAGAAGAGCCACGACGAAAAACATCTTTCATCTTTATATATTTACTATAAATTATATACGATATATATTTGGGATGTCGAAATAGTAAAATATATAAAGATGAAAGATGATTTTCGTCGTGGCTCTTCTCTTAAAGTTTCTTATAAATAAAAAAACGTGTAGTTTTAAGAGGGCCTATCGAAAACCAGCTAACCTGAAGGGCAACCCTAACAAAACATGTACAAATGAACATGAAATTGGCTAATTAGGGCAAAATGTGGTCTGATAAATGAATCCGGTATCGCTTGCGTAGGGCTCTGTTTCCTGGTAAACTAAATCGAATTGACGATTCTCAAGTCGCTTCTACGTCAAAGTTGACACTCAATTTGCATGAAAATACGCTTCGCAAGGATTGCGGAATGCCGATTCCTTCCCAGAATGCTTCAGCTGAATACAGCAACCAGACGCAGCACATAAATCATGCACGTCGCCGCAAGGCATGATGGTATAGTGGAAACAAACGTCAAATTGCTTTCTTGTAACGGTAAATTTCGTCAAGTTAGCTATGTACTTCCCTAATAAAAAACCTTGCTGTCTTTTAAGCTTGGGGCGAAAAACCAGCACGTAACCACTCATAACAAATGCCCCCAAACGAACACTCCAAAACAAATACACCTCGCATATCAATCCCCTCTGCAGATTCCATGAGAAATAGATTCTACCCTTCCCATTGTTTTGGTCTATTGATTTAGCCTTTAGTTGGTTTTCCCTAGGGTTCCCTATGTCTATTTTGTTTACCATGTACTTTCGTATAAAATTTGATTTCGTGTTAATTTATCCATCATTATCACACTAATGATGGATTCCTGGAATTAGGGTCCGAAATTTCGCATATCATGGTAATATCTAAATAATTCTGAAAATGTCGTAATAGGAAAAGTCATTAATGCAACCAGGTCTCTTATTCTCCTCGTCTTCATTCTGCGACTTATTGGAACACTGCGCTTCCCTCAAAGCAAATAGACTCTCTTGGTCATAAAAATACAAAGTGAAAAAAATAATGAAAATTTCAAACCTTCCACAGCTGGACATTGACAATTTACAGTTGAAAAAATCTAAAAGCATGAAAATAAACAAGATGTGAAAATAATGAAAAACAATTACAGATGTTTGATACACTCTAGAAAAATACAAAGCTCGAAAACATAAAATTGGCTGAATAAATGTCGTAAGCCAAGCCCCCCAAGCAATCTATGGGCATGTCACAATATCCCCGAATTAAGATTGATGGCTTTTATCCTGACAGAAAACTTCTGTAAGACTCAAATGAAATAACCAAGATTCAAATGCTGGTTTAATAGAAAGACTCGCAATAAGACCTAAAATTTCAGTTACATGAATGAGATGAAAGTGCCCCATAGATTTATTGTTTTGCCAAAAGAAGCTGTTCAAACAAAAAAGTAAGCGGAGACTTTAAGTTTTTTATGGGTGGAGGTGGAGACAGTGGTTTAAAAGTGACACTTGGGGTGCTTATGAAACTAACAAAATTGGGGGTCCCATCTTGTCTCTCCAAAACTTCTGAAAGGGTTCTTGGGGTTTCAAAAGCTTTTTGAGTCCCCTCGGAGTATTCCTAACGTCAAATTGCACTCTGAGTGAGAAATAGTTTACGATTAGTAAAGAAAAGTCCTGCCATCAAAGAAACAGACATGGCTTTGCGTAGAAAGAATGCTTTGATATCAGAGATGAATGGGTAAAGTGGTTAAGAAGTTGATGCTGCAATGGTTGGTTGAATATCGTTGCTAAAAAGCACCCGTTGTTCTTTGACATCACTTGAACTTGCAAAAGAAACAAAATTTCTCACAAGTTTGTTCACAACAAGTGTGGAAAAAACTGAGTTGCAACAAATGACTGAAGTTTGATACAATAGTTTTGAAATTCTCCTCCCAGGCTAACAAGAAATGCCGGGTTTAATAATGATGAAAAGAGTCCACGAAAACAGTGATTTGATATTCTAGTTTAACAAATATATCTCCGACCAGCACTGAAAACGCTCAAACAGTAGCCTAGATTCCTACGTCATCAAGTCAAGGTTTGATATACCTTGAATCTGAGTCTGAATCAAAACATAAAGTGGAAATATAATTAACCCGAAAAGGGGGCATAACTAAGGTAATCCCAATCTGTTAACATGCCGCAGATTGACGTAACTTACCCCTGCCGGCAAAAACAACGGCACAAAAAACCCTAAAATGATAGCCATGCAATGATGGAAACCTTGCCAATAATCAAAATAAGTCATACGATGGAGAACAGTGCCTTTATATCAAAGAAATGGGACGAGAATTGAAAAACAGTAATTGAAAAAAACGGCTTTTGACGCAATCAAATCCGTGCAGTCACAGTTCAAAATATTTTCAAAGATTCTTACCAGAAAAACGCCGAGTAAGAAAGCAGCCGGAGCTTTGTCAAGTAAAATTGCGAAATTCTTCATTTTCAGAGTAAAGTCATGCCAAAATTCGTGTAAAACCAGCCAGTAAAGATAGCTCTGATGCAATGATCGCTCAAAACAGAAGTATCCTTCGAGATGTAGCTAAGATACTAGATGAATTCACAAAGTGGGGGAGAAGTGAATATCATTCACTGGTGTCTGGTGGCAGCATTCCGTTTTATGAGTCGTGTATATGGGCTATTTACAAAACGATTTAAAAGTATCCTGGGGCAACATATTGATTCTCCCCCACAAGTAACAAACCACCAGTTGGTTGATGAATGTGACAAGACAGGACCTGTCGTGATAACTCTGATTGCAAGGATAAATATATGAGACTTTCGACAAAGCCCAAAGGATAACATTTTAAGACAGCAGTCTCTCTTCCAGTTAGGCAGAACATGATAATGAGGTAAATAGATCCTCATACAGCTCTAGCAGGATACACGTTTTTTTATAAGACTGTAGTACTCAGCTGATCAAAAAGTTTAGAAAGTTCAGTGCTGGATTTCTGAGACTTCAGAAAGTTTTTTAATGTCTATGTATATATTCCGATTTATCTGTGTGCAAAATGTCATGTATGTGATGTTGGCTACACTCTAACAGTTTAACTTCTGTTAGTTACTAAGATTTCTCAACATTTCAAGTGTACATGGAGCTTTTTCACATAGTGCATTGTGATCTAGAGCACATTTCATTGTGGAAGTTTAAGCCCATAATGGAGGGAATTTTTGTTCATTTTTACTGTGAGCCATAATGTACTGGCCATCACTAGTGGCTGCTGGGGTTGATGCTAGCTTTTTATATTGTTGAAATATTCTTGATAATTGAAGATTGCTTTTATAGTGTATGGGATGGGGGGCTGGTGTTATTAAAAGTATTTTGTACCTGCAAGCGCAGATCTGAGAAAAATGTGCCTGCAGAAAAAATAGAATGTGATAGATGGTCATATGCAGATTTGGATGACAAGTTCCTGCAGAAATTTGATGTGTGGGATTTTATGCCTGCAAGCAGTGCTCACCGCTTGTGCAGATTAATGAGCTCTGTTTTTCACTTCTCATTAATGTGCATGCGCAAAACATACGAACTCAAGAATTTTTGCTAAGAAAGTCCTACGAAAGTTTCAATACTGGAATGGTGAAAAAGTTTACAAATAATTCAGTACGGGGCCAAAAAAACTTTCTTAAAAATGTGCACTATTGAGTTTTGATTAAACATACCCCCACCTATCAGTTTTTTGAAAAAATACCATCCAGGACATCTTTATTCCAGACCCCTGTTTATTAATTATGAGTCTACAATTCTATTGAGTATTACGTAGCATTAGAAATCGTGCTTCTCGTGTCGTTTACAGTTGAAACGACTTGTGAAAACCCATCCATAGCTACTGATGACTAAAATTTTCCACCCACACCCTTCATTTCAGCCAACCCATCTAGTTGGAACTTAAAGTAAGTGAAGCATAAAATGGTAGGTGCTTGGGGGGCTAGGGGGCTATAGCTTCCCCATCTGAAAAATATCCCCTTGTCCAGAGCTTTCAATTATATTTAGAGTAAGTGGCTAATTGTGAATAGTAGATGGCTGTGTCTCTTGGAAGGTCACCCATTAAGTGTACAGCAAAAAATCACTGGTAGCAACCTTTTATTGAAAGCTCTGCTCATCAGAAAGTAAACAACTCTTTTCTCAGAGTTCTATAGCAGTTACAGTACTCTTCTAACTGTACTTTAGTCCCCTAGTTAGAATAGTCAGCCCCATTAAAAAATTCTTGGTACCACCACTATAAGAAATTAGTGCTTGATTGCTCAAAAAATCAAGAAAGCTCAATACCAAAATTTTGAGAACTAAGAATTTTGATCATAATGCAACTTCAAAGCACAGAAAACAAGCAAAAATGTTTCATGATTTCCCACTTGTTTTTCCCATTTCTAACTCTCTATATAAGCCCTTATTGCTTTTCTACTAACAGCTGATGATGAGGCATGCTATCTCAAAAAGGCCTAGGTTATGTCTTTTGGTTATGTCTTCAACTGTCATGTCTTAAGTTGATAAATCATCAGTTATGTCTTCAACAGTTGTCTTAAAATTGGTATGTCATCTTAAAACTGGTATGTCATCTTCAACTCTGGAAATGCCACATTAAATAGACAGAAAAGATTTCAGCATGTTTTTCGTCGTGGCTCTTCTATTGAAGTTTATAATTCAGCTGCGTTTTCCAAGGGGCATTTCAAAAATGTTGCATCTTTAAAATGTGAGTAAATGTAATCATCATATTCCATTTTCTGCAAACTTTAAAATCCTAATGGCCCCAGGCATCATTAAAATAACTGTGTGCCTGTAAGCACAGTTGTGAGGTAAAATGTACCACCAAAAAACATGGAATGTAATAGATGATCCATTACAGATTTGGAATAAAGTACCTGCAGAATTTGAAGTGTGGTAATTTGTGCCTGTAAGCAGTGCTCACATGCTCATGCAGATTATTGACCTCTGGTGACTCCTTTTTTTTCATTGCCCTCCCTGCTATCAAGCGTGCTTGGTACACAGTCACAAAGCCAGCTTTTAAAAGATAGGTGGGCACCCATTCATGAAGGGACTCTGATCAGAAATGTTTTGATCACCACAACTTGGCTATAATGTTACAAATGTCTTTCATAGTGCAACACAACAAAAGAAAGTGGTTCTGGGGGCTTGCCCCCAGAAAATTTTCCCAATTATGTTCCCTACAATGCTGGAGAATGCCCCTTCGCAAACATCATTAGAAAGCTTCGGTCTCTAATCTTTGATATAGAAAAGACAATAACAGGATACCAAATGATCAACATTCAAAGTTTTGGGTGGGCAAAGGTGGGTAAAATCATTGCATCCCTTCAATTGTAAATAAGTAATTAGTACTACAAATCAAGGCCTCCTAGTTGGTAATTAATAATAGTACTACAGACCTGTCAATGTATGTCTCATAAGGGCTTCAATTCAAACTCACTTCTATCAATCAAATTCAGCATGACCTTATAACCCATAAGACCAGAATGCAGAGAAATTGGGCATGGCATAAAGCTCCCATTGCATGCTAATCAGTGTTTACCTAAATTTACTGTATTTCCAAGCTACTAGTTCAACATTCACATTCATGTGCTTGGAAGATACAGCAGCACGTGCTAATTCCTCAAAACAACATAAGCAGAGAATAAATGCTGAAATTCCTTTAGCAGCCAGTAATTGCAAGTGTGGAGTAAATTGCATATCTACCAAAATCTAATAAAAACTTCTATTAAACCTTACCCCCCAGTTCATTACATATCCTTTCTTCACTGTGATTGTTCTATCACTTTAAGCCTGTCCTTGAGCAAGTCCCCTCATTCAGCTTCCTTTCATAGTCAGTTGAATTGATGACCTTCCTTTAATCTAGTCCTTTTTTTATTCCTCAACCACTCTATAGAGGCAGGACATAAAAACGCCATATACCTTTTCTGAAATCCTAAAAAAGGAAAGTAAATATATCACACCCTGACAAGAAAGAAACTAAAGTATAACACACACAGAAATAGTTCTTGAGGAACAAGCATGAGATTTTTGCTGGAGCAAAAGCAAAAGTCTGGGAATCACCACAACCAGATTGTGGTAGACGCAAAAGGTAAGACTACCCAGATTGTGATACAGGCATGATTAACCTAGAGAACTGACTTTCAACCAGGGTTGTACAATCTAGTGATTCCACTAGAAGCTACACAGATGCTATGATCAACTGTAAACTCTAATACTCTCCTGTTCAACTGTGTGAACAGCATTGCATGTGAACAGCATTGCATGTGTACAGGTGTCTTTGAGCCATTGGAATGTTTCTTTGGGGTTCTGCTCCAACAAAAAGGATAAAACACACTGGCAGAGTATGCTTTTATACCTATGGGAATTGCCTGCATGAGAGGACACTTAACCTGGATCATCAGTATGTGATGTAAGGGTGTGAGCTCTTTCCAATGTTGTCTTTGTCCCTACACTGTTTCCACCTGGTCCTAATCAGCGGTGGCACCAGAAAAAACTGCTGGGAAGCTACCCAAAGTGCATTCCATGCACATAAGCCCAAAGATCTCTGGCATGGAGTTGGCTTTCCTATTGGTGTAGTGGCCTGGTTGTAGCCTAAAATTTACGTGAGTTGCCAACAATAAATACTTTCAAAAGGCAACTGAAATTTTATATGAAGAGCAAGACATAACTGCACGCATAACAGCTCCACGCTAAATAGGTTTTGTTGTTATTGTTCAATTTAATAGCTACTTTTCGTTATATATAACTTAGTTCATAGATTGTTTTTTTTCTGTAATTATGCTGAAGGGCTTTGTGTATAAAACTTGAATATTGAATATGCTCTTTGGTGTAATGGCGTAATAAAACGCAAATCTTGACACACGGCTCGTTTGATCTTTGCACCTCAAGTGTGTGCCAACCTTCAATATTGACATACACCTGAGGAGCTACTGGCATACCTCTTGTAAAATGTCGTTCCAGCCGCGCAAAATTCTTGACAATGTAATACGTTACTTGTTACTCTCAGTCGCGTACGCAATACCCTTAGCGGCACAAAATTCTTATCCAATCTACTTGCAGCAGTGCAATTTCTAGGCCACGACAAAAATCCCCGCGCATTATTCAAAGCTTCTAATCTTGACAATATGGTATGCAGGGTGCTTTGGCTGTTATGCTCTAATGGCAGCATGTTGTAATGAACGATTGCTTGTAAACAAAAAGACAATTTGTAGCAATCTATACACTGTTGTTGAAAGGCCTCTACTTGATAAAAATATACTCACTGTCATCCATTGCTGGTCCTCTTAATTGCTCTTTGGCAAAGCTAAGTAGTCCACGCTCAGTCGCAACAACGATCGCCATTTTGCGGGCCATGTTGTTCATTTAATCATTCAGAGCATGCGTCCCTGGCCACACAGGGCGCAGAGGAATATGAACCTTCAATTTTCGAAAAATGTTCGTCCCAAAATGCTACAGGAGAGAGAGAGAGCCTTTTTTACAGACCGACTGCGCCCAAGAACTGTATTAATTTTTACAGCACTTTTCGTCGCATTGTCCAACTACAATCTCGACAATGACTTCTCCTTTCTTCAGTAGCAGGTATCCCAAGTAAAATACGTTTGCTTCAACAAGGGTCCCCGTCTTTGAAAGAACAAAAGGACATGCAATCTTATTACTGGTCCTGTAAACTGTGTGAAAGATGCTGTTAACGAGAAGGTGGCTGTATTTAACACAGTGTTTTTGCCTCTCCTCGAGGGCAAGCTTCAGTACAGTTGTGAGCACGGACTGACACAGAAAGGTTCGGCATATTGATTCTTCTACACAAATATGGTAAGGTGTATCAATATTTCCAAATATTTGCACATGTAGTCTTAGGCAAGAGATTTTTTACAATCTTGACTAGGCTCATGATGATTTCATTATATTTCGTATGTATTTTACTCAAGGACTTCTTCAAGGAAAATATTGGCAAAGTCGTCGCGCAAATTGATGCTGTCGTGCCAGAAGAGACAAGAAAGGACTTCATAAAAACAAAAATAGGACCGGTTGTAATGCAAATTAGCCCGAAATACGGTGAAGCTATCATTGGAATATTGATGAGTTTCGATTTGAGCAAGCTTGTTCCACTGGCAGATGACCCAAAGAAACTTGAAGAAACAGTACATGAAGAGGAAAATAAACTCATTGAAGAAGAGAAACGAAAGAGCAAAAATGATACTGCAAATTAGGCGATTCCGCTTCCTGCATTACAACTGAAAAGACGAACCACCTAAATATGAAAGATCTTCTTCTACATACACAAACATGACATGAATTTCTGTGTAGCATACGTAGCTTATAACCGATGTTTTGCCCTCTAGGACTTCTTCAAGCAAAATATTGGAAAGGTAGCTTCACAAGTTGATGCTGTTCTCCCAGAAGAAAAGAAGAAAGAACTAATAAAGGAGAAATTGGGTCCATTGGTTATGAAGATTAACCCTACATTGGGTCAGAAAATAACAGATGAATTAATGAAGCAAGATTTGAGTAAGCTTGTCCCCTTGGCTGATGATCCAAAAAAGCTGGAAGAAACTGTAAATGAAGAAGCCAAGAAAATAGAAGATAAAGAAGGACAGTGATAAACTAGTTTTTGAACTTGTAGACTCAGCTCTTCTTCAAACAGCTGTAATGAAAAAGTGGTAAGAGAATCCATGTTTGAAAAGTTGATTTTAGCTTGAATTGCTGTTGAGGGCCAAAGTCTTCGCGAGTGGTTATTGTTTTTCTACTGTGTGTAGGGGCGTCGAAACGGCCTGGTCACCAAGATCTGGATTACACTTGGAATTCTGCTTACTTGTGTTAACTAAAGCATCACTCTGAAAGCTTGTAAAACATGAATAAATGAAAAATGGTCTTTCATGGTACCATCTTCTGTAAATGTGCAGAAAATAATGAAACAATCTATGTAGGAAGGGGGTGATGCAAATGAGGGGGTGATATGGGTGGGGATAATGCAAAAAAGTGCGGGTGTTCCAGAGGTTTCCTTACAGAAATCCTCCTACAGTTCATAGTAGTCAACACAAAATCTGCAGGAAGAGTGCTTTGGTGCAATCCGAGGTAAGCGAAGTGCCCTTCCAAGCCGTTCCCAACAATGGACTTCATCTGTTCACTTTTCTAGAAAGACATCACATCAGCAGATTCAATTAAATTAAATAATTTCCTTCAATTCATGAATTAGATAGTCTGTTTGGTACTACAGAACTTTACCACAGCACGAAAAAGCGGCAACATTCATTTCACATACTGAAAGCCTTTTTCGTCCGACACTCATCAGAGTATGAAAACGTCGGATAGTGACCTAAAGGTTAACCGAAATATATATCCAGATGCGGTTACATGTGATAGGATGCGTCTAATTGGCCCCAAATGTGACCAATTAGGACCTATTACCCATTGTTTACTTGAAGAGTCCCAATGAGAAAACATACGTTTTTGTCTACACAAGACTGGGTTTTGAGTCTTGACGTAAACAGATTCCAAAACACTTAAATGAAAAGACGAACCTGCTTGCCCAATGATTTGAAAATTGTCGTCTGTATATGTTTTGGCACATTCTAGATTTGCAATAAGGTGACTTGTTGTTTTTAAGTATACGAGGTTATACGAGGTGGCTGCTCTCTTGCGACATAACCTTTCCCTTCCTGATACTCGTGGGGACATGTTGTTTTACTCTGTCTGCTAGTCTCTGCATAGTGCGTCCTGCGTACCGAGCTTCACATCGGCACGAAAATTCATAAACAACACAGCTTTTTGAGTGGTAAGACGCAATCGTTTTTAGCAGATGGTAGCATAACTCTAGTGTTGTAGACCACACGGGGCTTCACAGCATAGTAACAAGATGTAATGGCTTTATTAATTTGATTTTCAACCTTTGATGAAACATTCCCCAATCCAAGGCCATTTTAGGTATACCGCTCACTTCTCTGGGCCAAATGTTTTTTTCTGCAGCAGAGTTGGCTAATTTCTGGTTGATGCAAGAAAGTAGAACATCTGGTGGATATCTGTTTTCGATGAGCAGTTGCTTTATTTTGTCGAGCCCTGGGCCTAATTCAGTTTTAGAACTATGTCTACAGATCCGTGGGCAGTGGAGGGGAAAGGGGGCATAGAAGGCCCATGTCCCCCAATAATTCATTTAGGTTGTACGAAGAAGCAGATTTTACTAGAGCAAATAATAGCTCTTAGCTTCAAATAGGGTGCTAGCGAGTTCTGCTGATGTGCACTTCCAGGAACATGGAAAACTTAGAAATTTTATTGGTTGTTGGTTCACAAATGTGGTAGGCTAAACTAAATCCTCAATATTTTGCACATTTTGGGTGGCAACCCTCCTTGCGCAGCCAATGCAGACCTGAACCAGGAGACCAAGATTTCTACACTCCTCTGCCACCTATCTTTTGCCAATAAAGTATGGCTTATCACTAAATATCGTAGAGGTATAAATATATAGGAGCTTCAAGGCTCTTGGGGCGACATTTACGTTAAAAGTTAGTACTACACGTCGGCAATAACAACTATTATAGACGGATTTACCGGGGGTGAGGGTGATGCGACACCCTTTATAGTCCTACACCCCGGTAAATTTCTAAAATATGATAACAATGAAAGGAAAATGAGGGTGACTTCATTATCCAAGCATGTGAAGAGTGTGGGGCTCAACTTTCTTCATAATCTTACATTCCCCTAATAATTATCTCTTAAATCTGTCCCTGACAACTATATAGCTTTGAATGTATTACGTAAACCAAAGATCACAAAAAACAAACAGTTTTGTAAGTATCGTACTCGAATAAATTGCACTAAAGTAAACTACATAGATAGCATTAACTTAACATGTGGTCATACAAACATGACGTCGGCAAAGGGGAGGAGGGGGTTCACTGAGTTTTGGGCGTTTTAGACGATGCAGAGGAGGTGGGGTATTTGAGAATTTAGATGTCCCTGCTCTATTCTCTACGATTTTCGCATTTAAGTCATTACAGTTGAACTCAAATGGAAGCATAGAATTGCAGAGCCCCACCCATCACGACAGCGTTCAACATATCATTTTGCGATCATTTTTAAATATTTCAAATGTTACAACATATTTCAAGAGATTGAGGACAAGAGACATTTATATTGCATTTCCCCCGGGGGTGGCTTGAGCTGTCTATAGCAAAAAGCAAACTTCTAAGATGGGGCAATAACGAAGGAGATAAATGGGGTGAATTTTCATTATCAAGGGGTGTGGTCCCCAGTGCATTTCATAATCCTACACCCCCTCTCAAAGTTATCTTCTGAAAAAATAACATTTTTCTTATAAAATAGTGTGTATGTATCAAACAAATTATATTCTTCATGGCATATCAACTGTCTCAATTGGTTTCTTTTATTGTGTGTTCGGGGAAGGGGGGTAACACAATTTAGACGTCGTAGAAGAGGGGATCTAAAGCTTCAAGACTATGTCAAACAAGGGGGGAGGGGGTGGGTAAAAATTGTGAATATTTTTAGACGTCATAAATGTATGACACCCTAGACTAATCTGCAATAGCATAATATATGTAATTCTAATCAGATTTAACCCCTTAAACAGCTTTTTAATGCAGTAACTATGAACTGGGTAGCTCCAATGTTCAAGTAGCATAAATAATCTATGATTGGCCCCCAGTGTAGAAAAACGAACATCATTAAATAAACTGTTTCATACAGGAACAACAATACCACTATACATCGCATTTTAGATGCATGAAATACTAGTAAGAAGATGAAATTGGAGTGAACTACGCGTTTCTTTCTACAAGAAACCGAATTATAAGCAATCTAGTATAAGACAGCATAAGATTTAAGAACTTTTAGAGCTTAAAGGATACAGCTAAGGAACTTTAGACACACTGTGCATTTAAAGCTGTTAGCTACTTCAACGTAAAGCTGAGCCAAAACAAGGTGAATATGACATTGCTCTAGAGTCTAGCTCGCACTAGCGCATTCTGTCTGCTATAGAACAAATAGTCTGCTACATTCACGTTCTGCGTACGATTTCACAACAGCTTAGATGACAAGATACTACGCGAAGGAATATGACGTTGCTTTAGATTTTAGCTCGTACTGAAATATTTTGTTTGTTATAAGACAAATAGTTTGCTACATTCACGTTCTGCGTACGCTTTCACAACAATTTAGATGACAAGACACTACTTTAGGCAACATGATACTGCTTTTATTTTTGCTCACACTGCTGGCGCATTTTGCTTGTTAAAATACTATTTGTTTGGTATGTCAACGTCTTGCTAACGTTTTCACTGCAATTTTGATCATTAAATTAAGAAACTTTTAAGAAACTTTTAGAACTAGCATGTGACCAACAACTTAAGAAACTCTTGCTACTAAGCCTTGAGGTGGGTTTCTTATAAAAAACGTGCATTTATTTATCTCTGTGTCTTACATACTTGTAAAGCGATAAATTTAAATAAGTAGAGTTTGAAGGAAATTGATGATAGTATTCCAAATGACACTACCTATGTTTCAAGGCTATGGTTTTCACTGTTAGTAACTAGTACATGTGTGACTTCCTCCTCAAAAAGCATATACAGAGGGTCAGTACAAGAGTGCAAATGTCGTTGATAACTAAGAGGTAGTTCATACGATGAGCCGTAGATTACGCGAACCTATGCACTAAGCAATTGAGTACTTAAGTTCATCTTCGGTTCAGCGTATAAAACCACAGAAACACATCGGCTCGAGCTACATTCACGCAGTTCATTGGTTCAGCACTGGCTCGTCTCCAGTGGCTGTGCCATCGCTGAACCAATGCTGTAATAGGTTCGGGTCATCCATGCCTCATCGCATGAACTAACTCGAAATGGGCAATTCAACGTTTGTGAGAATTCAAAATGCTTGGAATATTAAATAGCTTTGATTCTAAAATTGGGTTTTGAAGAATATATTTATTCCCAAATACTCTCGGGGAAATAAAATAAATAATGAACAAGTCAAATACACAATGAAATAAAGAAACAGAGATGTGATGAATACATCACGGCAGACTGATTGCCTAGCAACTACCATGAACCACATATAAAGAAAATTTCGGTTTAATCTGCTACACGCCATCTGAAGAAACAACGACTTTGGAATTTCCTTATGCAGATCAGAAGGTTTTAACTGATTCAGTTCAATCAGTCAATGGGTTCATTAATCAAAGAATACAGCCTTCAGAAACCAACGTTATCAAAAAAATCTATTGCAAATGAACTCTATTCCGACAAAGAAATAACAACTTATGTGATAGAAAATAAACGTAAGTACGAAAGAATAATCTTGCTCTAAAGTTGCAACAACATTGCTTCAAGGTTGTGTGCATGTTGCATTGCAACTGAATCTAAATTTTATCAATAGACAAGAATAATCCTTCCAGCATCATACACGTTGTATTTCAAAGAGTCGGACATCAGTGTCATACCAAACTGGAGGGTCGATATTCCTTTGAAAAAAGGATACTACATTAACTTCTTATCTCAGATGAAGAATATATGCGTCAATAAGAGAACATTTGCTTCAGACGTATGACCTGAAGTCTCAATGGGAAATTCTAAAATCAACAGGCCTGGGCGTCTTCTAGCATCGTCACTTTTAGGCCATAGGCTCAGTAGGTTTTCACTTTGGTCCAGCAGCTAAAGAGAAATGTAAGGTATTTTGGCCAAATAGATAGATTTTTAGCTTTTCTACAGCTAATAGGGAAAATAGCTTTCTCGAAATTCATTCCTGATGCATAGGGGACCTACAGATCGAGCTTGGTTAAAAAGAAACGAGGCTTTCATATGACCTAGGCCCAGTCGTGTAATTTCCTCAAAATACGCCGCTGTAACAGGTACCTACATGATAAGTTTCACTCAGCTACATTCTGGACAAAATGTTCACTCAGCCACAGTCCGGAACAGAAGGACAATGTGTGTTAGATCATAAACATCTATTCTGTTACAAGGGAATGCTATTTGCATGACAAATGGAAGTGAACTGGTCGCCCTGCTTTCCGATGTCAATGATCCAGAGAGATTGCCATTTATAACTAGTACTTGCTGGCGTACTGATTGTAAATGGGGATAAACTCTACCTTCCAACACTTAGTGCTTCGGGGTCATTCACCCGTTGTGTAACGCCAATTTAGCCCTTTTGCAGACCCTCAATCCTCTTTTGCAACGCTCTGCAACACAAGACTCGACCCCCCCTACAGTTACGAAACAAAATCGCATTAACCCCTCCCCTCCTAATGGTGTTCTTTCTATTCTCAATCATAAATACGCCTTCAGCCTGCTATCAGATGAACCAGAGGTGGATTTGGTACAAGGAGTCCAAAAGCAAGTGATATGTGTATACTTTTCCAGCCATTAGATCCACCTGTTCTCACCAAGCTCCCTCAAATAAATGAATGGTTATTGAAAGATCAGGCCTTTTTGATGAAAGAGCATGCGCTTTTTTGAATAAAAACTCTCGTGAAAGCATTTGCCAGAGAGAGAGAGAGAGAGAGAGCTTGCTCCAATTGAAAACGCGTTTATTCATTGCTGAAAATGACTGACCTGAAAACTCTCTAGCGTTACGTAACGATACTATGTAAAACCCCCTCCCCCCTGTTTTTCCGTAACACTTCGTAATAAATCAAGAGACCCCCCCTCCCCCCTAGAGGCGATACGTAACAGGTGAATGATCCTTTCTCCTCTCTTAGCCATCACACTAAAGCTGTTGTTCGTGAAAGCTGATTAACTATTTCTATTTGCTAAAAAACATTTGCGGCGTAAATACATAAACTTGTGGTACCAATACTATACTTGCCTACTGCGTTGAGCCATGATGGTCTATCACTAACAAAGAGCAAACGGTTGAGTATCTCTATTGTCTGTTCGTAACGTTAACATAGAATAACAGAAGGGCGTATCCAGGATAAGGACATAAACGACCTCTCCCCATAATGGAAAGAATACATAGGTCCAGGATGAAAATAACAAATGCAAGATCACAGGGTTCATACCCAATTCGTGAATCAAAATTCCCCGACTATTCCCTGACTATGAGCGAGGAAGCATAGTGGTTAGAGCGCATGCCTCCCATGCGGAAGGTCTTCTGTTCGAGCCCAACTCGATGCCCTGACTTAATGCTCGCTCACTGTTCACCCAGCACCAAATGGGTACCCAGTGGCAAAACTGGGGAGATAAAGGCGGTGAGAAAAGGAACTGGCCACCCTAACTCACACGCCGATGGCTCAGGATAAGTGTCCTCTCTAACGGGCACTCCCCTATGTACGAAAGTATACAGGACTACCTTTATTCCCTGACTTTTCCCTAACTTATAGTAAAAAGCATCCACTTTTTCTCTGACCCCCATTTCATATATTTACAAAAATAGGCAAAGATAATGGAGGCTGATAGATAGGTAATCTACATAAGCTTGCTACAGCACTATGCAAATTGATTAAGTTTACACTTACTGACACCAGATGGAACAACGACTTTGCAAACCGCATACATGAATCAATGAAAATGATAGGTGGACTAAAAATTTGCTTTTCCTGACTTTTCCTTGACTTGCATAAATACTACATAAATTTCCCTGACTATTCCAGGTTTTCCCTGACTTTTTGTAAAAATGGCCTATTTTCCAGGTTTTCCAGGTTCAGTATGAACCCTGGATCAATTGATGCTAGAATAGATAAGGCTTTAAATGGAATAAGCATGAAATAGTAGAGTAGCAGATTATTCTAAAACTTTAAAGAGGGCGCAAGGATGGTGTGCCATACCTTAAATAAATTATTCCCCACATGTATGTCCTAAACCATAGCTGTGTTCCACTATTTGCCTAACGGAAAAAGCAATTACTATAATCAGAGTTATAATTAGAAAGAAGGGCTTATAACACCTTAGAGCTAGTTCATACGATGAGCCATATATGAGCTGAACCTATCATAGCATTGGTTCAGCAATTGCCCGACCGAAGGAGATGAACCAGTGTTGAACCAATGAACAGCGTGACTGTGGTTCGAGCCGATGCTTTTCTGTGGTTTCATACGTTGAACTGAAGATGAACTTAACTACTCAAATTGCTAAATGCATAGATTCGGCTCATTTACGGCTCATCGTATGAACTACCTCTTAGAATCGGATTCAAACTACTAAAACTTGATGATGTGGGGAGGTCACATGTCCCCTGTGTCCCTCCTCTAGTTGCTATGTCAATGCATGAACTGACAATTCAATGACATGAAATAAAATCTAAAACAAGGCTAAAATGATATTAATAATCCAATAATAATAACCAGGTTCATACCCAATATATGAATCAAAATCCCCTGATTACACAGTTTTTTTTATAAGAAAAAGGTTTATAAGAAAATGAGGCTCAAATGGTCAAAATCTTAAGAAATCCTAAGAAAATCACGAGGCTCAATTTCCAAAACTTAGTGCTTTGATTGACCAAAAATCGATATTTCGTCATTATTGCATTCAAAATCTTAAAGATGGAATTCAAATTCAGGTATACAATATTAATAGCGAATGTTTAACCCATTCTAGCCAGTTTCTCTCAGTAAAAGTTAAAAAAAATTTTAAGAAAATCTCAGGCTCAATTTCGGGAAAAGCTAAGAAGATTGGGCCTCAGGCAAAATTACAGTTTTCTTATAAAAAAATGTGTATTCCCTGACTTTTCCCTGACTGATAGTCAAAAATACCCACTATTTCCTTGACCCCTCTTTCACATATTTACAAAAATGATGCCTATTAGATAGTTAATGTACATGTACTTGCTATAAAACTATGCCAAATGATAAAGTTCACATTTACTTACACAAATGGACCGGCCACTTTGCAAACACCCATGAAAAAAGTTAACGAAAAGGGTATCTGGACTGAATAATTTGTTTTCCTTGATTTTTCCCTGACTTGGATAAAAATTATAGACAATTCCCTAACTATAACAAGTTTTCCCTGACTTTTCATAATAGTGACCTACTTTCCGGGTTTTCCGGGTTTTCCAGGTTTTCCGGGTTTTCCGGGTTTTCCAGGTTTTCCAAGTTCGGTATGAACCCTGATAATACATTTCTTTATACTATAATAGCAGTTGCGCAACTAGGGTGGCCCTGGGGGTCTAGACTCCCTGTCCTTCTCAGCAAATGCACAAAAGTGCCCTTTTGTAGTGCCCTCTCTATATCACAAAGGGCGTTTCCTAAAGATGGAAAAGGCGTGATTCCAAAAATCCGGCCCCCTTTTTCCTTCCCTGCCGTGATAATTAATAGCAATAAGAATTATTGGTCTTCAGAGCAACGAAATCAGTAAAACTACCACAGTATTTCCTCCACTTATGAAGCTGAAAAAAATATTCACATGCCGTATCTTCTTTCAAAATGTTTTGATGTGCCCTTTTTCGTGGATTGGACTCCTGCCCTCGAAAACTCCTAGTTGCGCGCCTGACTAGACTAACTTTTAAGCAACATTGCTGTCACTAATACAGGCCCTGTTTTTGTTGTTGTTGTTGTTTACTTTATTTTGAGTAGGCTGTTACACCTAGCTTATTCAGCTAATTTAGGCCTACTATGCATGCCGTATCCAAGCATGGGACCCCTAGTTTAACGTCCCTGCCGAAGGACGACAGAGTGAGCTGTTTTGGTCGTTCATCTGGAGGTCGCCCATCCAGTTTCTGATCGTACACAGCCATGCTTAACTTCAGTTAAGCTAGTGACACTGACTGGGTCGCTTGGCCATAACATAAAATATACCAAAAACATTAAAGTACAGTACAAACAAAAGTTAAACCTAGGATACAAAATGCAAGTTATGAAGGTAGGATTACTATTTTGGAATTACTGTGAAAAAGAAAGTGAAGGATCAGTATCATACCTGGTACTTTCGTATCAAAATAGGATGAGGTACAGGAAGCAACCCGACTAATGTTCCGTGTTGAAGAAATTTAATGATTTCTGACTCATCCGTGAGTCCCCTTGAAAAGTTATGAAAGTAAAAGAGTGAAGCAAAAGCAAATAAACAACTTATAAAATAAAGAAATTTGCTACATAAATCATACAAGGTGACCAGTAGATTTTGCATTCATTCTTTTTTGATTTCCCTAAATTCGCAAAATTCCCCCGCAAAAATTCCCCGGCAAAAACTTCCAGGCAAAATTCCTTGATTAAATTCCCTGAAAAATTTCATTGCGAAATTCCCCGAGAAAATTCTCTGAAGAAATTTCCTGATAAAAATTCATGATAAAATTCTCTGAAAAACTTCCCTGGAAAAAATTCTCTGACAAGATTCCCAGACAAAATTTCCTGACAAAATTCCTTGAAAAGACAAATCTTGAAAATGCTATTCACATATCCGTATGAAACTACACTAACATGTGTAGGCCTGCATTTTCTTCTAAAGAAAATGTACAATATATCCTAATTCTTTACGAACATCCCTGAATTTCCTCACTTTCCCTAACCTAATGACAGATACAAACTGCCCTAAAGATTACATTATTTGCTGAAAAACTTTCACCGCGTGATATATCGAGGAGCTGCAGAACGGCAGTGGCAATAGGTAGGTTTAGATCCAGTACGAGTACGAGTAAGAGTTCACCTCCCACGTAGCTCTACACTCGTACTCGTACTGGAACTTTGTGTGTTTAGATATCTCCTCCTTCAAAACGACCCCGGGATTTATTGAAATCAATAGATCTGCGTCTATATTCAAAGGGTTTAGAGAATTGTAGGATAGAACGGCAGTGGCAATAACAAATTAAACACAATAACTGCGCAAAAACAAGAGGAGAACTCACTTGTCAATACAAATCTTTTCAACTTGAGGGACCAGAACTTGGAGTAGCCTCATTATTGTTTGCAAAGGTAACTTCTGTTTCCACGAATGGACCTAAAAATTAATTACTAAATTGAAAACAGGGCATTGAAGGAGCCTGATGTCCTTGAAAAGTTGGTTCTATTTTTTCCAGTGAAGGCCAAATAAATTACATTTACTCCTAGGTTCCGAATAAGTGTCCCCCCTCCCGCTTATTTTTTCGAAAAACTTTCCAAACCCCCCTTTTCTAGGTCCCCCACTTATTAAATTTTCAATTTTTCTAGGAGAAACCTGCAAAAAGTTGGTACTGTAGTTGATTTGCCCAAATGATGAATGACTGATGTGCGGCACAATTCCCAGAATTGTTGGCTTACAGTGATGCTTATCGGGATTTTTTTGTATCAGTGCTGGTTGGTCCGCAGTTAGCCCAAACTTCAAACCCCCCTGCTTATTTCATTTTGAGGATTTTCCAACCCCCCTAATTAGGAGCCCTCATTTATTCAGGTCCTAAAAGTAATATCCAGGAAGACAATTGCTATTCTCAAACTCCAGGCAATTTTCAACCAAACCGTTACAATGCCATTAGACTATCTTAAGCCTCCTTGTGAAACTCATATTTATACCAAACCAAAGTGCAATAATAGATCAAAAATTGTGCTTTGCAAACGGCAATCAGGAAGCATCATTGGTATTTTCGACTTACAAGCTGAAAAAATAGCAAATTTAGGCAAAAGAACTAGGAAACAAACACCTACCCATTCCGGCGTTGCTATAAATCCAGATGCATCAACCGGTCGCTTCTGTGTTGGATATTCACTGTCCGCTTGTCCATCCGGTGTTGCTCGCTGTCTATCGTCCGGTCGGCCTATCAGGTTCTCTTGTTCTGCATTTGGATTTTGAACTAAAATGTAACTTTGCTGGCTAAAAACATTACAAACCCTGTAAGGCGAAAGCTAGCATACTCACCAAAATGCATAGCCTTGCCAGCTATATGGGTAGCAACCTTGGTGAAATAAATATTGTATAGGAAATGCAAAAATAACATAATATATACATCTATATATATATATATATATATATATATATATATATATATATATAT
>OLMO02000286.1:15004921-15037267 GCA_900291935.2 Cassiopea xamachana | reverse complement strand
TATATATATATATATATATATATATATATATATATATATATACACACACACACAATATAAGTATAGAATACAACAATAAGAATAATAACAAAAATAATCTATTTATTTTAAGTTGGTGTTTTTCCTACCTCTACATTTCCAAAATGCGAGCTAATTCAGACCAACTATTTACAATTAAAAAATAAAACGAAAACTACTATAAATTACAAAGTATAAAGAGGCATTATCTACATATTTTACAGTTACACTCTTCTCCATTCCACTTTCCCATGTTCTTTTTAAATATAGCAGCTGACGACGCTCTTTCAATTAAATCAGGTATGCTGTTCCACAATAGGCTACCTCGAATTTTAGAGAATCAATACCAAACGTAATGCTTTTTGCAGCAGGAACTTGTAGTAAAGCTCTAGTCCTGAGGTCATATTTGATATCTTTTCTTACAAAATACTCCTGCATGAGTACTACTAACAATATGCCTCCCTGCTAAGATTCACCGATTCTGTTATGAATAATGCCATTTTCAAGCATGCTATTATATCGACACAGTTTCAAAGTACGTATGCTATTTCAAGCTACCTTTCATAAATTTCATGCTATTCCCCACTAATCAATCCGCCTGCCATCAATACATGCAGTATCATTCTTCAAACTTGCAGTCAAGAAAATTTGAAATGAGATCTCAATGTTGAATATCATATAAGTATAATCCTACTACTGCTACTCTGTCGCAATCTCATCAAGGGCAAATGTAGGAAAAAATATTTCTTTTATCCAAAACTTTATCATAATTAATATTAAGTCACTATACTTTATACAAATCTAAGAAAAGTTATCCTAAATATGAAATTTTATGCTTTTCTTTTATTTCATACCGTCTGGGAGGTTTGTAATAAGTACACCAATAAGTAGCTATATAATATTGGGCATCATCATAGGAGTTAAAAATAACCATTAAAAATATGAAAAATTATGATCCAGAGACTGAACGCATCACATTAGTGTGAAAATAATGTGGCAGCTGACATCACAGCACATGTGTTGAAACTTATCTGTTAAAAAATAAAGGCCTAACACATACTGCTATTCCACAAAGCTGTAGAAGCTGCTTAACAGTTCAAAGACGCAGGTGATATGCTACTCGAGAATGATGACAAATATAGTAAACAGGGAGCAAGTAATTTATTAACGAAGCAACAATATCATATAATAACAATGCTTCGTTAACAAAAACTTACTCTCTTCGATGTGTTTGTCATCATTCTCGACTAGCATCTCACCTGCTTCTATCTTCTCTGTGACGTACGCTATCATTTGTGTACACAAGCTGGACTTGCTAATCGATAAAGCACACAAAAATCGAAGCGAAAAACTCAAAACTCAATAACAATTTACTTGTTTTCGTTGTTGTTGGAATCCCTTCTAATCTTGGCTGGACAATATCCCTAGATATCGAAGGAGGAAAATGTTATTTCTAGGAACATGCACTGAAGGAAAGGGACATCAAAAACACAACTTATTAGACATGGTATGAAGAGTGCGAGATGTTTGGGAGTAAACATATTACTAGTGCTATCATATGGAAAAAGCTCCCAGTGTAAATGTGTACTCTGCTCTCTGTGTACCAAAAAAAACTGACGAGCATGAAACAGCTCGTCCAGGAAAGATCACAACAATAAATCATATATATAATCAAAAAGGAAATATTTAAAACTGTTTGTATATTAACTATTAGTATTAAAATTCAAGCCAAACGATTCAAACGATTGGGAATGAAGATAAATGTCCATCATGAATGAGCGTCAGAAATCAACAATCATTAATCATTAATCACTAATAAAAAATAATCAATCACTAAGCACAAATCATTAACCGCCAATCATTAACTGCTAGGTAAATATAAACTAACCCTTCGTCTAACGATGAATCTGAATCTCTTCGCTTCTTTGCATTCGCCTTTGGTCGTGATACTACTGATGGATCGGTAGGCAAATTTGCTAACTGATGGAACACATTTCTCTTACGAATGATTGCATATACAAGGTGAGCGTTCCCTAAGAACAAATACAATTTATAACAGGTGTCTATAGCCTATAAGTTAATGAAATTTCATGAGTGAGAAAGTACAGAACAAAAAATAATTAATATTTCCCATGTGTGCATTTAGTCGAGAATTCTCCCACCATTTACCACACAAAAATAAGCAAATTTGACAAGATTTTATCTGGAATTCGTTTCTACTCCAGCACATTTAAATTGAGGCACAGGAAATTCTCGGCTGAAAAATATAAACTGGATGATTAACTCTTGATTCTGTCTTTCACTGGATGTGAAACTGCCATGAGGTCGTTTCATTAAATACACGTTTTTTTTTATAAGACAATCATTATTTTGCCTGAGCCTCAATTTTCTTAACTTCTCCCGAAATTGAGCCTGAGATTTTCTTAAATTTTTCTAAACTTTTAATGAAACAAACTGGCTAAAATGGTTTACACTTTCATTATTAATATTGTATACTTGAATTTGAATTCCATCTTTACAATTTTGAATGCAATAACAACGAATTATCGATTTTTGGCCTATAAAAACACTTAATTTTGGAAATTAAGCCTCGGAATTTTCTTACGATTTTCTTAAGATTTTGACGATTTGAGCCTCATTTTCTTATAAACTTTTTTCTTATAAAAAAAGCGTGTATCAGATAAAACTTATTAATTCCACTCAATTATTCAACTAATTTGCTTCATTCTGATAAAACCAGTTCTATTGGAAACCAGGCTAACTGGTCAATTGCTGGTGGCTCTAATGATAAACCATTCACCAAAACACTTGGGCTCCACAATTTGAGCACCTTGCATGCGTATTTGAAATATTCAAACTATGTATTGTCCCTCTCCATAGTATGCTCTAGGCAGATTTTTTGGAAATAAGAGCAGAGAAGAATCATTATTCTGTTGTAAAAGGTCATTTTATAATTAAAAAGCTGTCGAGAAACTGGTAATTCACAAGATATAGGATATTTAAAATACGTTGCTTACTGGACGACATTATCGTTTTCTTATATAGGGGTATGGACTAACTTCAATGTTTCTTATAAAGATACATGCAATAAAAGAGCCCCCCTTGCCATCAATAAAGCCCCCCTAGTTTTCGATTTACTTCTACATCACTGGCTCTAGAGTAGCAAGTCGATGCATCAATCTCAAAGCCTTGCACAAATTCTGCCTTTCTAATAACGATAGCAGAAAAATTTAGTTTGATAATAATTATCCATCGACACAAGACACAACACAAAAACAAGAAAATGATTTTAAAAACTGACCATCAAACTGGTATTGAATGATGTTGTTGAATGTTTCCAAAAGGAAGAAAACCAAGTGATGATTAGTGCCGTTCGTAAACAAAAACCAAGGTGTAGAGAAAGCCTAGAAAATTGTGTTTAAAAATTATGAAAAGACGACGAAATAGACGAAAAGCATTATCAACGATGATGGCAAAATCTGACGAAGAATTTAAGCAGCAAAGATGAGCGAGCATAAAAATTGAATGGGAGAATTCATGAAGGTGAAACGCAAGAAAGATATGAATATTGTTACAACAATCAAGTAGAACAAAAATGGTGGTGTTGTGAGATTCTCCGACATCTTGATGTGGATATCAAAACAGGAAGACTTTCCTCGCTCGTGGTGAAGACGTGTAGTTAGGCCTGAGAAAACGTTGTGCCAGAGGGACGTGTTGGTAGGACAGAGGAAAGTGGTTTGTTGATTATTTGATCATTTGTACTACTGTGTACGTTGTGTATGTTTAACTGGTGTACTACTGTGAACGTTAACTAGTTATCAGTAGCTTTAATTCTGTATTATTACTACTGCTATGGAACTGTCTGATACAGTTTGTAAGGTGGCGTAGGTGGTGACAAGGGGAGGTTGGAGATCACCTTAGGATTTAATAACAGGTGGAAAATCAATAGTGCTAATATTCAAATGTCAAACAATCACCTCAAGTAAGTGTAGCAGTTTATTGGCAGCGACCATTGATAGAGACTTCAAATAAGGTGAAACTAAAAACAAGCATTTGAATTAACTGCTAGAAATCTAGAAATGTCGAAATATATTGCAATTTTCAAAGATAAAATTAAAGAAAACTTAACATTTAGGCATATGTGCAATAGAGCTTGCAATTATTAATCGTAATACGAAACTAGCAAAATATCATTTATTAAATTTAATGAATCCTACAGGTTCTTTTTGCATTGTAAACTACAGTGAGGAGCGAGGTAGCATATTGGTTACAGCGTATGCCTCCCATACGGAAGGTCTACGGTTCGAGCCCGACTCGATGCCCTGACTGAACGCTCGCTCACTGTTCACCCAGCAGCAAATGGGTACCAGGTGGCAACACTGGGGAGAAAAAGGCGGCGAGGAAAGGAACTGGCCACCCTACCTCACATGCCGATGGCTCAGGATAATTGTCCTTATAGGAGACTATGTTCTTCCTATTATTAGTTGCTTGTGACTGCCCCTCGTTGGTTCGTTGATGCTTCACTGTTGTCTTATTTTACTTGCAGAGGACACGGAGCCAGAGATACACGCTGTCTGTAGACTAATTTCTGACTGAATACACAAAACAAACAACACACATATATACAACATGTTGCTACGAAACGAAACAATGGGTAATTAGTTGTTGTTGGAAAGGTGACTGTTTGGATTTGTTTGATGTTTGTGTTACCATTGAATGGATGAGAAAATAACCTTGGCTACAATGTTTACGTTCACTACATCCTCTCTAACAGGCATTCCCCTACGTACGAAAGTATACGGGAATACCTTTACTAAACTACAGTGAGTAGCTATCTGAAACAAATCAGACAATTCTGAATTGTGAATTGAGAGCAATATCATTTCATGAAAGAACAGCTTAAAACCAACAATGTGCATCTTTTCAACACATAATTGTCACCAAGCGCCAACCTTCATCCATAATTTAACGTGTACTGCAAATTACAATTATTTCGTTCAATAGTCTTCCATTTCTAGAGCAGCCGTGGCCTAGCGGTAATGTACTCGACTCAGACCAACGTGGTCCTAGGGTTCGAAGCCCACCGCAGACCATTGGTGACGTCAGGAAGAGCATACGGTGCTAAATTCTCATGCCAGAACTAAATAGCCCTCCCAGAGGCACACTCCAAGCCCCAAGAATTGGGGGAAACGGAGGTAAAATCGAGAGCAATAGTTTTCCATTTCTACTGAAAGCCTTTATCAACTATTTAACATCAGAGCATGAATCTAAATATCACTATAACTTTTTAACGGGGAAAAGTTCCTTGATTTGTTGTCTAACTTGTACAGTTTTCCCTCACGAATAGGATGATCTATATCTACACACACACATTTTTCCCTGATTCACTCTAAAACGATAGTAGTTTCCCTGACTAAGCATCAAAAAGATTTCATATCTAAGAACTACTTTTGATACTTTTCAGGGAAAAATGTTTCTAAGCGTGCCCACATGCAACTACTTTAACAGATTCTTAGATTTATCTTTTTACACCTTACTGTTCAACAAAATCACCAATACTGCCATGTATCATGTACAGTCATTAGTTGGGGTTACACGCATATCCAAGAGAAGCAAAGATTCTCTGCTTCTGTCAGGAAAACATAGATTTTTCCAGACTAAAGAAAAAGCTCCCTGATATTCCCTGATTCTCCATGACTTTCCTGAAAGCCTTAAATTTTTCACTGATTTTCCCTAACTGTAGGAACCCTGTTTAAGAAGTATCAAATATTTAAACATCAGAATACGACTCTAAATATCATTATCAACGTCAAAGATGTATTTACCGTTTACGATTATTGTAAGAAGGCAGTCAAAAAGTGGGTGAAGACGCTGATGGCCAGTTGTGATAATCTTGTGAAACACCTAGAAATAATAAAATAAGGACGAATATTTTACCAGGATAACATATCAGCACAATACGTGCTGATAGCATTAGGACTAATGACAATAGCACTTACTATCAGTACAATACGTGCTGATAGCATAGGACTAGGCCTAATGATAATAGCACTTACTATCAGTACAATACGTGCTGACAGCATTAGGCCTAATAATGAAAACACTTACTATCAGTAAAATACATGCTAATATCATTAGACCTAATGATAACAGCACTTACTGCATCTTTCTTCATAGAGTATTTTTTCGTTTATACATCAGGATCCTACTTATAATTTCTAAGCTGCTCAAAAAATAAAGAAAGTTCAGTGATTTTTGAGATTTAGGAAAGTTTTTAGGGTTCATGTATTTAAAATTATATTTATCTGTGTACAAAATGTCATGTATGTGACGTTGGCTACCATCTAACAGTTGAATTTCTGCTATTTACTGAGATTTATCATCTTTTCAAGTGTACATGGAGCTATCTCACTTTCCATTAAAGTGCATACGCAAAACATTGGAACTCAAAGATTTTTGCTAAGAAAGTCTTAAGAAAGTGTTGATACTGGAATTGTGAAAAATTTAAGAAAGTTTCAGTACTTGGCAAAAAAAACTTTCTTTAAAAAAAGCCTGTATATAAGCAAAAAATACTTAACAAAAAAATAATCTAATAATTCTAGAACTCTAAAATTAAGGATTCACAATCTTTCTTGATCAAAAACCTGCACTCAAAAAAGAAACGATTCTGAATAAAATCATAGGCCAAAAACCACTCACAATAACAAGGAGATCGGCATGAGTTCCAGTGAAGACCGGGATATCCATTGGCACCCTAGTGACGTATGGTTTGTTGAGACGAACGCCTTGAAAAAAGAAAGCAAGGATGAGTCACTTATAATGAAATCAGATTTGAAAGAATTTCTCCTCCTATCTGCAGCGAAATATTCATATAGAACTTGAAATTGTGAATAGCAGAATCGTGCACATTAAAGGGGATAAAAAGTGACGTCAGAACCAGGGACAGGGGCATCGTCCCTCCTCCTTTTGGCAATTTTATGCAGAATAAGGTGTAAATAGTATGTTGATACTACAGAACTTTACCACAGCACGAAAAAGCGGCAACATTCTTTTCACATACTTAAAGCTTTTTCGTCCGACACTCATCAGAGTATGAGAACGTCGGATAGTGACATAAAGGTTAACCGAAATATGTATCCGGATGCGGTTACATGTGATAGGATGCGTCTAATTGGCCCCAAGTAAGACCAATTAGGACCTATTAACCATTGTTTACTTGAAGAGTCCCAATGAGAAAACAAACTCTTTTTGTCTACACAAGACTGGGCTTTGAGTCTTGATATAAACAGATTCCAAAACACTTAAATGAAAAGACAATCTTGCTTGCCCAATGATCCGAAAATTATCGTCTGTATATGTTTTGGCGCATTCTGGATTTGCAATAAGGTGTTGTCCTATGGCTGACTCACAATTAAGTTTAGAATTGTTCTTTTTACATATACGAGGTGGCTGTTCTCGTACGGTATTACTTTTCCTCCTGATGCTCGTGGGGATATGCTGTTTTATTCTGTCTGCTAGTCTCTGCGTAGTGCGTCTTACGTACCGAGCTTCATATCGGTACGTAGGACGCAGAATAAGGTGCCATAGAAGATCATTTTCCTTTTGTTCATATTCAAAAACTTTGAAAATGAATGCCAAATAGAGCCAGAAAATAAAATGGTGCGAAAATAGCTGGATAATCAGAAACGACATACCGAAATTCCTCTCTCCACTTAGCAGCAGGAGTATAAACACACCAATATGCATCAACCCTATCCGCGCTGAAAATGTACAAATGGATTTAGAGCCTGAAGTAAAAATGCCTCCCAGAAGACAGCAGCAGGACTTCCTCCAAATGAAAAGTTATTACCCACAGAGGGAATGGAAGACGACAAGAAGTAACCACGAGTGGATTGAAAAAACCAAGTTAAAATGAAATGAAACAGGTTCACATTGAAAATAAGCCACAGTGGATTTCACATCATAAAAAACTACTCAAAAGAATAGGCTAATATTTTCTATACATATAAACTTCAGTTTTTTATTTAAAACCTATTCACAGCTAATATTTATAGCTAAGAGCCAGTTACATTCTCAAAATGGGTAATTATCAAGATCGATATTTTCATTAAGACTGGTTGAAAATGTTAAATACGTCTTGACAGCAAAGATAAAATAATTCACTTACATGGATCTCCTCTTGCGTCATTGAGGTGATAAAGAATTGGAACTAGCACATTCAAAACATCACTACTTTTAAGAACATAAAAGAGGAACCTCTGAAAAAAGAACGCAATGACTACTTTTGGATTCTATGACAAGAAAATTAAATGCAAAACGGAAGATATATAGATAACTGATAATATCTAAGGCTATTTCACTAAAATCTTCGGTACAGCAACAGACATTTACATGTAGAGTTGGAAAAATTTGATAATTTTGATTCTCTTCGTACGTTTCAGTATCCAAAATTGCTCGGGAGGCATTCCAGCTAAATGTGGTTCACTGCTGAAAGTCAAAGTCCCAGAATTCCTTCATTTTTTGCTGAAAAAAGTATTTAATAAAACCATAAATTTTCAGGAGTTTTTAGTGTTATTGAATATTTTTGATCAGCAAAAAATAAAGGAATTCTGAGACTCACACTTTCAGCAGGGGAGCACATTTAGCTGGAATGCCCCTTGGCTCTTTCTTGCGGTTCAACAAGGGACCAAACACAAAATTCGGAAAGTCGAGTCAAAAGTTGCCAGAGATTAACAGCTTATTTCTTTGACAATGTATTTATTAATTTATGTACTTTATTTTGCAGATTCTATAAACTTAAATATATTTCTTTGACTAAGCGGAGAAGGTATCACAGGAGGAGAAACTTGAGTAATGGTAACAATCACCTTGTTTAAGTCACAAAGTTTCCAAAATAGAACTAAAAGCTCTTGGTGAAATCCAATTTTCTTTGATGAGTTAGGTAGATATGTCTGCCAAGAGAAGAGACATGACCTTCTAGTTAGAACATCAATGATTTTTGACAAAGAAATTCAGCGTAATAAGTAAATCTACCACATTTACTATGGCAGAGATAAAATTGATCAAAAATCTGTAAGGATAACAATCGTATTTAAGAGTATTATGATATTACAAAGAATACCAAATAAGCTTTGACCAACATAAAACTAGTAGCACATTAGGAGGGGCGGATCCAGGGGGCCGGGGGGTCATGGCCCTCCAAACGGCAATGTTTCCTATAGCAAACAACAGTGTTAAGAAACTTTTCACATTTTTTTCTACAAGCGAAAAAACAAATATTTATAAGAAACGCTATACATTTTCCTGTGAACAACTAGCAGTGAGGAAAGACTTAGTCACTGAGTCCTCACAACGAGTGCTACTTAAAACTTCTTTTTTATTTATAATTGGGTACAGCAAAGGCGTCAAATCTTGTTTGGCTAACAAAGGAATCACCATCGAAGGATTCTTGCCAATAATGTTACGAGAATTCGTTCGATAAGCATTGAGAAGCATGTTTTGGTGGCAAAAAGTGTACTTTCTTTGCGGAAAAACTGATGATACATAGTTTCGAATAATTGAAAAACATTTTGCAAGCATGTTCAGAAGGCTTCAATTCACATTTCCAGAAGGAGCAATTTTTACATCTTGCGTAGATCAAAACTTATTGGCATTAAAAGAAAAGATGGATAGCTTGCAAGCTTCTGAACCCCCACAAATGATCCTTTAAAAACTACATACCCTTTCAAAATTGCTTCTGCCCGGGTACCTGTGAAACTGAAATGGCCACTCCCTTATGGAGGGTTATAATGCCATCTGAAAAATCTAAACAAATTTAAAGATGTCTGACAACAATTATGGCCTAAAATGAGAACCAATAACTTACTTGTGCAAGAGGATTTTGTAATAACTGCGTCATCCCATGCAGAATAAAATGGAAATCCTGTAGATTCAAATTCAGATAAATTAATCCCATGACTCTAACAACATGACTCATTAACAATATTTTGTACCTATAAGCATAGATCAGAGGTAAAATGTACCTGCAGAAAATTGGAATGTAACAGATGAGTCGTTACAGATTTAGATTAAAGTGCCTTCAGAACTTGAAGTGTGGCGGTTTGTTCCTACGAGCGGTGCTCACCTGCTCGCACAAGTAAATGAGATCTGCCTGACAATGAAAATGTGTTTCAAGTTAGTTTCATATCAACAAAATCAATTCCAAAGCTTCTACTTGCTATTCGTGTCGTACCAATCATCGTGGATTGAAAATATCTTTTCATTATCTTGAGAATTTCTCTTGAGAATCTTGAGAACCTCTGAGAAAATATCTTACGAATTTCGACAAAGAAACCCAATAACGTAACACTTCCAGCCTGTACATGAATGCAAACCAGAAAATGCACTAGGCTGGGTTTGGGTGAA
Organism: Cassiopea xamachana; assembly: GCA_900291935.2. Classification (NCBI taxonomy): domain Eukaryota; kingdom Metazoa; phylum Cnidaria; class Scyphozoa; order Rhizostomeae; family Cassiopeidae; genus Cassiopea; species Cassiopea xamachana. The sequence continues at coordinate 15,026,845 of OLMO02000286.1, read as the reverse complement.
ATGATAAAATAACTTTAGACGTACTTCTTCTCTGTGAATTCTTGTTAAATAATTGCAAAATAAGTTTTCTGGGCCAGGCGTCTGTGGAAAAGAGAAGTCTGTATAAACTAAAAATACTCTATTATCATGCAAAACCAGAACCAACGAATGATAAATGAATAAACAAATAAATAAAGGAATAATGACTTATTAAGAACGATAATGGACATTTTATTATCTTTTTGGGCACAGTAGAGTCCATTCAGCATTGTTGACTTGCAAGGGGGTAGATCAGTGGTTTTCAAGCTTTTTGCTGGAGCAGAATCCTAAGGAAAAATGCCAGTGGCTCAAGGAACCCCTGTTTACATATCTATGCAGGAGAATTAAAAGTTCATATTGATCATAGCAAATTCATTTGTGTAGCTTCTGGTTGAACCCTTAGACTGTACTGGTAGGTCCATAAGGTGTCGTGGAACCCTGGTTGAACACCACTGGGCTAGGTATTTAAAAGGGCCATTCTCACGAAATGTCAACCAGGAGTGTAAAAACAACTCTCTAGCTAGGAGCATAAAATAGGTGAAATCAGCAGAATATTAATGACAATACAGTGTTATGGAAGTTTAAAATACAACTGGTGAATGTTTTTTGAAATTTATAATTTTTTGTTTGATTGAGATTGTTTTCAAAATTGCATCCGCCATGAATTTTGTCACGTACGTCACGAGACGTTTTAAGACGTTTTTCTAGAAAATGAAGAACTTAACTTAACGATTCAAGTTGATTTGAAATTCAACTACTAGCATTGCTAACTACTTAACCATTCATGATTCGCTCTAAGAAATTCAGAGAAATCTCACGAAACAAAATATTACTTGGATGATGTAATTCGTACGATGTCACGTACGTCACGCAACTTTAAAGCCTTCTGCCAGAAGTAGGTTTTGCTGGATGCAGAGTTATTTTGTAAATACTAAAGCTCTGTACATTCAATTTCATGACAAACACATTTTTCAGTTCATTTTCGTATGTTCTTATTAAAATTTCAGCCATTTAAGCTCAAATTTTTCACTTTTGATGTCACGTAAGTCATATGAGAATGATCCAAAATATGACAATACACATATCACTTATAGTAGCAAAACGTTTGAATAGAACACAAAGCAAGATGCCTACTTTAGTACATACCTAAAACACCTACGTTGATCTGGCCTTATACTAATATACCCAGGGGTGGAGATAGCCGTTGAACATCGGGAAAGTCCGATACTAATACTCAAATTGCCAGTAACACTGAGACAAAACTGTGAAAATATCCGACGATCCCCCTTTGTGAATGGAAACTTTTTATTTCACCAAGCACTTCATATCAATGGGCGAGGTAGCATAGTGGTTAGAGCGCATGCCACCCGTGAGGAAGGTCTACGGTTCGAGTCCGACTCGATGCCCTAACTGAACGCTCGCTCACTGTTCACCCAGCACCAAATGGGTACCCGGTGGCAACACTGGGGAGATAAAGGCAGCGAGAAAAGCAACTGGCCACCCTAACTCACATGCCGATGGCTCAGGACAAGTGTCCTCTCTAACAGGCACTCCTCTACGTACGAAAGTATAAGAGACTACTTTTACCTTTACTTCATGTCAACTGAGAAAAACTGGGCATTGACATCCAGTCTTCATTTTCAGCTGAATGTATGATCTCACTCAACTGTCAGTGCCCTTTTAACAACAAGCAAACTGACTGGATCAAAGTACCAAAAATTTCCGAAAGCATATACTTTCCCTACGCAATTCTATCATGCAAAACAACTTTAGTTACCAGGGGCGTTTTTGGTATCTAAGAAAGCTTAATGTTTAGTTAGATATTTGATAATGTTTTTAGCATCGTTCTAGCTTTACCTTACATATTCTATATATTGTGGCTTTATTTTAAAATTCATGTTATGGAAGGCCTCTTGATAATCAAGGCCCCTTGAAAACCAACGTCGCTGAAGGGCCAACCTCCTAAATATTTGAAATTACTGAATGAATGAATGAATGAATGAATGAATGAATGAATGAATGAATGAATGAATGAATGAATGAATGAGTCTTCCCTTATACTTATACACTCTCTCAATCTGTCAATTGTGATACCCTACTGCATTACATATGACTCCAAAAATTATGACAAAAACTGGAGAAATTTATCGAAGTACAATAATTACAAGACATAATAACATAGGCATGGTATCACGAAATTTCGAACCTCAAAAGCTTGATCTTGAGCTTGGTCGATGTAATGTTGCTGTTCCATGTCATAATCAAGAACAACAACCAAGAGTTGAAGAGCGATTTCAACAAGTGCCTCACGAGAATCATTGAAAAGATAATGATTATACCTAAAGTAAATGAAAATGATAATACTAAGAGTAGACTTTGTTATCATGATAAAAAGCCTTCAAGCTCAATGATGGTTCATCGACAATAAATAAAAACAATTGATTGGCTTTTTTGATTCATGCTCGTCAATCAATATGAACTTACTACATGAAGTTTTAAAGCATTTCAGACGAAAATGGTTTTACAGTTCACCATGTAGTTCTTATTACCATCTGAAGCAGAAAAGCATGAAATGCAGAAGATGAGAGGACATGTATGCACCAACAGATATGTTAATATGCTAAATCAATGTGAACTTCCTTCACGAAGCTTTGAAGCATTTCAAACGAAAATGGTGTTTATGGTTCCTACTACCATCTGAAGCATGAAGGCATGAAGATGAGAGGACATGTACGCATCAACAGATACGTTAATGTGCTAAATCAATGTGAAATTTCTACATGAAGCTTTCAAGTATTCTAAACGAAAACAGTTTTACAGTTCACCAAATGGTTCTTATTACGATCTGAAGAAGGGAAGTATGAACTGTAGAAGATGAGAGGAAATACATACATAAACAGATACGTGAATACGCATCAACAGATACGAGCACGTGTGGCAATGATCTGAGCTTATCACTGCCAAAAGTGGTACTCCATCTATGGCTTACGTTTGAAAAAGGCCCACCTTGAAAAGTGGTTGAACACCCTTGTTATAGAGCAATGATGATGATGTATCTATCATTGCCAAATGCTGACGTTGTAGTACATTAACGTCATCAATTATATGAAATATTAAATTCTCCAGGGCCTCTTTCAACATACAAGCTAGGGGTGCAATTGCCCACCCAGTTGTAACGTTTGCCCCTTCACTCACAGCATTTTGCAGTGTTTTGACCCCCAGTATATGCTCCCTTTTTCTAATTGGTGTTTCAACACATGAATGAAAGTTCTATTGAAGATTCTCATATAAACATCAATAACTTCATCTGCCACTTTTTTTCTAGAAAGACGGTATCAAAAGAATACTTTCCCCTAATATCTAAAGGATGTGGCTCTACAAATTTTCCATGGGGCCAAGCCCCCTGAACCTCATCTTTCTTTAATCCTTCTTAGTAGCTGGTGCTGCTAGCTAGACATTTAGGCCCCCTTCCACTATTTTAAGTTCGACAGCCATGAAATCATCTAACAGAAAAAATGAGGTCCCTCATGTACACTTTCCCTCCTAGCTATGGTTCCACAAGAGGCCATGGAATTAACCGTAAGAGTGTATGGAGATCTACTTGAGATTTCTGGGCAAATTTTATCGACTTGTTAAAACGAGAAACGTACAGTGAATTATTGGCACATCAAACTTCTCACAGTTGAAATTTCATTGGAACAAGAATTACTCAAAGTACAGGATTACAATTCTACTTACGGAAGTCCATAGCCAACAGGATCATAAGCACAGACAACATTTAGCAATGAGGTGAACAACGGTAATGCGTGCCTGTAAAATGGAAGCATTCAATGCAGATTGCGAATATTCAAGACTACAAAGCAGATCTAAGAAATAACAGTATGTCATAACAAGCGAAGCGCCGAAGTGGGCCTTGGGGGCTCGTGCTACCTCTGGGTAACGCTACTGGGGGCTGAGCCCCCTTAAATCGTTAGAGAAAGAACACTTTTTGGTTGTTGAAATCACAGAAACCCAAGAACTGACTTGATAATGATACTACATTGAAACTTCTGTTATACATCTATAGATCTGTTCTGGTTGCTTGGATAGCTTTTTCGTTTGTAATCTTCAGTAAAATATATCACAAAATATATAATTACAAAGTATATTTAAGGTTAGCAATTTTCTAAATTTTCTAATTTGAGCCCTCCCATTGAGACAATAAAAAGTCAGTGCCTATGCAAAACATACAATGACAAACGATAAAAAAATAAGTTTGAAATTTTGCTGAAATTGGATGTTGCTCTTAATAATTATTTAATGTACTTTATAACAACAAACAAACAAAACAAACATATGTTAAAACTCGATTTAACTCAACGCGAAGGCTGTTTATCACAAAGTTATAAACCTTACCAATGTCACAAAAAAGAATTATAGCATTCAAATATGAGCGAGATAGCATAGTGGATACAGAGCATGCCTCCCATGCGGAAGGTCTAAGGTTCGAACCCGATTTGATGCCTTTAGTTTTTACTATGAGTGTTAAAGTAATCCCCCTTAGTGAATGGAAACTTTTCATTTCACCATGCACTTCATGTCAATGAGCGAGGTAGCATAGTGGTTAGAGCGCATACCTCCCATGCGGAAGGTCTACGGTTCGAGTCCGACTCGATGCCCTGACTGAATGCTCGCTCACTGTTCACCCAGCACCAAATGGGTACCCATTGGGAACACTGGGGAGATAAAGGCGGCGAGGGAAAGGAGCTGGCCACCCTACCTCACATGCCGATGGCTCAGCATAAGTGTCCTCTCTAATAGGCACTCCCCTACGTACGAAAGTATACGGGACAACCTTTACTTTTTTAGCATTGAAATAATTTTTGAAAACCATAATATTCAATATTTTCTGTAAAACTCTAGCTTTATCATATAAGAACGTTATTGAAATGGCCAACTATTGAGAACCTCCTAGAGGGATTTGAGGAACAAGGGGCTTGCCGCTTTCAACATCAATAAATTTTTGGAAACTAGGAATCAAAGAACTACTTTTAGAGCAGTCGTGGCCTAGCGGTAATGCACTTAACTCCTAGCCGAAGGCACGAGACCAACATGGTCCTGGGTTCAAGGCTCATCGCAGGTCAATGGTGACGTCAGGAAGGGCATCTGGTCTTAAATGCTCGTACCAGAACGACAGTCCTCCTAGAGGCACCCCCAAGCCCCAAGGAATTGGGGGAAACGGAGGTAAAATCGAGTGACAATCAAAGAACTACTTTGAGAAACTAGGGAGAAGCCCGAAATTCCTTTTAGGGAGCATTCAAAAAATAGTTTTGGGAAAACGGGAGACAATGAAAATTGTCCTAAGGAAATTGGAACACAGACCCACTTGGGGGGTCTGTACTATTGCCAATTCGATATGAAAATCAAAAAAACTATTTCGATACAACCAGAACAGGAAAGTATATAACAGGAATGGATTGGGCATGGCATAGATGCACAAGTCACATATGCAATGAGTAACAATGACAGTGCATTACACTTAATGGCAGTGAAACCGCTTATTGATAAAGATGCGATAGAAAGAAGCCCAGTGACAATAGACAATTGAACTGGATTGAGGGGAAGCAATGCAGCAATGAGTAAAATTACAGTGAACAACACTTCTATATACATCTTCAGTAAACTGCTAAAAAGCAGTGGCCTTCCCGTCTGCCTCCCTACTGCATACTGACCTGACAATAAGTGATAAATTACAATGAATGTTGACAAATAATAGGGGGATGACAACATCAATAAGAGTCCAGCCAGTCTAACAAAAGGGGGATAACACAAGTGAGAAATGAAAACTATATCTCTCTAATTGTTAAGGGAGTCAGAACTGAAAAAAAAACAAACTAAACACTTACGATAAGTGCACGAGTGTGCTCTCTCGTGAAGATGAATGCAATATTACAAAATGCGGCATACCTGTTATCTGAAGATGTAAAATATGCTAGCCATTTATTTGGAGTTTCCTGTGCATCTAAAACAGTCGAATCGATTGAATCAATTAGATCATGCGAACCAAATTGATTGAATCAACTAAATCAACTGAGTCAGATTACTGGGGTCAACACTTCAAAACAAACAGTAATGACATAATCTCAAAAAACTTTCTGAGAAACCTTAGGCCTGCCTATATACACACCCCAAATCTCAACAGCAACATAAAGATAAAATAAACGGTAATATGACAGTAAAAGCTCCTCCCGTGCCAATGGCGTATGGTACTGCGCCTATCTCCCTTTCCAGTAGCCCTAGGCCATACGTCTGCGAATGCAGTGAAAGCTCCAGCGGGGCGCTGGTCCACTTGTAGCTCCGTGTGCTTAACTTCCCCCACTCCATCTTCACACATCGAGTGCCAGACGAGAAGGCAGTGAGTACCATTTTTGAAGTCTTTGGTGTGATCTAGGGCTCGAACTCACGACCTCCCGGTTGTGAGGCAGACGCTCTAACCACTGAGCTATCAAATATAATATGAAATAATATAGAATTCAATATATAACATAAAATGCTAACTCACCAATAGGAGAAAGATAAATTGCTTCTGAGAAGCATGTAAGTAGCAATTTCAATAATTCTGTTCTACTGTAGTCATGTTGCGCAATTAGGGGAGGCGAGCTCGCGAAGCCAACACCAGCTTCCCTGCAATTCAAGTATGGAATCAATCAATCAACAAGTCAATCAATCAATCAATCAATTAATCAATCAGTTAATCAACCAATCAGTCAATCAAGCAGTCTATCAGTCAAACAATCAATGAAGCAGTCAATCAGTTAATCAATCAGTCAATCAATCAATTGGTCAATCAATCAATCAGTCAATCAATCACAAAACTTATTTAAAGTTGGTTACATATATAGCCTACAGAACTAATAAATACCAACTATCTAATTAAAAGAAAACAAAACTAAATTAGCTACGTATTTTCTTTTTAACTATCTCAAGAGAAATTGACAATTTTATCTCATCATAAATGGTATCAGAATCAGTATTGAGCAAAAGTTATACCAAATAAATGCACAGCTATCGATATTTGCCAAATCCTCTGGTGTCTCCTGTATCATGAGAAACAAAACGTCAAAAATACATTTGAAGTTAAAAGCGCTTCTGATAACACAGGTATCTTAGTAATTAAGTGTATATAAATAGATGCCTATGTAGGGGGCCGGAACAGAGGAGGGGGCAGCGGGGGCACTCGCCCCCCTGCCCTAGTGGACGAAAGGCAACAATGCCTTTCTCGTCAAATGGCTTTCTCGATAAAATTGGATAAGGGAATATTTTAAAGGAAAATTCTTGCCATCACAGCATCATAGCATTTTCAAATTTGACGAAGGTTAGCTTACAGCGTTTATCTGATTTTAGTGCTACAAAATTTAATAGTTTTTACATGACTTTAGATAATTTTCATAAAGTATAATGACTGTTTATTAAGATAACAGTACACCGACTTTTCTAAAAACACCTTTGTGGCCCAAACCTAAAATGTCCAGAAAACTATTGCTATCGGATGCGGTCAATGAATGGGGTGGCACGCTTGTCCCTATATAAAATAATTTCCAAAACGCATAACCGGAATAATGGTCCAATGGTAGAGCGTCTGCCTCACAACCGGTAGGTCGTGGGTTCGAACCCCCGCCGAGTCATACCAAAGACTTTGAAAATGGTACTCACTGCCTTCTCATCTGGCGCTCGACATATGAGAATGGAATGGGAAAGTTAAACTGGCGGAGCTACCAGTGGACCAGCCCCCCGCTGTAGCCTTCACTGCATTCGCAGACGCGTTGTCTAGGGCTATAGAAACGGAGATAGGCACCGGCCTATGCGCCATTGGGCGCCGGAAAGGACTTTGACTTTTGACTTAACTTGCCCTGATAAGCTTCCGACATGCCTGTCCCTATATAAAAAAATTTACAGACGCATAATTCAGTAGGAAAAGTCATGAAAAGATAACCATCTGCGTAAAACTATAAGGCTCACGTTATAATCTTTTACCTTATCTGATAGGTCGAGTACTACAATGGCGTTTATGACGTAATCACGGGCAAATAAGAAACTGTAGAACTCCTTCCCTCCTTAAACAACTCTCACGGTAATTGGTTTCATATCTTTTATCAAAAGGCTAGTAAAACAGTTCAGAACAACTGCTTGCGAGAATTTGAGCCTAGCAACACTTCAAGATAAGGCCAGAGCAACAAGAGTAACTTTCCCAGGTTACAAAGATAGGAGGTAAATGCACGCCTCCTAACCCAAAATAAAGGATTCTTTTAGGAAATTATGACGCCATTTTGATGTCATACTTCATACCATTTTACTACATGGTCTCCTAATAGAGTAAGTAAGTAAAGGTAGTCCGGTATACTTTCGTACGTAGGGGAGTGCCTGTTAGAGAGAACACTTCTGCTGAGCTATCGGCATGTGAGATAGGGTGGCCAGTTGCTTTCCTCGCCGCCTTTATCTCCCCAATGTTCCCACTGGGTACCCATTTGCTGCTGGGTGAACAGTGAGCGAGCGTTGAGTCAGGGCATCGAGTCGGGCTCAAACCGTAGACTTTCCGCATGGGAGGCATGCGCTCTAACCACCATGCTACCTCGCTCATGCTCTCCTAATACCTATTCTATTTCACGCAATCGTTTTTTAAATTCTATTAAATTCTAAATTAAATTCTATTTAAATTCTATATAATATACTATTCTATCTTAAGTACTTTGTATATTGATATCAACATTATCATTCTTCAAATCTGCAGCTACAAAAATGGGAAATGAGCTCTTAATACAAATAGAGAGTGCTTGGCAAAAGCATACAATCCAATCAATAAAAAATTAATGGAAAGATATTCTGTGATTCAAACATCTATGAAATTTAGTGCAGAGTTAAATTCAGTCACTATATTTTATAGCAACCTAGGAAAATTTAGTCAAAGCCTGAAAGTCCATGTCTTTCTAGTATCTTATGCCCTCTAGGAGACCTGAAAATACTTATTAAATTCAGGTTTAGACCATTTATAAGTAAACCACCCCTCCCCCGTAACTTCTGTCCCCAAGTTTGTTTCTCTCCTACATCTAATAACCATTTGTGCTTGAGCGAACTACAAAGCAGAGTAAAGGATCATTTGTCCGTTCAATAGTGTCCCTATCAGAGAGGGAGTGTACCATGACTTGCTACGGAATTGTTTCGTCTATGCAGAGGGCTATGCTACGAAGGAGCGTTGCATGAGAGGGAGGGTCTCAAAACAGCAAAACTGGCGTGACGTAACGCGTGGAAGACCCATAATGGAATTAAATGCTACTGGTGCAACTCAATGCTGTTGAGCAAGGACCCAGGAAGTATTATGAAGTGGGGGGAGGGACGACCCATACACAGTTCTACAATTTAGAACTGGGTCTTAAAAGGCAAGAAACTGTTGCTGCATACTTTGAAGAACATCCAAGCACTTCGAAAGCACTTTCTAGTTACTATGTTTTCTTCAATTACCGCCCAGTGCGTTTAGAAAATTTAATAGATTTTAGATGGCGTGTTGATTGACAAGGAGCGTTTAATAGAGATGGGTGTTGAAAGAGATGGGGCGTTAATAAGAGAAAATACGGTACGCAATTGGCAAAAAAAACGCTGACAGGGAGCACTGTGTCCAATATTTGGACAAGTTGGAGCCACGTGCTCTATTTGTCTCTATTGCTAAGAAACACTGATAGAGGTTTGAAGTTGCCACTGAAAAAAAACTATTAATGGGCAAAAGGGATATCTTTCAGAGGAGTAAAATCGTGGAAGGTCTCTCAGCTGGTGCTAAATGTGCACCATCTCTGGCATCTTTTAAGTCTTATTTGTAAATAGTTGCTTTACATATCTAGTTATATACACTTTTTAATTTAGACTTTTTAAAAATATGTACTTTTTTGAAATTTAGCTTTTACTTTGTAAATAGACGGCCCCTTGCAAACCAGCTCAGCTGAATGGGCCACCGTCTGTAAACAATTGAAATAATAATAATAATAATAATAATAATAATGAATATATCTACGCTGTTCAGTCAGCCTAGCAACCTCAATCAAAGCGGAATCTTTCAATTTGCTTACCGGGCCAGTCCTTTTTGCATGTACGGTGAAATCCGGGCAAAACAAAAGATCCTGAAAGATCAAACATACCATAACAAACATGTATGTTCATCAAAATGCAGTGGAAATTAGTATTCTGTAATGTGATGTGAGTTCAAGAGCAGCTGTGGCCTGGCGGTAATGCACTCGACTCAGATCAATGTGGTCCTGGGTTCGAGGCCCACCACAGACCATTGGTGACGTCAGGAAGGGCATCCGGTCCTAAATGCCCGCGCCAGAACTAAAGACCTCTCAAAGGCACCCTCCAAGCCCCAAGGAATTGGGGGAAACGGAGGTAAAATCGAGTAGTAAATGTGGTGTGAGTTTAAGAAATCAGTTTTAGCTACAAATGACATTGGATGTCTGTCTAGCAAGGACTGTACATCTATATCGCAAAATGTTCAAGACATCTGGCTCAAACATAAACCACACATCAGCACATGTACCCAAAGAAATAAATCTTTGAGTACCATGACATAAGCTTTAAACTACAGTCTCCTCTTAGGTCAATTAGGCCTATACATCCTCACAGAATCAAATGTAACTAAATATTTATAACAGAAAATAAAAGCTTACCCCAATTGCATTGATGAGAGATTGGGCTAGAGGGGGTGGTGGTTCTTCATCACTCTGGAACAAATTAAAGATCAACTTTAGGGGGAATAACAGGCAATTTGACAAACAAGTAGATGGCAAGGTACTTTCAAAATTTGCTGGGAATTATACCTTTACAATTACAGAACTTTTAACATCTCTATAAGTAAAGCACAGAAAATCAATCATTAATTTGCCTCTTACAGTCAGGGATGTATATTTTGGAGTGTAGGATGATGAACTGGTCCAACCTTGGTTAAAAGCTGACCCATGACAACTTTTGAATAATATCACAGCAAAAAAGGGGAAAAAGAAAAAAGAACAATGCATTAAAAGTTTATCTTTTGGCTTCCTACACCCTCCTTAGAATACAAAAATATCATGATTTCTCATCATTTAGCAACCAATGATAGGCGTGTTCATTGAGAAGGGGTGGTACAAAAATTTTTACCAAAAAACTAACCTTTCATTGGGACTAAAGCTTAAAGATAAAATAAAAGCAGTATTGGACTTCTGGGCTTAATTTTCATAGAGCAAATGCTTAGCCTAAACACTACAAGGTTCATAACCAATACATGAATCAAATTTCCCTGACTATTCCCTGACTTTTCCATGAAGATAGTCAAAAACACCCATTTTTCCCTGACCCCTATTTCATGTATTTACAAAAATAGGTAAAGAAAATTGAACCTTACTGATAGGTAGTGTACACATACTTTATATTGCACTATGCAAAATGACAAAATTCACATTTACTGACAACAAATAGAACAACCACCTTGTGAACAACCATGCAAAGAGTTAATGAAAATGACATGTGTACTAAATAATTTGTTTTCCTTGACTCTTCCCTAACTTGGATAACATTTATAGAAAATTTCCTGACTATTCCAGGTTTTCCTGACTTGTTGTAAAAGTGACCAATTTTCCAGGTTTTACAGGTTAAGTATGAACCCTGAACTAGTTCAGCACAAGCTAATATCAGATTCAATTATAATGAAATAGCTAAAATAAAGACCTCTCTATCTCTATCCAGCCTTTCTGCTCCAGCTTCCTACAATTAAGACATTAAATATCAGAATTCCATAAATAAAATTCATTACTTCTGTAGAGATCCATGTAACATCAGCAGGTAGCTGCACAATTCATGTTCAAAATGCACTCAAATTGCATTAAAGTGCCCAGGGGGTCACCCAAACATTTTGTACAAGGGGGTCCATCTACGATTTCTAAAATTCACCCATAAGTATCAAAAAAACTTGTACACACCCAAAAATATCAAATAAATTACTTGATGAGATCCATTGAAAATGGTGTTAATGAGTGAAACAAATTGCTATCATACGCCATCACTGGAAAGCCCCCCAAAAGTATTGGGTCACAACATGAATCCCCTCAAAAATATCAGATGAGTCCCCCTGTGCATGCAAGGGTCAAGTGCCCCCCTGAGTTTAAGTGCTTTCTAGCACTGAGTGTAAAAATAAAACTGAAAATGCTCAAGCAATAATGAGTATATTTTTGATGCAAAAAATAAAAGTTTATGCAAACCTGGCCTGGAACAGTTGACCAGAAGAAACCTCTCCAGTCTGGATCTTCAAATATATAGGGTAGCAGCCTTGTCAATAATCTGACACAATTCAGCACTATTAGAAGTGAAGAAAAGATTTATCAATTTAAATAGTCTGTTGGTACTACTATAAAACTTTACTACAGTAAGAAAAGCAGCAACATTTCTAGACGTACTTAAAAGCTTTTTTAATCCAACACTCATCAGAGTATGAAATGTAGGATAACTACCAAAAGGTGAACCAAACTATATAGCCAGATGCAAAAACACATGATAGGATGCATCTAATTGGCCCCAAGAGTGGCCAATTAGGGCAATGGTTAATAGTTCCTAATTGGCCACTCTTGGGGCCAATTATACGCATCCTATCACATTTATCTGCATCTGGCTAAATAATTTGGTTCACCTGTCAGTTGCTACCTGATGTTTCATAATCTGGTGAGTGTCAGATGAAAAAAAAGCTTTTAAGTATGTCTAAAATAGTTGCCACTTTTTCATGCTGTAGAACAAATTTCTCAATTTATTAATCTTGCTCCAAAAACATTTCAGAAGACTATGAATAACATATGCATCAGCTATTAAAAACAGCATTTACTGAACAAATAAGGAGTTTATAAATAATTCAAAATATGGTTCCCATTTGAATGAGTATAAAAAGATATTAATCTCAATTAGTGTTTGTAGAAAGCCATTTTTTCTCAGCAGGTCATACACTAGCATGTTTTCCTAAATCATCTGAAACTGTCAATATATATTTGGCTTTGGGTTTCTGCTTCTAAGAAGCATCATGGCCTTGATGTTTATGGGCTGTACAACTCCTAATAATTTCGAAGAAACTTCAGGGAGAAAACATTAAAAGTAAACTTAATTTTCATCTTTCAAGGTCAGAACTTATGGAAACATGTTCCACTAATGGGTAAATCAATGCCAGATGATCTCTCAAAAATGCTTTAAGCCCATTAGATTCCATATTTAACACAAGAAACAAGAAGAGAAAAGGTAACTTTTACTCAAGACAATAACCTGCTTGATGCTCTGTCTGTCCTGCACATCCTGTAGCTGTAGCATTAACCAACTTTTCTACACACTGCAAGTTAGAAAAATTTTAGCTTCTGCTGTGAGTACTCATAACTATTTGTGGGGGGAAGTGGAAATGATTTCCATGAGAAGGGCTTTAAGATTATCTCTATACATAGCATGCACAGCTAATTAGATCCTAGGATAACTAGTTAAACTGCTTTCACTAATAAAATCTAATGTTTCATAATACTTAATGAATATTGTTAGAAAATCCATTCCAACCAATGAACTTGTTGCAAGTGACAACAGGAAATAGAAATATGCATAAATAACAGGGTGTCTGCCACATCAGGAAACTCATTTTCCATGACATTTGTCTGACTGTTCCCTGATTTCAATCCAGTTTCCCTTATTTCATCAAAGGTCTGGAGCAAACATCACACACTGTGCTTATCACAATAGGAAAGCTATTTAAGCAAGCCTTGGCCTATTTGAGCAAAAAAGCATGTCTTAATGTCACCACAAATATTTGTGGTGAAATTAAAGCATGCTCTATTTTTAAAAAAACTCTCGATTAAGCTATTAACAGAATTTGTTTTCAGTATATTTGAAAGGCCCATTCCATGCAAAAAGGAAACTGGAGGTGAATTTTCAAATTTTGCAACACAGGGTAAAACCTGTTTTTATTGGTTACTATACATCTCAAGGCTCAGAAAATAATTGCCACTATGCTTCTGCAATTGGCTTTTGTTTTTGTCTAGGACACAGAAAGAAGGAAGTGAATTGTAACACATTCGTATGAGAGAAGCCAATTGTGACACATGTGATGAAAAAATGTGACACACATGATGCTGCTTTTTTGGATCTATTCTTCTAAATTGTATTTTTTCCAAAAAAATTTAGTACAGTGTTATTGGCAGGTTCTTTTGAAAACAGATAATATATTGCCTTTTTGTTAATCTTGTGGAAAACTCTAGTTTGCTTGATATGACCAAAATTACTGTTTCTTTTCATTGTGACACACATAATGCTATTTTGACACACTCCCATCACTTATTTAAATTGTGATTTAAATCAAATGACTTTTCAAAAAAATCATTGATTTACATCAATTTTCTAATAAACACAAATACTTGAAAAAATAATTTGTTTTAGAGCAATTGTAATCCTTAGAATCAACTATTTCCATCAAACTAAATGATTTAAATGCCCTTGGTGATCAGCATCATTCAATTAAGATTCAATTTAGGTACACAAATTATGTAGCACAACTTTCCTTTAAAGTAACTCTACTTTCTAGTAAGTAGGCATTGGATGCTACATGGCTTGGTACATACCCAAACCATGTTACCTGTATGTGATTACAGTCTCAGTAAGTGTGTTTTCAACAAATGGAAGAGTTTCACTTTATCTCCCTCAGCATAAGTGCGAAAGTTAGGAACCTTCTTAGCTAACAACTGTGTCAGTCTTCTTGTTCAAAATTATACTTTAGCCTATTCCAACTTTTTCCCTGTGTGCACTAGTGACATACCCCTATATGCAAATGAGGCAGAGGACCTATAAGCAGAACTGTCCACACCAGTCAGAAATAATAATTTTGGATTGATGCGGTTTAATTAATAAAATAAAACGTCAAAAATCGCTACTTTCTCTATCCCTGTTGGAAATATCTCATATCCATCAGCAAATCTACTTCCATAGCAAGTTCATTATTCAAGATCTGATTTACGATAACAGCACTGAAGATGGTCCAAGTTGAAATGCTTGTTTAATTAACGTGTAGGAATTAACTGGATTGTGTCGATATGATAGTGCCAAATAATCAGAATTTTCATCATAAGGGAAAATTGAGAAGAAAATGTTGACTCTATTTATCGTTATAAAGCTGTGTTTTCCACCATCAACTTCAAGTTCGTTATTCCTCTGTTGCAAATGAATTGGTCTATATTGGAGTATTACCTTATTTTCTCTTGGGGAACTTCCACTCTAACTGTACTGGGATTTCCCCTTAGAAAGTTTCCGGTGTTTGTTGGTGATTTATTTTAGTGAAAACTTATGCATCGAGATTGGAGAATGATAATTTTTTGAATGGGAAAAATGAATTTTCTATTTTCATAAACATTCTGAGTTTGGTATACTTCCAACCATGTTGGGGCAAGAATACATGATAGCTAATCAAAATAAGTGATATCATTTTCATTGGTGATAGGGTTAGGGTTAGGGTTAGGGTGAGATTTCTTTGTTTCTATTGTAGTATGGATAATTTTGGATTTTGAAATTTTAAACAATCAAAAAATCCAATATAAACCAAAGAAAACCGATTTAAACCAAACAAATTTGATTTACATCAAAAAAACATGATTTACAAAGAAAAAATTGCCAACCCTAGCACTTTACACTGTTTAAAAAGCAAAGATAGACTGCCAGCATTGTGACACATGTGACATTGGATGGGCCGGAATTTGATTTATTGAAGAAACAAAAACAAGCAATTTCCCTGATTTTACCCTAATTATCTCTAGAACTGGTCAAATTCCCTGACTTTTCCCTGATATTCAAGGATGTGCCAATGGGGGGGGGGTGGCATCGCACCCCTCAATATTTTCAAATTTGCAAGAAAGTTGGTCAAAAGTTATCCATGCTGCAAGAGAGTTGGCCACAGTATTTTCTGTGACCTTGTTTTTAGTAACAATAGTTGGTCAATTGGTCAGAACACCCCCCAACAGAAGGTATCTCGGCACATCACTGCTGATATTTTAAAGTCAAAATTTATTTCCCTAATTTCTCCCTCAATTCCTTGATTTGGCAAATACCCTGAACAAAAAATAAGGATAATTCAACATACTTTATAGCAAAGGGTTGCTAAATTTGACGGGCATTCTTCTCTTAATGTTCTGATTTCTGATGCTGGTATCAATGCAAATATGTCATTTACTGTTGTCACTGAATCATTCCAAAACTGATCCCAGAATATTTCATCTGTTACCTCAATTGGCTAAAAGGCAAGAAAATTGGAGTCCTGATGGATTATAAAAGTAATAACATCATAAAAATATATTTGTAGAAGTAATGTAAGTAACCTCATGGACTGAACGAGCACCATAAAATAGGCATTTGTTGACAATTTAAGTCAAATAGCATCAAAATAAGTTGAAATACAGCCATTTGACATCAGTAAACTGGCCATACAAACCATTCTATTTTTGTTCTGGTTAGACCCAGGCTCAAACTACAGTGATTTGATAGGAACTAAGTCAGCATTCAACTGCTTACACAATATTTTCTATAAGAAACCTATTTGACTTTAGAAAGTTTCTTAGCTCTTTCCGTGTAAACCGATTTCTTGTAAAAAGAAAACGTGTACTATATCTTGGTCATTATTTTTCAGATACAGCTGAAATGTGTTATTATTTGCTATTTCAGAGTGCTATTTCATAATTTTCCAGCCACACTTAAAATATTTCCTGTAACACTTCGGTACTTTCTATACCAGTAATAGGGCAAACACAAAGCCGAGGAACACAAAGAGTCACACCACCAATTTAGAAAACGCCACATTGACATAGGCCACAGTTCAATGGGTCTAAAAATATTGTGAAAATTCTTCCTGGATATGTACTCAACTCTTCACAATGATAGAACGAGAATTCCTTCTTAGTCAATGTTACCCCATTAGCTTTCATGTACAGTACTACGAAAACCTAGTTTCAATCATTAGGCGAAAGAAATTCGCGAGTATTTTACGTTTGAATAACTTTCTGTTACTAGTTAACATTGACTGAATTACAAAAATTATACCAAGCATTAATAAAGCTGGTAAATAGAAATGTAACTTTTCGGTACTGTACATTTGAATTGGAAAACAATGTTATGCCCGTAGCGGGACAGAAGATTTAACTAACCTTCTCAGTTATCGTTAGAGAAACACGGAGCAACTGTCTTGTATACCAACTTGGAAGGAATTGCGACAATGATAAACAGCAACGATATGTAGATGAGAGCAAAAAATAGCAATATTCTGATGTTACTTTAAAAAAATATTTTTACCGTCTTTTTGCTCGTAAGCTGAACTACAGCTTGTCTGAAGCTTAGCTTGCTGTCACTGCCACCCATTTCATACCAGAATATTTGTCAAACATGTACGGTATACGATAGCAACAAATTCCCAGCTCTAACAACAATATTCTCCCATCTTTAATCTATGAACACAACACTCACACTTGGCCCTTTTTACTTGTCATCTCTGCAACGTAAGTTTTCCTCCGCAGCTAAATGGCTGAATTGTCAATTGGGGGTACAGATGTCGAATTGGCTTGTGTTGTTCATAAAGAAGACCTATGTAAGCTTTTATTGCCTTTTACACAAATTTCACGTTAGGACAGAACTTCTCTTATATTTTTGTAATCATTTCACGCTTTGGGAAAATATGGTTATTTGTCAGTAGAGCTGGGTAAGAGTAAGCAGCACTCTGAGAAGTATGGCATTTGTAAATCAATGCACTAACGCAACCCACGAGGTACCTGTTCAAGCAGTAATTGAGTGGCGAGGCAGCAAAATTTTTAAGTAGGTGCATTCAAAAAGTGGGGAGGGCCAGTGATGTGCCGAGACACCTTCTGTTGGGGGGCGTTTCGACAAATTGACCAACTATTGCTACTAAAAACAAAAGGTCCCAGAAAATGCTGTTGCCAAATCTCTCCCTGCATGGCTGCCTTTTGATCCACTTTCTTGCAAATTTGAAGACTTTGGGGGGCACGAGGCCCCCCAAACCGCCAATCGCCCAATCCCTGGGGAGGATACATATTCACGGGGGCCCTCAAAGCGAAAAAGACAATGCTTTAAGCTTCAAAGATGCACTCTACACACATACTTGTGAATAGTGGGGGGCACATACCCCTATATGCATGGGTGTCGAGATCATGGGTATGTGGGAGACACTGTCCCCCACTTTATTGTATAAAGTAGAATTTTTCTCTTTCATACACTGTGTTGCAGAAGAAGGTGATATAAAAGACCATTTTCCATTTGTTCATAATAAGGCAGTGGTTCTTCACCTTTCTGGGATCCCATAAGTCCCATACATGCATTCATCGAACTTTACGTAGTTGGAAAAATAAAATTCATCAAATTCAAAACATATGCATATATGCTGTATTAGTGCACAAACTGTAACATGCATCATTTGCGAACCAAATCACTCTGTTCAAAGAACAAGTAGAGCGTGACATCAGGCGTCATACGAGTGGGGTGAACAAAACTGCCGAGCCCCTCAAGGCCGACACTTCAAACCCCTGGGGTTCATTCGAGTCCCGTCCTTGGCGATCAGGTCCCTGCATTTTCGAAGTCCTTTCGACGCCCCTGGCATGTATTGCAAAGTCATCTAGCTCAATTTATTCGAACGAGAACAAAAGACAAAACTTTTAATGGCCTTTCATTAACAATTTAATGTCGCTTTTCCCACGCCACAGCTACCAGAAAATTTTCTAAAGATACACTGTGAAATTCACTCTGAACATGTAATAGCCTTTGCAGTGAGTGCTCGTGGCTCACTGCACCATCTAATTCAGCTCCTTGATTCCTGGTTATTGCCTGCTTGCTTGAAAAAAGCAAAAGAAATCTAGATCACCGCTATATTGATGCGATAATATCCAAGTAGCAGAGACATACGTAGATAAAGAGGGTAATGGGGGCGAAAATACTCTTATAGAGTGAAGCGAAAATCATATCTGAAACTGTCTCATCTTTTCAGAAATAATCACTCTATAATAAAAATAATACTGACACAACAAACATAAGTTATATTTTTATTCGGAAGCTCTCCGTCGCTTTTGAATCTTTGAATCTTTCTCAGCGTTTTCTTAACTGTTATTAAACAGCGAGCACAATGATACATCCTTGGGCAAGCACTATCATTTCTGATGTGCGAGGCTCTACGAATCTTCCAATTTACACCTCTGCGAGGTAGATATCAAAAATGAAACATTTCCTTCTATGAACATCAAGAAAATGAAAATTTCTGCAATTTCATTCTACAAAATACAATTCATCTATAAATAATAAATCAATCTATCACCAATAAGAGAAATAACTACTGTGCATGCGTCATCGAAGAGAAATGAATTATACTACCATTTCGTAAAATCTTGCTTGTAACAATAGGCATTTACGTACCTAACTGGCCCATTTTACGCCGGCTCTTAATGACATTAATTTTCGCTATGTGCCGTTAAAGGGACCGGCTTTAAAAGGGCCGAAAATTCACGATGTCTGGCAAACCAGCGGCGTTATTTTTGTAGCTCTTATTTTTTGAACTATTCAATTATTATGTGATCAGAGGAGGGGGTCTTTTGAAATTTGTTTGATTTTGGGGGTTGGGAGAATGTGTATTGGAATCAGAAGCACATTTAATCGGTTCAGAAATAATAATCAACAATAAACAGAGCTGACAGAATTTGTGGTACATCCTTTTTATGAAAATAAATCCTATAAGAATATTGAGGCTCCGAATCTCCGAAATTGAGGAATAATTCCGTAATTCAGAAAGGCCTTATCACATTCCCCATTCACACTTTTTTGAATGGCGTAAACTGTGGCCTAAAGT
Organism: Cassiopea xamachana; assembly: GCA_900291935.2. NCBI lineage: Eukaryota > Metazoa > Cnidaria > Scyphozoa > Rhizostomeae > Cassiopeidae > Cassiopea > Cassiopea xamachana. Next base: position 15,006,936 of record OLMO02000286.1, on the reverse strand, counting down.
GGCGGTAAACCAAACTTCTTCCCTGGCGAAATAAGAGCCGGCGTTAAAAGGAGCGGCGATAACTTAGGGCCAGCGTAAAAAGGGCCAAGAAGGTAAAGTTTCTTTATAAAATTTCCAAGAAGTACAAAAGCCATATTGGAATATGTAAAACATACTGCCAATCGCTATGGTCAGATCTGACTTGTTATAAAGGGGGGCTATTGCTCTTACTAATTATGCGGAAATCCTAAAGTGACCCAGTAATTTCAAGGGGCGCTATGGTCAGATCTGAATTGTTATGAAGGTGCCCCCTGGAAGATGGTCTCCCAGTGCGCTACTATTTTAGGGTCTGGGGGTTTTGATGCCTCCAAAGTGGAAATTCAAAAATTAAAAAGTTTATGTAAGATGAAAATGGTAGGATTAATATGAGCTTTACTACTAGCACCACGATGAGTAGAACAGTCTTTTCTAGTAACGATAACACATTTGAATTTGTTGAAATAAGTACTGCAACATTAATGGGTCAATTCAATGAATAATAATATAACAATAATAAACAATTTATTTAAAGTTAGTAACTATAATAACACTAAGCTAATTAAAGTCAACTGTAAAGAAATACGACAAAAAATACTTATAAAAATCCTAAATTTACAATAAAACTTTTGCATAATTTGCAGCTGCAATGAAGAGGTATGGCCTTGATAATTCTTTTGAAGATCTCCAATGTTTGGGACTCTTTGATTTCTTTCGGCAGAGTCTGCCATAATTATTGCCCAACAAACCTGACAGTATCTATGCTATACAGCTTTGTCCTAGCTTTGGGTAAAACAAGATTAGTGTTGCCACGAAGACTATACGGCATAGCATTGGTAACAAATACTTCTGCCATGAAAGATGGATTTAAATTATTGATGGTTTTATAAATCTCAATAAGGAGCAGCTGTAAATTCCTCTGGTGAACAGACATTGAATTACTTTTAAGTAGTAGACCCTTGTATATGATTCTCAGGGCTCTTTCATGAATCTTGTTTCAAGTATAACAATGAAGTATAACAAGTCCGTTATTTCATTGAAACATCCATACCGTAATAAGCCCCCACCTCCGAATAAACGCCCCATCAAATAAGCCCCCACCCAGAAACTCATTTTTGCAAATAAGCGCCTCCTCGAAGAAGCACCTATGGGGCCTTATGCGAGGGAAGCATAAATGCAGAATAATAGCAGAAGGAAATTTGACTTCCGTGATGATAATGAAAAAATCGTTATTACTATTAAATTACGTTTAAGAAATAGCCTTTTTGGGATTTTTTAGTTTGGTTTATTGAAAAAATTATGTCGTTTTTTCTGTCAACCTTTGAGGAAAATGCCAAAATTTGAAATAAGCCCCCCCTCGAATGAGCCCCTACCTAAAAAATCACTTTTGTCAATAAGCGCCCGGGAGCTTATTTAAGGATTTACGTTAATTATTAAGAGAAGTGCACAATAACAGCCTCTACTAGAAATGAATCTTCTAATTGTCGTGGTACTAGCTATCAATCGATAATTACAGCTAATTTCGTTCTTGTTCGGAAAACATTGCTCATTTTCCCCCAAGATTGTCGATATAATTTGAGTGTCTTGGGGAATCGAGAATTTACTGAATAACTCCGCGCGTTGTATTTTTTGAAGTACATATATCAACAAAGAAAACCAATTACAGGAACAACATACATAAAATAAGTTCATACACAAATAAGTCCAAGAGTTCTCAACTCAATGCTTCCTCGAAGCTCATAATGTTCAATGTTCTTCTCTCTTCTCAATTTCGTTCTCAACTCAACTCTGTTCGCCACTGTGTTCTCAACACAACTCCTCCATCTCGTAATTCCGAAAAACGTCTCTTCCATGTGCATGCTCCATGTCACATGATCAATTCAATTCAATTCACAACACACTCCGGGCCGCTCAAAAAGATTGGCTTGCCAATCATTTGGGGGAATCAAAATGTCATAAAATTCAAAAAGAAATAAAAATGTTATAAGCAATTGTCCACT
>OLMO02000286.1:14918992-14995500 GCA_900291935.2 Cassiopea xamachana | reverse complement strand
TTGCCAGAGAAACAGGTTAAGGACAATAAGGAGGAAAAACTGAATGGATTTACAATGAACAGTAGTATTAAACAGAATGGATCTTCACCAAAGAGTGGAGTAAAATTGCGAAGAACTGAAGTAGGGAATAAATCTAAACATTAGTGCTGATATCATGGAATTCAAGAAAATGCTTGGTATGTGTTGAACTCTTGAAGGTACTACTATCAAGGATGAGGGACTGTCATATCATCTGTTTACATACTATGAAGCAAATCTTGTAACAGGGAGTATTTCAAAATGCTCACAATCATCAGCTGCAAAGCACTAACAGCTAAATTTAATTATAATACATGCTCAAACTAAGAATTAAATTATTAACTTTGAACTTTGCAAAGTTTCTTAATTCAATAAAACTTGATTATAGACAGAGGAACATGACAATATTTTCAAATTCCAAGATATGCTTTGGTGCTAAAGCCAACTGATACCTCTCCATGTCCACCATTATGCTTTGCAAATTAAAAAAATACTTATATTCTTCTTCATCTACTATCTAATCTTACTTTGAATTGCAATACAACAATTCCACTATCAAATCTTACCTTTCCTTATGAAGCATGTAACACTTTCCCAGCAGTACAAATAGGTGTGGCGGTCCCGACAATTTTTTTGGCTTTACTTTTAAAATGATTTCCTTTTCCATTGAAGCAATATCTTGTGACTGGGTTCCAGCATGGTGAATGGAAAATGGCTCGTCAATAATTTTAATACTTGTATTGTCCCCCAGCTTCAGAATGCTGATTGTATGCAAAACCCAATAGACATAACTAAAAAATAATAAAAGTAAAAATAAACGCCATTGATGTTATAATGATTTAGCTCAAAAGCTCCTCACTCATCCACTTTTTTGACAGGGCTGATTAAGATAAGAAGAGCAGGACTTCGTTTAAAAATTGATTTCCTCTTGGTTACCATATACATAAATCTGTAACTGAATCTGCATGTACATGCAATACAAATGACATGTGGCAAAAACCTTGTCCATAACTTACCTCACACCTCGTCCCAGAAACATTATTGAAAATTATCGCATCCTTTCTTTTCGCTACTGTTTCCTTGCGCCGTGTGATATCTCTCAATGCCGTAGGCCATTTTTCCCAAAATACGTGAATTATTGAAACGAGGTTATAATAACAATGCACTTCAGTCAATCTATTTCCTCATTTAGAAAATTTGGTTTTCGAATTAACAGAGATGCATTTTCCACATATTTTTGGTTTTTTTTCCTCAAACTAGCAGTAGGTAGAAAATGAGTTACAAAGAAGGATTCATCCAAAAACAGGGTAAAAGAAAAGTCCAGGTATACTGTCTTTTTCCTACTTTTTTTCTTAGCCCCACACTGAGACCCGATGATCCTCCTGTGCGTCCAAGGTGCACTCCATGCACTTAGGCCAGAAGATCTCTGGCATAGAGTTATCTTTCCTGGCGACATGGATACAGCCTAAACTATACTCTTTGGGGTTCTGTCATAATAAAATGCAAATCTCGGTGCACGGCTCTTTTGATCTTTGCACCTCAAGTGTATGCCAACCTTCAACTTTGGCGTACACCTGAGGAGCTACTGTCGTAACTCTGGAGTAAGTTTTACACGGAATGCACCAGGACTGTGCGTTGAAAATTGCATTCATCTGTACATTGTATATTTGCTCTATTTCGTAATTCTCTAACTTGATACTCGAGCCATCTGGTTAAGCTAGTGGATTATCCAAACGTATTGATTGGCCTCTTAAAACATATGTATACATGTGTACTTATGTGCGTACTTCCGCTTCTGGATACTGTTTGAGATCGTAGCGACCAACTTAACTTATGGCCCCGAAGCGCACTGTTGTACAAGGCTGGATTAACAAGCAACGAAAGTTTGCGTTAAAGGTGATACTTAGATTAATGTTATATCCATTGAAGTCCACTCTGCTGTAATTTCCGTGTACATTTTTTATGTATTCTTTGCGTAGATGAGCTGACGCTGAGGTAGGCTTACCGTGATAGTTCATACAGCCATAGCAAGGTTTTCGTCTTGTTTTAGGGCTACAAGAAAAGATGGTTTGTGCTGGATGGAAGAGTAATGAAGTATTATGCATCAAATGATGTATCTGTAAGATTTCACATGCTGGAGTGAGCCAGTTACTTCAAAATTTTAGTAATCAATGATGATAGGGATGTTGGTGGTAAACAAGAAGTGGTTTTCAAGATGCAGATAGTGATTTGATGATTGTTTTGATGCTAGTGGTGTTCCTTGTGATGATTATAATGATGATCATTTTGATAATAAAGGTGATATTTAGAGTTACAATGCTGGTGCTATGATGATGATAATGTATGCATGGAATAGGAACTGGGGGCACAGGGGACATGTGCCCCCCCCCCCACTATTCAAGACTTAGACAAAGTTCATGTACCTTAGTTACCCTCCTTGAAAACTTTGAAGATGCAAAAAGAAATGGAAAAATACAAATTTCTGGTGATTTCAGAAGGCCTAAGTTTCAAATTTTCCCCAGGGGAGCATGCCCCCAGACCCCTCTAGCTGATTTACATTTAGGGACGGGAGCAATATTAACCCTATTGCATCATGCAAAGTTCTTCACTGTTTCAGTAAGTGTTTCACCCCCAGACAAAGTGCTCCATCTCACTTCCAGGAGCCCTGCCAGCATGACCCTCAACCATGTACCTCCCCATTTTATAATGTTTCCTATGTCCCTGGATGTAAGTGATGGTGCTAATGATGACTATGGTGAAAAAAGTGTTGCTAGTTATATTGATGATCACATTGATGGTGTTGGTGATTGTGATGATTATACTTTACTGATGCTGTTGATGGTGATGATGTTGATAGTTATAGTAAACATCATAGTAGTTATATACCAGCTATAGTTATAATGACAATCATGATTTTATTACTAATGATGATTACGCTGGTTGATATTATTGGTTAATAGTAATAACAGTATTGTGATATTAATGATGATTGATCATGATAGTAATGATAAACCTAACCCAGTGATGATCTTCATTCTTCATCAGGAGAACAATTTGCTCGGTGTTATTGATATGGCAATGGTAAGTTCCTCATCATTAAATACATTTTCTCTTCATTTTCATTTAACAATTTATCTACTCAATCCTAAGATGACATCTTATCATATTTTACGTAATTTGCCTCTTCAACCCAGAAGATCTAGCCTGACAAAAGCCAGATAACTTTTTAAAGACAAAGCACAATTATATATATATACATATATATTTATATATATATATATGTGTGTATATTTATATATATATGTACATATGTGTATATTTATATATATATATACATATGTGTATATTTATATATACATATATATGTGTATATATATATTTATATATATATACATATTTATAGTTATATGTATATATATTTATATATATATATTTATAGTTATATGTATATATATATATATATTTATATACATATATATATATATATTTATATACATATATATGTATATATGTATATATATATAGTAGTACAGTATAGTAGTTTTTAAATAGTGCACATAGCTTTATTTGTTGGTCCCTCTCTAGGATTATATTTATGATATTCATGAAATAGAGCCAAAAGATATCATACTTTTTATGCAGGTGTAACTACATGATGTTGCATTCTTTCATAGGTACTTTCAACAAAGAATAGCAAGCATGTTAAAAATGGATTTGAGATTGCAATGTCTACCAGATCATACCATTTGGTAAAACATACTTTTTCATTTAGGCTTGAGGAAACAAATTATTTTGCATTTCCCATGCTGGTATTTTATAGCTTGTTAGGGAGTACCAGACACATCACTGGATGTATTGTCCTGGAGGGGCAACTGCTGCCTTTACCCTCACCCTGGTGGGCAAGAGCCCTGTTCCACAGCTGGATTGCAAAATGAAACACTAGTCATACATGGGGCAAATTTAAGTTGAAATCTTATTTGGAAACCTGTCATCCATAATTGAGAACTGGTGTGACTGGGATTAAATTTAAATTGGTCCCTGGCTGAATTCTTTGTCATGTGTATTCAATAGCATAGGGTTATACAGTCTATGATTTCTTTGTGGGTTTCTTTTGCTGAGGAAGACAAGAAGTTTAGTTTTTCCCAAAATTTTTAGTTTATAGCATCACAGCCCCTGTAAATGTGTTGCTAGAGACATCATCTACATTTTGTTTTTGAAAGATTAATTCTCAGATGATTAATAATGATGTACAAATAATAAAACCTATATTTTAAATTTTGCTTTCATATGTAGTCCACAAAAACTCCAGAGGAAAGGGAGGAATGGTTGGAAGCCATTCAAAACACTATTGAATGGGCCAGGTATTAAATATATGACTCTTGTTGTACCATATACTACAGGTTGCTTAATAGAAGAGTAGAATTGATTTGTGGGGGTGGGCTTTTCTTTAAAATGTATTGAGCTAGATAGGAGTCAGAATTTTACTTAGTAATCTTTGACAATATATTTTCTGCATTAAGGATGTGCAAATAGTCAACAAAAAACCCTGGTGACATAATGGCTATCTCTAGTAGTACTTGTTTTTCTCATGTGGCACCTAAAGCAAAGCAGTTTCATTTAGAATACTTAGTGATTGCATGTAATTGGCTCACAGGTATGCTTCCATTTACTATTTGGGCAAAGTTGATTGAGATCAAAGACAATCCTTAAAGTACTAATAGGGGTTCTGTCAAGATCTTGAAGGTTGAAGAAAGTCCAAACATTATCAAGTGCCCCCCTTCTTTCAGTTAAGTATGTGAGTGCAGCATACAAAGTTTCTAGCTCTTGAACCTTGACAAAGTATAAGTGAAGCATGCAAATTCAAAGTAAAAACAGCCATATCACATTTCTTGACTAAATCCATCAATTTAACACTAAAAGTCATATTGCTCTCTCTCAATTTTACCTCCGTTTCCCCCAATTCCTTGGGGCTTGGAGGGTGCCTCTGAGAGGACTTTAGTTCTGGCATGAGCATTTAGGACCAGATGCCTTTCCTGACACCCCCAATGGCCTGCAGTGGGCCTAGAGCCTAGGACCATGTTGGTCTTAGTCGAGTGCATTACCACTAGGCCACAGCTGCTCTAAAAGTCATATTGCTCTATTAAAAGTAAAATCATTTCCACATGATTTGTCTATACTTGCTAATATCTCACCGCATAATAATAAAGAAAATTAAGGGTGCTTATATTATGACATTCAATATTATGCATAATTTCATATATTTTCTGTTCTTCAATATTTCAATTTTCCAATTAAGGGCAAACCCAACATCAACCTCAGGTATGCATAAATTTCAATTCAACTCACAGCTTTTCTTACTATTTTCAACTCCTTGATTGATTTCACGATTATTTACATGACTATTGGTAACAAAATGTTAAATTGTTAATTTCTGCAGGGATTTTGCTTATAGTTTTCAGATTCTCATTCTAAATTATTGACTATTACATTAGGAATCTATGTATCTGGTGTACATTTCACTACAGGTTCACATGCAGTATGAACAAAAATATGAAGATAAGATGATGGATGTTTTCGCATGCATATACGTTTTTTTTTTATAAGAAAATCATTATTTTGCCTGAGCCTCAATTTTCTTAACTTTTCCCAAAATTGAGCCTGAGATTTTCTTAAATTTTTCTTAACTTTTACTGAAATAAACTGGCTAGAGTGGTTTACACTTTTGTTAGTAACATTTTATACTTGAATTTGAATGCCATTGTTAACATTTTGAATGCAAAAACGACGAAATACCGATTTTTGGCCTTACAAACACTTAATTTTGGACATTGAGCCTCGTGATTTTCTTATGACTTTCTTAAGATTCTGACAATTTGAGCCTCATTTTCTTATAAACTTTTTTCTTATAAAAGAAAATTGTGTACATATTTAAAGCATGCTACATAAATTAATAACATCATCCATTTTTAGTGCTTTCAAATCCTGCTTACTCAATTCAAGAAGACCCAAGCTCAACTTACTCACTGGTAGAAGACACAAGCCATGCTTACTCACCCATTGGTGGTCAAAATGTGCACTCACAGCCAACTAATATGTCACAGCCAGCAGAATACTCATTAGTTGGTGACCTACCAATCCAGTCACCATCCTCAAACAGCAGCTCTACTGAATATAGTGTTTTGGGTGGACCTTCCCAGTCCAGCTCAAACTTGTATCCAACATATGATGAGATTCCCAAGAGTAAGCATATTAACCAACCTTCCCAGTCCAGCTCAAACTTGTATCCAACATATGATGAGATTCCCAAGAGTAAGCATGTTAATCAACTTTTGAAGATATATGATACATATGTCTTGACATGAATAAAGTCATTGTCAACACAAACAGATATAAATGTATTTCTTCTAAACTTTGATATCAAACAATATACCTTCCAATTACAATGATGCATCTTTCCATAGAAGACAGTGTATCAGAGTAAATTTATTTTTCCCTTACCTTACATGATTAATTTTTGCCAGTTTCTCTTCTCATATATTTGTAGCCTGTAATTATTGAGCTATTTGTAATGTTGAAAGGCTTGGGATTTAATGGATGCTAAGAAAAATATGAAACAAACAGGTATTTTTTCCAAAAAGAGAATTTTTTGTTCTTTAGGACATCCAGTAGTTGAAGTAACAGCACCAGAGAGTATATATGATGTTATAAGGACACCTTCACCCTACCCTGCAAGAAAACTACCACTGAATGATACATCAGGTGATTCCATATCTGAAGGTGAAAGAAGTTATGAATCTACAGACAAGATTGCCCTTGGTATGAGCTCATTCATGTCAAAATTCTCAATGGAGAGTCTCAACAGCATTGAGTCACTGGATTTTACTGATGATGAAAATTTTGACTATGATACAGATGGAGAAATACATGAGGGAGATGCCACTATTCTAGAAGCAGAAAACCATGCTAGTGGTAGCAGTATGCTTTTAGAGCCTGTTGACGGGCACAATTATGCAGCAGCCAAAATCAAGGAATTTTTCAAAATGGAAGGGATACAGCCATCAAGTGAAATAAACTACACAAAAATTGACAAAGACTACAATCTCAAGCTTGAACTAAGTACTGAATTCCCAGCTTTTGAAGCACTTAAAAAATTCCTTGTCACCTGTAACTAGGTAGAATTTTTCAAGCAAGGAAGCCAGAACCAAGGAGCATCTAGAGTCCATTGCCTCAACCTCTAGAGAAGTATCATTTTTATCTTATTTAGGTGTCACAGTTCTCCTAACAAGGTCCCACTTTTCTAGTTTGTTTGTCTTTTATGTTGTAAAAAGATGCTTTGTTTGTTGATACCAATGTTTTGTTCTTAAATTACTTTTGTACAACTAAATAAAACATTATCAAATTATATGGTACTTAATCCCAGTTGAAGTGTCCTATTTATGGGAAAAATTGTGCCTTTCTCTGTCAATGTCCTCTACATTTTAAATGCTTGTGTGAACGAAAACTTAGCAAGGAATTGTGCTACTAAATGTGTTCAAGAACACTTTGGGATTAATACTGCCGTTGCATGAAAATCTTACAACAACTGTCCATTTGTAAAACTAAGATCAGGCTGTTAATAGGGGAGATCTCTAGGGGGCAGAGCCCCCTTGTTAAAATTTCTGCTCATTTTGGGGGGCTCAGCCCCTAGAATTCTTGCAGAGTTTATTGGCCTTGCTTCCTAAGTGCTATGATCAATTGTGCACTGCTATATGGTTATTGACACATCTCTTATCGTTGATTGTACTATATCAGTATTAAACTAAATTATCATGTTTCATCTTTGACGATATGGGCGTGGTTGTAGTTGGGCCACACCCAAACTATGGGCGTGTTTGTGCCTAGAGCCCCCCTTGTTAAAATTTTTAGAAATCACCACTGGATGTTAAGCAGCAATATTTACAAAATTTCCAAATTTTTCCCACAAGACATCCCCATGGTGAAAGTGGAAAAGTGCTATTTCCATTACAAGAGAATTGCCTGGTTGCTGGTCACCATGAAATATGCTAGAACGTTTCTCAAGCGCGCTTGAACCATAACACAGCAAAAGGGTTCAACTCGATCAGAATGAAGACAGAAAAGAACTCTGTTAACTCATGGTTATAAGATGGGGACTATCATTACTGAAATATCTGCTAAGATAACAAACAGAAATTAACAGAACAGTAATTACAAGATAACTGTGTTTAAAACACAAAATTCAAGAACAATAATTGAATTGCCCAATAGCTTCCTTTCAAATTGACATACTTGTCTCACCTCCTCGAATTTTAGATTCTGTGTGTAGTTACTAACACTACACCATACCATCTATATTCATACAAAGCCAAAAGCTAAACATGAAAATTGCAATTGTAAGGGCGGTAGCCAAGGATCGATACGCTCAAAACTCAAGTCGTATCAAAGGTTTTCGTCAGATAATGCAAAGCGAAACTTCTAATTCAACAACTTCCTAATTTCACTTTTATCACCTAGTAAGTCTCTCAAAAACTTAAGATATTCAGCAAAGTTTGCAGTCAAAGTGCAAGCATGCAATGAAATGGGTGGGGTTCAGAACACATTATTTTTTATATGAAACAAACTCTCTGGCTTCAGCCTGGATGTTTCTTAATATTTCGTCGCATCCAGCCTTAGATGTTTCTTAAATTTAAAGACTTCCAGTGACAACAACAAACCAGATTAGGTAATTCTGACGCTAGAAAAAGGATGATCAGGTTTTGTGAGGCATGCAAGAGATGCTCATTCTATTTTTAGTATGATAAAAAATCTAATAGTAAAAACAGTTTTTGCAAGTTATTATTTGAAACTCAGCCTGCCTAAGTTTCTTAAATGTTCGTTAATATTTGCCTAATTTCAGCCTCAAGTTTCTTATAGTCATGTTTCTTATAAAAACAACGTGTAAATCTTAAATACAACCAGATCTAGTCAAGGTATAAACGTTCTTTTTCATTACAAATTGTTTGTAAGAAAATGAGGTTCAAATGGCCAAAATCTTAAGAAAATCGACGGTTCAATTTCGTTGAGTATGTTTGCTGGCCAAAATTTGATATTTCGTCATTATTACATTCAAAATGATAAAGATCGAATTCAAATTCGAGTATACAAGATAAACAATGAAAATGTAACCCATTTTAGCCAGCTTATTTCAGTAACAATTAAGAAAATTCTAAGAAAATATTAGGTTTAATTTTGGGAAAAGTTAAGAAAATTGAGGCTCATGTAAAATGATGGCTTTCCTATAAAAAAACGTGTATAGTGAGGAAGGCTATACGTAAAGATGGGTCTAACGGAGGAAGACTTGACGAAAGTCCTAAGTACAATACTTGGCTTTTCCAAGAAGTTATTTCACTTTTGGGTTGACTTCAATACTTCAAACGTGAAAAATTACAAACTTCGATCTTTCAAGCGTTTCAAAAACTGCATCAAAACAGCATCATTGAACAGATTCCGTGTTGGGATAACCTGTATGAAAAGAGATGGTACCATCCTGAAACATACCCAAGGACTTCAAGTAGGATAAACCTTTGACAACTTAGGCTACAGCAAAACAGATGCAATAGTCTCCACCTATCCTTTACTGCTAAATCTATATTTGAATTAATGAGTCTCTAACTCTAGCATTCTAATGTACAGAAATCAACAAATGATTTCCAAAGACAAACAACCAATTCCTTTCTTTCTAATAAATATATATTTCTTGGTACGCCCACCAACCTAACACCTACCAACGATGACGTCGAAGATAGGATGACGAATTTTTACGACTACAGTAAGGAAAAGTCTATAATTAATCGCATGATGAAATTATGGATCACTCAAAAAGCACGTGGTAAATTGTCATCAGGCACCAGTTCCCTCCATGTAACGGTTTTTCACACTGGGGTTGGCAACCCTCTCTGTTACGCAACATTCCCGCAAGAAACCTCAAATTCCTAAACTTTGGAATAGACTTCCAAATAAGGCAAAACAGTCGCCTTGCATTGGTGCTTTCAAAAATACTTTACAATGGACTGGAGATGGCCCTAGTGGTCGGGCGGTAGCTGCCCATGCTGAAATGTGCTCGATTCCAGCCTACCTTGGGTAAGACGATTACTTCTTCTTGAGCGAAAGAAAGGGACAGTATTAGTGCCTAGATTGCTGGGGTGATTCTCAATTCTTCGACTTGATATTTGATTTTATACTTTTATTAAAGAAATTCCTTTTGTATTTTTAATTGTAGTATTTATTTGATTTGCTTTTATTTACTAAACTATAACATAAATGGAAGGCCTTTTGGAAAACAGCTTTTCCTGAAGGGCCACCCTTCCAAAATTCAATGAAATGAAAATGAAACCTCCCCCACATGAAACACATCTGCTACTGTCTTCAGTACAGAAATCTCCAAAAAATAGTAGGAAGGTTTAGTTGGGAATCTAACTTTTTTCAAACTTGTTCGCGTTATATATTTTGACACCCCTCTTCCATATCTGACACTTCCATCCCATATAATTCGCTAAGAACTGATCGCAAGAACGTACTTTTTGAATGATTCCTTACGGCGTTGGACTGAACACATAGTGCTATGTTCTTTTCCTAAAAAAACCTTGATCGGTATAGCACTCTCGCACGGTGACAGTTACCAGGTTCGATGTTACGTCTGTTATAAATATTTGGTCGAGAAGTGGCCTACGCCAGCAAGTGCAATCTCCGCAGTTTTCGTCGTCAACTTCAGAACTTTGAAGCACTACCGGTTTTGCGTCGTTTTTTGTTTTTGGCGATTGAGATTTGTCCACTTTCGGGGACAAATTTGCTACAAGAGGAGACTTAGGATTCTCGTCTGTTTGTATTTGCAGTCTTTCAATTTGCGTTGGTGATTCTTCCTCGTGGGTTTTCGGTGAAATTTTGCTTTCAATTTCGCTTCTCGGTGAACTCGGTGACTTGCTTGACACTTTGGTGACGCTATTTTGCGGGCTGGGATCCTTGGAAGCCGACGCGAACATGACAGGCGATGTATTGTTGCTTGGTTGCTTCGCGCTTGACGAGCTTTCGACGCTTAGCGATGGCGAAACTTGTGTGTGTGGAGCTGGAATACTGCCCTCTGAATTCGCAAATACTTCGCTTTCCTCGCTTCTGTTCAAATCAGGATCAACATCGGCATCACCGAAATTACTATTTGGCGAAGCGGATTCGCCGGCGATACTTCCATTTCCTTGCTCTTCTAAATCCACCGAAATAACTTCGCCTGAGTCGTCAGAATCCTGTCGAGGAGATTACATGAATAGTAAAAATGAAGGGTACGCTTGGCCATCAGGCATGTAGGCCGTCTCAGTCACTTCTGGAAAAACTAGGATGGCAAACTATAGGGGAACTTATTAATATGGAAACTGTCACGATGGTGTATCGTCAATTGTTGTTGTTGCTGTTTACTTTATTTTGAGTAGGCTGTTATACCTAGCTTATTCAGCTAATTTAGGCCTACTATGCATGCCGCCGAATCCAGGCATGGGACCCCTAGTTTAACGTCCCTTCCGAAGGACGGCGGAGCGAGCTGTTTTGGTCGTTCATCTGGAAGGTCACCCATCCATTATATGACCGCACACAGCCATGTTTAACTTCAGCAAAGCAAATGAAACTGGCTGAGTCGCTTCGCATTCACCCTGCCAAAATAAACAATGAAGCACCCAATCACCTTACGAATTCGTTCCAAAGGTATTCTCAGGATACCATTAGGGAGCTTCGCAATGCCAAGACTCGTCTTAAATTGCCTTTTCTAAATACTTCCAGTGGTCACAAATGCTTCTCTTATAGAGGACCACGACTCTGGAACAACCTAAGTTCTGATGTCAAAAATGCAAACCCAAAATCTATCAAGAAAGATTTACAAAATCAGTAGGGAATCCTTTTGCTAGCTCCATTACATTTTAATCTTCCTTTCTTCTTTCCATTAGCGCATGTAGTTCTTATTGTAATTTCTTCCTTTTATATGGCCGTAATTGGGTTATTTATTTTCGTGTTACATATAAAAGTAATTCCATAGCAGAAGAACTTTATTCTACTTAAAGAGTTTAAAATGACACGAAATGGGAGCTGCTCTCCCCCCAAAAAAATTCCCTCAAGCGCTCCACACTATTGTTTCTGCTCATTGCCTAATTGACGTATACATTCACAACCCCCTTCTAATCCAGTTTAGCTGACTACAGTCCTTTGGCCAGAATAAGCGCGCATTGTCACAGGAATGGGGGTTCATACAGTATTACTGATATGTGATATTACTCCGCTAAGCCACTCTAGACTCCACAGCCGCGCAGCAAAACACATAAGCGCAATAAAATTCCATATATCAAAGCAGAAATGACGTACCATTAACAACCACAACAACAGTAAAACTCCCAAGGGTATAACCTTGTCAATACTACGAGTACTGCTATGAATAAGGATCCTGTTTGAACAACACTTTGAAAGTAACTTCACATTATATACTTTAAAAGTATAAAATGCCCTTCAATGCCCCAAAGTGTCCTTTTTAAAAAAATCATGCAAACAATGGCTATTTTTTTAATTTGATTACATATTTTATAATATAATAAAAGTTACAATGATACACCTCGCTAATTATAGGCAGTGTATTACTGGCTTGTCTGTCTAAACAAATAATCGAAATAAGCATAAAAATGAAATGAAAAGAAAGTGAATAGTTAAGATGCTTGAACAAAAAAAGAAAAGTTTGTAAGTAAATAGCTTTAAAACTCTAAAAGTTTCGGATTCGTTCATGTTTATTCCTGCGGCAGAGAATATAGTGGGTGCATGGAACAGAAACGTCCATGATTTTCTTAATTTTAAGCATAAGAACTATTATTTATCGGGAACATTTTTGGCCGAGAGAGCCATGACACTCTCATATTTTAAAATGCATTTTCATGTGAGGCAAACAATTGGATATTGGTGTCACATGAAACTGCAAAAGTAGTCTGATTCGAAACTGATTTGGCTTATGTTCTGTCAAGCTTATATGGCACCTGAAACGACACCAGCAATAACTTTGGAAAACTGTTCTGCAGGTATTCGCTGTTTAGCAATCCTTTGAAGAAATGTCTGTTAAGATTTGACTGCGAGACAGAGAGCCAGATGCAGTCATCAAAAGAGCCTCATCTGGCTCGCGAGCCACAGGTTCCCGACCCATGCACTAGAACATAGCGAAAAGAGACACACAAACAGGGAACGCCTGCACATACCTAAGCCAAGGAGGCAAGGCTTCCTCTGAGGATGCCCACCATTCAAATTCTTTAGAGAGGGATACAATAGAGCAGCCAATGTCGAATTTGCAATAAATGTTTTCTATGCAATCCTAGTTCCGCGTTGTACTTTCCGCGGCTTTTTGCCAGTCATTATCAGCCATTTCTCGATTTTACCTCCGTTTCCCCCAATTCCTTGGGGCTTGGAGGGTGCCTCTGAGAGGACTTAAGTTCTGGCACGAGCATTTAGGATCGGGTGCCCTTCCTGGCGTCACCAATGACCTGCGTTGGGCCTCGAACCCAGAACCATGTTGGTCTTAGTCGAGTGCATTACCGCTAGGCCACGGCTGCTCAGTCATTATCAGCCATTATGATTCTCTATTGATGGGTCAAGCCACGTGATAGAGTCGGTATTCTAGTCCTACTATTTCTATGTTACATACTAACAAATTAAACCTCCTCTGCGAAGACATCGGATGCCAAACCGTGATGAGGGAGCCGTAAATTTTCAATATTTTGATGTGTCTATTTGTCAAAGTTACAACAAAAGATAAAAAATGAAGGGAAATTACAAAAATGCTTACATCTGTCTTTGATCTTTTTATCACCTTGGTACCGGAGGAAATGGAGGAGCGAGATCTTTTCTTGCCTCTATGAAAAGACAACACAGAAAAACTGTCATACTTCATTTAGAAAAACTAAAATTGGAAATCTCACTACAAAAAGTATTTACCAGCTTTATGTATATCGAGTTTTGTTGGGCCTTGATGAAGCTACTGTTTTTAAAACTCTCATATTTTGTACTATGGTGCTTCTAGCATAAAACCTGCTACAATATCTCAGATACTGTGGCCTCGTATCGCACCTGCAGCTCCAAATAAGTCAGGAGCTGTCGCTCGTGCAAAAACGAGCGCACATGCGAATTGAGACTCGTACACCACTGTCTCAGGTTATGGACTGAAGCCAAACTGAATCCGAGACCGTTTTTGCGCCAGATCTTGAGAAATGCTCGCCAATAAGACTCTAGAACACGTGACACAACATTACGTCATCTTTATCGTGATTGGTCAATTCCTTTGTTTTGCCCACCAACACAGCGGATAAACTAACGGAGATAAGTCTATGGGGCCTGGGTGAAAGACCCAATAAAAATTTTCCTGACCACGCCCTTCAGAGATTCGGAAAATGAAAACGCCAATTTTTATCTATTTCAACGGCTTTCACGTAGGCTTCAAAACGTAGGTCAAAAGTCTATGAAAAACAGTTGTGGATATTTCCACACAACTTTACCATAAAGCTCGTTATGAAACTTCCTTCAGCTTCCTTCAGATAAGGATCAACAGCGCATTATTTGTTGTATTTCCTATTTAGGCCATCTTAGCTTTGAGCTTCCTTCAGTTGACAACAAACCAACAAGGTAAAGTAAAGCAATTACTAATTGAATGGCTTTCCTTTACCTTAATAGAGAAAGACATAACAATCTATAAAAATTAGTCTCTGTCTAAATTTTTTAAGGTTTAAATATATATATAGTTGTATGTTGTTGTTGTTGTTTACTTTATTTTGAGTAAGCTGTTATACCTAGCTTATTCAGCTAATTCAGGCCTACTATGCATGCTGCATCCAGGCATGGGACCCCTAGTTCAATGTCCCTTCTGAAGAACAGCGGAGTGAGCTGTTTTGGTCGTTCATCTGGAGGTCGCCCATCCAGTTTCTGACCAAACACAGCCATGTTTAACTTCAGTTAAGCTAATGGAACTGGCTAGGCCGCTTGGCCACTCACCCCGCTTGTCATTAGCAGTTTTTGAAAAATAGCAAAATAGAGTATCAAGCCGTTTTTCCTTCGTTGTCGGCCATAAATGTCCTTTTCTGTGTTTCAACATTTTATACATGGAATAGAAACAGGAAAGTCTTGTTTCTATTCCTGTTATAGAATGACAGTGCATACTATGAAGAGCTTTTAACTGGAGATTAAGGCCCCGTTCAAACAGGAATGGTTCTAAGTGGAACCGTACCAGTATAGGTATGGATAAGCCTTGCGTTTACACGAGAACTAATGGAACCGTCCCAGACAGAACCGCTAGCAGTACCAGAACGGGTAAACCTAGAAGGTAGGTCCCCCATGGAACTAAACGAAAAAGTTCTTGCATAAACACCCAGAGCCGTTCTCGTCAGGTACGCTTAGAAGCGAGGCAAGGGAAAATTCGACTGAAGATAACTGACGATAACGGAAAGTTTGCTCGTGAAGAAAATATTGGGCAGGGCTTCGAAGATCAAGCGTATGGTGGGAAAACTGTTCATGCGCAAATACATAGAAGAAACGGTTCTGCACAGACCGGTTACAGGATATCGTGTAAACGGGAAGCTTGTCCGTACTTACGAAGAACGGTTCCATAGAGACCATCGGCGTAGGAGGATGTCAAATTTATGGGGGCTGTAAACTTTCTGCCTTTATTTCCTATTATTCTTTCAGAAAATTTACCCGAGCTCCTAATGCAGAGTACCCTGTTGAAAACGTTTTCTTATGAGAATGAACGCACTGTATATTCCATACAATGAAACATCAATTCCTATCGAAGTTGAGGTATCGTCGGCAAAATAGGCATAAATATTGACGCTTCTTTGAAGCTCCCAGGCAATCCTAGATTTTCCGGCAAAATCAGATAGTTTGGAAATTTACCCACAGCTTCTGAGGCCAGGGGGTGCTGCACCACATGCACCCCCTATGACGCCCTGTAGGTCCTACACCCCTCAGAAAATTTCTATGAATGCCTCTGCTGATAAAAGCATTACGCGAAGCACAGGCATTTCAATGAGACGCGCGCGAGCAAGCAGGCACGCGCCCAACACGTCCCACACGTTCGATTGATCGCGCACGTAAATCTATCAATTCCATTACTAGCGAGCGATGAAATCGATAGGTTATACATCAGAGCTTTTCAAAATAGAACTTGGGAGCAGATGCCTCCTAATCCGCGGCATTACCCAGCAGTTAATTCCGTTAATTGATGAAAATTGTATCTGAAAAAACAGGCGCGCAAACCAACCTACGCGCGCGAATGGCAGAGAGCGTCTGATTTACTCATTGCAAGGCCTATCTATCTGAACTGAAGCTCACTCTTGCAAAGAATTTGAATACAATTTGTTATGCTTTGATTGTGCAATGCAGTAATTTGTGGTCTGCATATAGACATCATTTTATTACATAAAACTACAGAAAACATTTCTGCTATTCTATTTAGCAAGCACTTAGCAGTCAAAAATGTCCATTTTGGACATAAAAACACTGCAAAATCATTATGAATGAAAACCCTATATGGCTTCTTGATTCAAATTCATGGATATGCAATGCTTCCATAGACCTTCATGGACAAAATATGTAGAACAATTTATTTTAAACTTTCATATTGTTCTATACTTTGAAAATCAATCTTGATTTTATGCATTTTCTTTACTCAGTAGATAAGTAGATAGACAGAGAGCCTCTTGAAAAACACCCATAGCTGAATGAGCTACCCTCCTTAAAAATTTAGTAACAATTTTTTTTTCAAACTTTCATTTCAACAATATATCAACTAATTACAATTATACATCTCACTATATAAGGCAATGTACAATTGGCTGTCACAGTGGTACAAAAAAAAATCAAGCGTATAAGAAAAGAAAAGTCTAGTTAATTACTGAGAAAGTCCATATTCATGTGCCATGTAAATTTGGACTTGTCCATGGCTTATTGCGACAACAGAATATGAATGAGCTACCCTCCTTAAAAATTTAGTAACAAAATAATAAAATAAATAATATAAAGAGCTTTACATATAACCTAAAAAAATTGATATAATTTTTGTAAATTATTATAACTTTGCAAATAAGCATGCATCCATTAGTCATTAATAAAGGACTATCAATATATGGGATAAAGATAGGCTCAAAATGAAGAGCATGCAACAATTACAAAAGCCCTCATGCAAGGTATTGTATATTTAAATAACACAATCCAAAACAGGAAGTAGCATGATAGGCTTTTGAACGGTGAAATTCCTACTCTGAAAAAGGGATAACTTTACATGCAATGCAAGAGACAATGAGTTTTCATTGCAGATAATAGCATAATTTTGATCAAGTGCATAGATCACATGCACATACTTGGACAGTAGGAATATCAAGAGCCATCAAGGGATGAAACTTAAAGAAGCATGTGGGGGTGAGTCACCCCACCCCAAATTTTGAACATTTTTGCCACCTTGCAGGGCAAAAATGCAACATACTGAACCTAGGACCATTTGACTGAATACTGTTACTAAAAAAGAATAAAGTTCACATAAAATTTTCACAGAGCAAACTTCTGACAGCCCCAGAAATAGCTCTGTTCTCATGTGGAGTATGAGATGTCTTAAGGGAAAAATCCAAGGTAAAAAAGCTGAGACACTAGTGGAAAAACTCAATAACTAACACTGAAATGTTTTTCTCATGAAACTGAATGCATAGAACCTAAACATCTAAAAAGCGACTATGCATCCAGAAAACATATTTTTGTAGAGACTTTAAAGTTATGTGATGTATATCATACAAATTACATTATTTCAACAACATTTGCTTCCTTTGACCTCTCTAAATTATTGAGAGACAATCATTAATGGCATAGGATTCGGAATTGCTAATAGATGAAGTTTCAAAGCAACTTCAAAATACTGGCTAATCTCTGTATTTTCTGGAAAAATATGGCAAACTGTTTGATAATGTAGGTGACAAAATGCAAAGACTGATGTAATTGTGTAAACAATCTCAAGTAAATACAAAATTGTAAATTCAAAAAACATTTGCCAGTTGTGGTGTTAACTTCCAAAACTTTGTAGTTTCATTAATACTCTGCTGATTTCACCTAATTTATGATCTTAGGTAGGAAGTTTTATTTACATTCCAGATTAATATTTCATGAGAATGACCCTCAAGGCTCCTTGCTATAACCAGCAATAACTACTTAATGAGAAGAGACAAGTATCACTCTTGGACACAACCACAGTATCTGCCACCTGCTAACCTCACAAAAGATCACAAAATGATTACAAATTCATAAAAAATTCCCCCCTAACTTAGAAATAGCCTTTCTTTCTACTCCTTATGTAGAAATATCATCTGCTAATTCTCAATCCCCATAAATGATAACTGGAAATTACCTGCCCTGCATCTGGCTGTCGGCAAACAGCTTCAGTAGTCTTGGATCCAACAGGTTTTCTTTTGGTTCCCAGGTATTGTACCTTTAAAGGAAACAAAATCTCAATTAGCAACGCTTGATTTTTTCGAGGAAAAATAGGCACTACATGGTATACAAATGAGTTAACAAATTAAGTCTAATTTTATAAAACACATACGGCAATCATAAAAATAACAAATTTGGGAAACATAAATAGCACTTGCGTAATCAATGACCCCAAAATTGAAATCGATGTTTGTGAAAACTCAAAGCAAGAAAACGAAAGCTGATATGGACTAAATTTGAGGTTATATGACTTACTTTGGTGAGTATCCATGCCACTTGACTAAATACTCTATTTTACCCTGAAAGAGAATTTAATAACGACATCGTTGAATAGTTTAATGATAGGCTAGCGAAAAAAACAGCTTCTTTGCTTCCGTATTTCGAATACACAAAAAGAAACAAATCAGCTCAACTTAACGCTTTCCAGTCCCAACAATGCTTGAAGCATGAGCAAGTCATGGCCAAATGCTCAAATAAAAAAGTAAAAATAATTGCTAGTTAATAAGGTAAGGAATATTTTCCTGATTTTTTATAGGTTGACTCTTTCGGACTATGAGAGAAATGTTGTTTCAAATGTAATTAGAAAGTAGCATAAACATATATTTATAACTACATTATATACAACAGTTACAATCTATTTGGTTGAACTAGATTCATAATTTGTGAAACGCCATATACCCAAGCCCAGCATAATTAAGTTACCAACAAGAATATACATACCCAGATAGATTGCGAGAACAGGGCCTAAAATTTAACGTTGCCATTACGAAACTCAATTATACTGGTAAAATGTACAGAATGGAAGATACATACCTTCTTTGTTCTCTGTTTTAGTATCCTTTCTGCAGCAAAAACTTCACCCTTCTGTGGTCCTCTTTCCATATTCTAACAGGAACAGAGTCGCAGTAAGTAATTGCTGCAGCGCTCCACCAACATGACTGACTGCAAGTATTTACTCCCCTCTTGATATATTATGTATGCATGTCATGTTTCTCAAGATGGTAGTGTTGTCAACATGTGCAATCCATTGTTCAAGCATTGCACAACACTCGTGGCACTCTGTATGCTAAGAGAAGTGTTTCTGTGTATTTAGAGCATACACGTATTTTTATACGAAAACATGTTATAAGAAAGTGAGGCTCAAATGGATAAAGTATTAAGAAAATCATAAGGCTCAAATTCCAAACTTTAGTTTTTTGTTTGCCAAAAATCGACATAGCATCTTTATTGCATTCAAAATTTTAATGATACAATTCAAATTCTAGTATACAAGACTAGGAAAGAGAGGGTATCCCGTTTAAGCCATTTTATTTCAGTAAAAGTTAAGAACATTTTAAGAAAACGTCAGGCTCAATTTCATGAAAAGTTAAGAAAACTTTAGCTCAGCAAAAAAACATCTTTTTGCAAAAAACAATTTATGTCGATAGTCGATACAATGGGAACATTAGCTCTCAAAAAATTGAATATTGCTCTCTTCTTTCGGGTATTTCCTATTAGATTTTCCTAACTTTAATAAATTTCATTATTATTTGATAATGCAATCAAGCAACATTGACAATAAATATACTGCTATCAAAAATTCTGCTCAGTTACAAGAGGTTTTTCAAAATGCATTTACAGTGAACTCTCTCTAAAGCGGGCACCGTCGGGACTTTAAAGAAGTTTCCGCTTTAACGAGGTGTCCGCTTTATACAAGATTGCCATACCTGAGTGCGGAGGAGCTCAGAACCAAAGGGGACTACTAATATCGCCTCAATAATTAGAATTTAAAGTGTTTACAAGTGATCAAGTTCTTCCATGTATCCAAGAACCTAGGATAACGCCGTCGCTTTGATGAATAAGGAAAAGATAGTTGGGCACGTTCCCAAAAGTATCAGTGCATAGAAGGCAATGTTCCGATAGCTTAAGAACAGCTCCATTGCTTCTAGAGTAACTGGGGAAAAGGTAAATAGAGGAGGTGGTTACGGACTGGAAATCCTTGTTAATGTTTAGTAGAAGGTGACACGAGAGCTGTGGACTGGCTTTTGCAAAAGGTTGAGAAGGAAAAAGAATTATGTAAAAATCTAGTCGCCGTCAACCAAGAACGAAAGTGTCGAAAAAGAAAGGCGCCATAGACATTAGACATAAAATTAATCGTAAAGGTGCACTGCAACTCATTTTTGATTGATTAATCTTTAAATTCTTGTTTTGAAGCAAAATTTATCTTACTACTGTCCGCTTCAAAAAGGCGAATAATGCACTTGGGACAAAGAAGTACTGTCCACTGTCCGTTTAAAGAGTTGTCCGTCTTATAGAACATGAACATACAGCATTTCCTATTGGAGCTGACAAGGACTTTCGAAAAGTGTCCGTCTCAACAAGGTGTCCGCTTTATAGAGGTGTCCGCTTAGAGAGTTGACTGTAGTTAAATAGAAGCACGCCAGTTGTGTTGCATTTTCTCATTCAGTGCTTGGAAGGACAACCACGACCAAAAATGAGGGTCATAATTTAGAACTAATTTTACTGATAATTCCAGAGACACCTTATAGACACTTCCATTATTCATAAATACATTCGATACTACAAAACTATCATGTTAAAGACAAATTCCTACAAACCTTTTGGACCCAATTGCTGGGATCCATCATCAGTGTAAAAACCTAACCGAAGAGATGGGAATATATATGGAAAAACAAATGATAAACAAAATCAACAGGGGGAACCTTGGGAAAACTAGGGAAACAAATAAATCAATAGGTGATTCAATGGGACAGGGAAACCATGAAATCCATGCTCAAATCAAGAGGTAAAATCATGTTTTAAGCTCACGCTTTTTCAACTTCGGTTGTCGTTTACACTGATCAATAATGGATCCCAGAAATTGGGTCTGAAACGCTTGTAGGACTGTGTCAAGCTTTGACATGATACACGTCTTTTTTTTATAAGAAAAAAGTTTATAAGAAAATGAGGCTTAAATCGTCAAAATCTTAAGAAAATCGTAAGAAAATCACGAGGCTCAAATTCCAAACTTAAGTGTTTTTTTAGACCAAAAATCGGTAATTTCGTCGTTATTGTACTCAAAATGTTAAAGATGGAATTCAAATTCAAGTATACAATAGTATTAACGAAAGTGTAAACCACTCTAGCCAGTTTATTTCAGCAAAAGTTAAGAAAAATTTAAGAAAATCTGAGGCTCAATTTCGGGAAAAGTTAAGAAAATTGAGGCTCAGGCAAAATAGTGATTTTCTTATAAAAAAAAACGTGTAGTTTCGTAGTATGGAATGTCTTTATGAATTATGGAACTGCCTCTAAAGTGTCTCTAGAATTGTCAATAAAATTAGATCTGAATTATGACCTTACTTTTCGTCGTGGTTGTTCATCGATTTGTTGAGAAATTATGCTTCCCACAAAGTGATTCATTATGTAGAGTTCTCAGTTGCTCTACAGAGTGACACGAACGACCTTCTCAAAATCCTAACCTTATGTCCCGATGCTAGGGAGTTCAATCTATCAGTTCCTCCACAGTCCTAGCGAAGGAGAGATCAGAGAAATGGCATTAACTTTATTTTCCAATGTGTTGCAGAGACATTTTTATCTCCTTACATGTTGAACACGAAAATAATGCGCCCAAAATTGAGAGTAACACGCAGGTGCCAGCAAAAGATTAACGCCATCAGAAGCCAACTTTTAAAGTGCTTTAAAACATGGAAAGTCCCTCCTATACTACATCGAGATACACTTTCTCAAGGATTTTGAAGAATTAAAGTCTTAGAAACTGAGAAGCTTTAGCACGATGACACAAGTTAAAAGCTTTTTGTTTGGCACACCTGATCATGAGACTTTCCATGTGAGCTTTTCACACGTATTCTCAATGCTTGACTGGTGCTTGCATGTTCGAGATACAACTTTTAAAAGAGCTAAGTTGTTTTGAAAGCGCAGGACATGTGAGCAGACAACAGCTCACGATTTAATCTATTGATGCCTAACGCTCTTGAGAACAATTTACAATGTTATGCTTTCAGAACAATACGGTCCCAGTTACCATGGCTCTAGCTATTTTTGGAACAGCAAGGATAGAACTAAGGGCCTCCACAGACGAGGAAATTTTGTTTTCGACAACTAAATGTAGTCCACACTACACAAACTAACCTAGGTTCGCCCCAGGTTAGTTTAGCCTAGCTTCGGAGGTGGGTTCGACCTAGGTTCGCCCCAGGTTAGTTGTGAAAAATATAGTATGGATACAACCTGGGGCGAACCTAAGTTAGTTTTACACTTAAGGCATGCGCAGTGGCGGCTTCAGAAATTTGATCGTTGCTTTTGAGTGCTTTTCTGAATGTAAATTGTGCTTG
This sequence comes from Cassiopea xamachana, assembly GCA_900291935.2. Classification (NCBI taxonomy): domain Eukaryota; kingdom Metazoa; phylum Cnidaria; class Scyphozoa; order Rhizostomeae; family Cassiopeidae; genus Cassiopea; species Cassiopea xamachana. The sequence continues at coordinate 14,972,647 of OLMO02000286.1, read as the reverse complement.
TGTATGCATAATTGTTCATTTATATCAGCAGCGGCATAAAGACGCCCTTAAATCTTTTCAAAAACTCAATTCTTCTGTGTTATTTCAACTGCAGTATCGCAAGCTTTGTTATCATTGCGATTTTTAGAAAAATACTTGAACTACAAGTGCTAATACCTTACACGTTGTTCTCGGCTATGCTTGATTCAAATTTGTAACGAGGATTCAGAATAACATGTCTCCTGTACATGCGTAGAAGATTCTCTTAACCTAGGTTCGCCCTAAGTTTCTATCCACACTGTAAATTAGGCAACTTCAGTGTGGACACAACCTGGGTTCGCCCTAGATTAAACTAACCTGGGGCGAACCTAGGTTAGTTTGTGTAGTATGGACACAGCATAGGGGCCTCCACAGACGAGGAAATTTTGTTGTCGACAACTAAATGTAGTCGGCAATTAAATGTTGTCGATTAGTAAAAACATCGTCTATGGGAAGAGAGTTGTCGACTACTATTCGTTGAATTTGTAGGTTGCCGACTACAAAAGGAGTTTCCTCTTTCAAGAAGGGAAAGAAGAACATTTCTAATCGGAGCCCCCAAACTCCTTCCTTTCCCCGTGTACCCAATAAAAGGTTAAGGTAGTCCCGTATACTTTCGTAAGTAGGGGAGTGCCTGTCAGAGAGGACACTTACCCTGAGCCATCGGCATGTGAGGTAGGGTGGCCAGTTCCTTTCCTCGCAGCCTTTATCTCCTCAGTGTTCTCACTGGGTACCCATTTGCTGCTGGGTGAACAGTGAGCGAGCATTCAGTCAGGGCATCGAGTCGGACTCGAACCGTAGACCTTCCGCACGGGAGGCATGCGCTCTAACCACTATGCTACCTCGCCCTTGTGTACCCAATAAGCTTCCTTTTTATGTTAGGCGTGGCTGCCACGCCCATCTGTCTTGGCTGTCTCTCACCCCTTCTACTGAAGGTTGGCTTCTTGACAGCTCAGGGATTTTTCAAAGAAAAATTTATATCTGCACATAAAATCCAGCGATGTTCTGTTGAACAATTAAATTCTGGTTGCAGTAGATAAATGCTAATATCTCTCACAATTCTAGTACAAGTTATGATTTACCTATCACTACTGTAAAACCCTTAATAAACGGGGGTGTTCATTAATTTTGGCAAATTCGAAGACTCCCGCTTCTTATTTTGACCCCCCATTTCTTTAATTGAGAATGCATAAATACTCAGTCTCTCGTCCAGTCTTGTGTTTGCTGTTCTAGGTAATGTTAGTGCATCATGAAAACAGGTCTAGACGCTGCTTCCCAGATGTTCTCATGTTTACCCCCCGCGCTTATTTTGAACCTCCCCGCTAATTAATTTTTAAGATTTGTTAGACCCCCACTTATTTTGACCTCCCTTTTATTATGGATTCTAGAGTACATACCTAAGCGTACTATCTTTACAGATACAGTAAGTCTTCAAATAAACCCCCTGGGGGGCGCATGTATTTTTTGGACTTTTGCATGGAGGCTTATTCAAGGTAGAAGGGCTTAAAAATTTTTTCTGGTAGTTGCTGACTTTCATTTGAACTTTTTCTACCGAAAAGGTACTTTTTATGCTAAAAATAAAAGCAAGAAGGTATTTTTAAAGGACATGTAATTTTTTGTTAATTAATGGCTGCTTTTTCTTTCGTAACTCTATAAAGCACTACTTAAGTCTGAAATAGCTACAGCTATACGATTAGATGGAGGCGTATTAGAGAGGAGCTCATCAAAAATTTTTAGTTCTAGGGTAGGGGCTTAATCAATGGGGGCCAAACCGAGGATCTACTGTACACACTTTCCTTCATGCTTTGGTCGTTACATAATAAGTTTTTATCTGCATAGTTTTTTCATTCAAGCTAGTTGCAAATTTTCTGTAAAACTGAACGTTTAAAAACTCTGATAGGCCTATTTTATAATGGTACTTGTTGGAAACTTCGTCACGTGTAGCACTCCTCCGCAATTGGTCGTATATCAAGCTTATCATTCAGTTCACAGTTCACAGTACACAGTTCACAATTCACAGTTCACAGTTCATAGTTAAGATTACGAGTTTAGATTAATAGTACACAGCTAGTAGTGTAACGTTACGAGTTTAAGTTAAGAGTTTCAAAATAGAACAAGATGTATGTAATTATTGTAAATATTGGGTTGATTCAATGCTATTATATATCCAACGAGAAGTTTAGTTCATTGTCAAGTCTTGCACTGATCCACAAGAGTATAAAGTTTACAACAGTACTTCAGTCTATGCCCTGAAAATACAAAAATTTCTAGAATATTTTGCTATGACCTCATCACTTCGGTCCTCTATACCAATTTAGAAATACACTATTTTTAACAGGAATAAGGGCCACTCCTTGGTGCCTCAGGCTGGGGGCAAAGAGAAATAGGTTGGGTAAATGATTTTTCGGACAGCGTTAAGGTTGGGTATATAACTTTTTGTCTGTCAAAGGCTGGGTATCATGCTTTTAACCCACTCATGCCCGGAAGGGCCATATGGCCCAAAATTAATGCCGATTGGGTATCTATTGTTTTTATGCTGCAAAAGGTTGGATAACAAAAGCAACTACCCCTAATAAATATTTCTCCTCACTTCCAGCCTGAGGAATAAATAATGCACGATCTCTAAAGTATATGAGGCTACTGAGTCTCAAAATCGCTGAAGTTCAAGAATATTTTAAGACTAAAGCAAAACTCAAGTTTCATTAAAGCTTAAAGCTTACAGCTTTCATGCGTTTGAGTTATGGTGCTGTTTGTAGTTTAACTTTTGCATTATTGATACAGTATTTATTATTCTGTACCAAAAACAACTTAAATGTCTTTCTTTGATTTTCAGGTGTAGTTACACTTATAGCATTTAAGAATAATTTAAGAATAATCTTAGGCTCACAGCCAAAAAGTTAAGAATAGCGAGGGTCAGCAAAAAGTTGAGTTTTTATAAAAATGAATGTAGCACATTACAGCAAAATATTATTTTTATATTTCTAATAATATTAATCTTAGAATGATCTTAGGTTTAAATCAAGCTGTTTCAAGACTATTCGGCCTACGGGATAAATGAGCTATTCTTACATTTTAAAAAATTGTGTATGGTAGACGATAGACCTGCTTCAAAAAACGCGTGAAATTTTCAATTTATGATGATGTTAGGGAGAAATTGCTTTGCTGTTGTATATCTTATATGTTGAGGAAAGTCTATAGAAGCTGTCTTCTCTCATTCACCTATTCCTGGCTGAGCAAGAGTAGAATATTTGCTTAAGCGTCTCATTTTGCCCCAAATTACCCTACACGTTTTTTATAAGAAAGTCATCATATTGCCTGAGCCTCAATTTTCTCAACTTTTCACGAAATTTGGCCTGAGATTTTCTCAACATTTTCTCAACTTTTACTAAAATAAACGGGCTAAAATGGGTTACACTTTCTCTGTTACTCTTGTATACTATAATTTGAATTCCATCTTCAACATTTTGAATGCAATAATGATGCAATATTCACTTTTTGCAAAAATATTAAATTTTCGAAATTAAACTTTATGATTTTAATACAATTTTCTTAACATTTTGGCTATTTGAGCCTAATTTTCTTACAAACTTTTTCTTATACAAAAACATGTATTTCCAAAAACGATACCATTGGGTGTATTAATGGGTATCAATTCGCAAATACTCCCTAGAGCTGATCCAAAGGACAGATTCTTTGGAATACGGAACGAATTACGAGCGTAAGCCTTCCCATATGTAATTTTCCATAAATCCTAGCAGCGTTTTTGTTGATAAGAAAGTTTTCGTGATCTTTCTTCAACAATATACCTGCTGTGTTGCACGGTGGATCTTCTTTGGGGCTATGACATTCAAATAGTGTATTAGTTGACGTTCGTCTGAGCACGATACAGGTGTTCGCTGTGTAGGAAACATCGTTTTTTGCAAGATCATGCAGCGGGAAACGTTCTTGCGCAAGTTGTAATCATGGTCAAAAGCAAAAAGTGAAACATCTTAAGGGATCATTTAGAAAGTACCTAACAGAAAAAACTGCCATTTTGATCCCCACCCCCTATGTCACATTATACCCCCTGATAACTCCCTGTTTGTTGTCACATTTTGGCATGAGAACCCCCTAACACTAGCCTCTATCTATGTACAAAATATAACTTGATGCTATATATTTAAAAAGATAATAGTTTAAATTAACAATTGATTAGGGATAGTGCTGCATCCAAGCTCTATAAGGTTTTAAACTCTTTGTTTATTAGAGTATTTTTTGGAAATGCTCGTCAGAGAGTGAAAAAGTAGAACTTTTATATGGTGTCCCCAATAATGAAATGAATTAAAAAATGAACAACCATGCGTTTTCTAGCAACTGCCATTATGAATTCTCAAATCCTTCTTCCTCCAAAGGAGGTTGAAGCAACATACCGGATAAGTAACACAATAACAAAATAATAATGAAACTGAACAAAACAAATATTAGTAAAAAAGCAAGAAAACAGCATTGCAATATCTTGCACTAAGTTTTTGGCAGTATGTAGCGAAAATAATTTGCATTCTCCCACCCCCATATATTTTTGGTAACAGTTTGTCACAAAAATGCTTCATTCTCATCCACCCTCCCACCGTTACGTACTTTTTGAATTACCCTGAAATCCAAAGTTCGTTTATGAAATTGCCTGTATTTAACTTAAAAATAGCTGCCATGCCTCAAGTAGCGCTCATTACAAAGGTGTAGCCCTAAATTCTTGGGAAAGAGGATCTACTGGTTAACACAATTTGAAAAGCAAGCTGTATCACCGTTGATTCGCCTTGTAACCATGAAGTTGTGTCAATGTCAAGTCTTATATGTTGAATAAAAACCTCAAAAATGGCACAGTATCTTCATTGCCATTTGCAACCAATCACTTCATGATATTGTCAATAAATTATTGGAAAAGTTGAGCCTTGTCAAATGGAAAAAGTGTAGACGTAGAACAATGATAGATTTCTCCGGGTTCTCGAAAATCCCCCCCTGAAAATTCCCACCGAACAATCCCCTCCTGGAGAATTTCCACCTAGGCAATCTCCCACCATGAATTTTCCCTCCCAAAAATTAGGGAGGGGATCATGTGGCGGAAGCTTTTTGATAGGGAATTTTTGGGAGAGAGACTTCAGAGTGGGAGATTTCCTCGGAGGGAGTTCTCCAGGAGGGAAGTGTCTAGCAGTAGTTTTCTGGGTGGGAAGTCGCTGGGAGGGAATTTTCCTAGAACCGATTTCTCGAAGGGGAGCTTAGCCCTTCCATCATTATCCAAAATCTTGAGAGGATAAAATCCTCCAAAATTATAGAAGGGGGCTCAGCCTCCACGAAGTGTCTGGCTTAAGTTAATTTCTAGATGACGCATCGAGAGCTCTGCGAAGAAATAGCAAAATCCAAAGCTGCTATTGAGAGTGAATGGAAAAAGGGACCTTCAGAACTTTTCAACGCCCAAAGCTAATACATTTTAATTTCGCAATTAAGTGACTGCAACAAACGTAGGTGTTCATTATGCATCCACACCCTCAATCATAACTTTGAGTCAGTTGGTGTATATATTGGCCAAACATTCCTGATATGGACTTTGCAGCTTAAATATTACTTCATTCAAGTAAATGATCATTTCAAGTTTTATAATGTGTACATATGAATTGTCTGAACATCTTTATTATTCAAAACAAAACTACACGTTTCATTTATAAGAAGCATGTCTATAAGAAACATGAGGCTGAAATTAGGCAAGAGCTAAAAAAACATTTAAGAAACATAGGCAGGCTGAGTTTCAAATAATAACTTCCAAAGCTGTTTTCACTTATAAATTTTTGATCAAACTAGCAAGAAAATAGAATGAGCATCCATTACATGCCTCAAAAAGCCTGAACATCCTTTTTTCTTGATTGCCTAATCTGGGTTTTTATTGTCATTGGAAATCATTAAATTTAGGAAACATTTAAGAACATTTAAGGCTGGATTTGACGAGATATTAAGAAGCATCCAGGCTAAAGCCAGAGAGTTGTTTCTTATAAAAAGAACGTGTATTTTATGAACAGTGTTGATCTCTAGGGGCACTCAGGGGGTCGATCCTTCCGTGTTAGAAGAGATGCCCACTTTGGGGGGTGCAAGTCAACTGTTAGTTGATCTTGCTTTTAAAGTGCTTTATATTTTATTGATATGATAAATTTTTGACATTCAAATTGGTATCGAAACTTTTTAATTATTAATTATAAAGTATGATGATAGTAGCCATGATGAGAGAGGATCAGATATGTAACCATGCTCACTCATTTTGACAAAGAGGCATTTTCTGACGTTCGAGAGGCCATGACTCCACAATTTTCTGGTGGCAAGTCCATAGACCTCGATTTCTTCCAGTCCTTCCTGTCTCCAGCGTTCACTACGCTCCTAGGTAGCTACTGCTGTCCCTGCCTGCAATCACCATGCTTGAGGTCATGAGCTCAGGACAGAGAGTGGTAGGGGGCTATAGCTCCCATCAGTTGGACAGAATTCCACTTGATTCGGAAAACTTTCCCAAAAGAATGACTGCTCTCCAGATCTCCTTACACTTTCGGGGAGAGAGTCTACAGCCGCCCTAAACTTGAAGTCATCAAATGCCCATGTTAGAAGTTCTGAAAGCTAAGCATGACAAATTGCATTGAGGCGCTTTGACGCCAGTAGAAAGTTATGAACTTTTGGTATAATTTGCTGAATATACTCACATTTACGAAAAGAAAGTTCTTTGTGGTTTCTGCTTCTGTATCTCTACAAACCACCTCTGAGAGCTTACTCCAAGTTTTCCAGTCCTGAGCTGCCGGTCTTATCTGCTCAAAATCTTCATTCTCCTCACAGTTAGTAATGGAGAGTCTCTTTCGTAAACTTTGTCCTGTTTGTGTAAAAGTAAACTTTTCACCATCCACCCAACGGGGGCTGTTTCGTGACACGTTAGATATCTTGTACCATCTAACTGTGCATAATCAAGACTTTGATGATCTGTCCATTACCCTCTCCTGTGGACAGAAAATATAAAAGTACATGAAGCACTGTGAATCCTCCAATAAACCCCCACCTCCGAATAAGCCCCCTATAATGAGCCTCCACCTAGAAGCTCATTTTTGCAAATAAGCGCCCCCCTTTAATAAACCCCCATGGGGCCTTATTTCAGGGTAGAATAATTGCAGAATAATAGCTATACAGTATTACTTCCCTTCACTGGACACAAAAAAGCAGATGGAAACGTGACGTTCATGATGATAATGAAAAAATTCTTTATTGAATTTTGCTTGTGTTTGCCTTTTTGTGATTTTTAGTCTGGTTGATTGAGAAAATTATGTCGTTTTTTCTGTCAACCTTTGAGGAAAATGCCAAAATTTGAAATAAGCCCCCACCCAAAAGTTTATGTTTGCAAATATGCCCCCGGGGGCTAATTCGGAGACTTACGGTATAGTGAATATAGCAAGGGTAGGAGCAAAGAATCGACTTCTAAACCTAAAAACTTCTACTGTAAGGTATAGCACTTGAATATAAAAGTTTTTCGCTGAAGTATTCCAGTGCAAAATTGGAATATTTTGAAATCTAAGGTCTATAGAAAATTCTTTGAAATACAAACTCTTCTAAATTAATCAGACAAGTCATCACAGATACACTAGCTGAGGTCACATAGCCGCAGAGGCGAGCCAAATAATTGCTTTGCAAAATCAGATGTTTTGAAAAGGATGCAATAGGATGGAGAGCTGGGGGCATTGCCTCCTTTACAGTCTATAGGACAAAACCCTTTTCATGTTAGGGAAATACGATTTCTTAATGTAAAGATACATCTTTTCTATTCTAGAGTATCGACACAGTATAAAAATTCTTATTCTGTGGTACCGAATAATTGGGGGGTCGGAATAAATGGGGGGTCGGAAATTTCTCGAAAATTTAATAAATGGGAGGTTGGATATGTTTGAAAACTTAATAAATGGGGACTGAAAATATTTGAAAATGGCCTTAGTACACTTTACTCTCTGTTATGAATTGAATTGAACACTTAAACATGTGACATGGAGCATGCGCAAGAGAAGAGACGAGTTTCAGAGGAGTATCAAGCATTGAGAAGACAAGAAACACATGAGGACGATGAGACTTTTGCAGAGAGAGAAGAACATTTAATATGGGACATTTACGGTTCGAGGAATCATTTGAATTGTAAACAATTTAAATTATTACTTATTAATTGTTACTGTAATTTTCGCTTTTTCCATGGTATATGCATATATATATATATATATATATATATATATATATATATATATATATATATATATTCAAAAATTTCAACGTGCAGAATTGTTCAACAAAGTCTCGATTCTTAAAGATACCCAAACTAAATCGATAATCTTGGGGAAATATGAGCAATGTTTTCCGAATACTCTCAATGCTGCTATATCATTGGTAATTATATCATTGGCCAGACTATTCCAACTAAAGTGGGTATGCTGTCCATTATTAAATGTGATAGATTTTCGTTTCTGGTTCACGTCTGGGACAAATTATAAATTTGCATCCTCAAAATTTAGGAAAATTAATAAACTGGAGGTTCGACTAAGATCAGGGGGTTGGAAAAGATCTCAAAAATTAATAATCGGGGAGGGGGCGATTATTCGGTACTCCAGAGTAGAAGAAAGCGGCAGAGTAGGTCAGTGATGTCAGTGATGTGGGTATGAGAACCTACAATAGATTTTCATTCTTCTTGTTGCAAAATTAGACAGAAAAATAAAAAGGAGCTGAGTCCCTGGACTGCAAAGCTCTCTTCTCGGCCGCGCTATTAGGGGAAGGATCTTGAAGCATAAATCCCTGCCCTTTGAAGCAAAAAAATGAAAGTGCCCTTTTGTAAAGCCATCTCTATTCAAAAAGGGCGTGTCCCCTAACAAGGAAAAGGTATGGTTCCAAAAATATTCTGGGAGCTTGGCCCCCGCTTCTATTTTGCTTTCTCTACCATGAAGAGAAAAACAAAAAGAATTATTGACCCTCAAAGCATTGGTATCAGTAAACATTCACAGTATCCCCCCCCACTTGTGAATCTGCAAGACAGTATATAAAAGGTTTTAGTGTGCTCTTTTCTTGGATTAAACCCCAGCCCTCGAGAATTCCCAGTTGAGTGCCTACTTCCCTAACTGCTTCTGAGATTTTAGTAGTCAAAATTAACAGAAAAACTTTCATACAAGCATTTCCAAGCTCAGCCATAACAATTTATGCAAAATCAGCGAGTCTAGGTTAATTCAGGCTTTTCTGATGAATGATGTTCTCTAAAATTGACAAAAAAGTTTAAAAATTTATCCAATTAGTTGCTGAATTTTTCAAAGTTGCCATATACATTACTTCTTACTAAATAACTCTCTATTTTAAACTCAAATAAATAAGTTCAAATTCCTTTGAATTTGAAAATGCTACAATGTGAAAATTTCACAGTCATAATTTTCACGATAGTCTAGGTTTCGATCAGCATAAGCACAGTTCCATTCTTTATTCTACGAGTGCTTCGCGGCAAAGTAATATTTTCCTTAATAAATTATCTGCAAGCAAAGCTCAATTGAAGCTTGAAAAAAGATGCAGAGCAAGCTTTACGACAAAGAAAGGCAGATGCGTCATTTGGATGACGAAAGAGCTGTGGGCGAGCAGCGAGATCAACAAGAGAGTCGTAGGACGATCGTTTCTATGGAAAATGGTGACAAACAAGATTCTGCTTGCTTACGTAAGGGAAACGATCGGTAAATACATGGTGTCTCCGTGAACTTCACAAAAAACGATAACCAGCATGCAGAATAACAGCAATTACTCCTATATTTTACACAAAACAGCTTGAAATACTGTCCAACAATACCAGAAACTTTCTTTGTTGAATCTAATCATAGCTTAAACTAATACTAGAAATGATTAAGACTAGCATATTCCAAAGGTAAAATTTGAAACTACCAAAACGAAATCCAAATTTGCTGGTATTAAGGCCTGGAAAAATATACCAATTAAGGTAAGAGAACTGCCATCGCCAAGTCCAGCGCTTCTCAATTATTTTTTGCAAGGCCCTCAATAATAAGTAAAGTAAGTAAAGGTAATCCCGTATACTTTCGTAAGTAGGGAAGTGCCTGTTAGAGAAGACACTTATCCTGAGCCATCGGCATGTGAAGCAGGGTGGCCAGTTCCTTTCCTCGCCACCTTTATCTCCTCAGTGTTCCCACTGGGTACCTATTTGCTGCTGGGTGAACAGTGAGCGAGCGTTCAGTCAGGGCATCGAGTCGGGCTCGAACGGTAGACCTTCCGCACGGGAGGCATGCGCTCTAACCACTATGCTACCTCGCTCATAAGGCCCTCCATAGAAAGAGAATATATTCCGCGCCCACCTCTCGCTATAAATAAGACAATTATCTACAAATACTGCATTTGTATACCTGTTGCCCTACGCCATATGTACCCCCTCAAGCATTGCATCGCGCCCTTCTTTTTGACAAACGCTAGCCAAGTCTCTTTAAAAGTCATCTGAAAAAGCATTTTATAAGTATGGAAAATTAATGCATTCCCCCGAAAGATCGACTCCCTGTAAAATCAGCGTTTTTATTTTTTACTCTTATTTTAGTTTATTGTATGTAAACAAGTATCTTTAAAGTATTGCTGACGAGATATCATTGTGAATGACTAATAATTATTATAGAAGTAAGGACTGGGAACTCACGGGGGGCACGTTTCTCAACTTTTCAAAAATTCAGGTAAAGTTTCTTCTCCACATCCTACAGAATAGACTTTGCTGCCAATCCTAAAAAGTGAAGGGCACGCTCGAAGTGCTTAGGTGTCATATTGAAGGGGCAGAACAGTGTATGACCATTGCTACAGGGCTAAAAATTTTTATTCAACCGGCTGCTTTTGTGGGGCTAATCTTGGTTGGGCTTCAAGGGAAAGATATTAATGTTTGTTATGCTGGAATATAATTTGCATTGTGAGCTGGCCGGTGCGTTACAATGTCAACGGGTTCTAGTCGGCGCCGACGGCCTTTTTTTCAAGCCCACGCTACATACATTTTTGTAATTAACTATCATCAGGCTTTTTCGTGACGAAATTTTCACGAGGGCGGTACATCTCCGACGCAATTCAGTTTAGGAGGGCAATCGGGGGATAAAACTTTTTTTCGTAGGCATCCCTCAGAGGTGTCAAGAACATACAAGCTATTGGTCTGGCAACAGATTGAGTCACAAGTGTTGGGAGAAAATCAGGTTTCTGCTAAGGCGGTCAGTCGGCCTTGTAAATGGGCCCACGAGGGCGTTTGCGAGGGCGACTGCCTGCCTAAAATGAAAATGCCTGGACCATCATATGAACACTATAATTCAGCACCTCGAAGGTTTTATATGCAACAAAAAAAGCAGTGTATGGTCTGTGCCAGGGTGATCTTCAAGCATGTGCCCTTTAAACGGCAGTATGCATTCTTGTAACCAACAGTTCGTTTTCAATTTGTTTCATTTTCAGTTATAAAAAATGGTTTGAAATGAAACTGATAAACCAGGGCTGTTTTAATGTGCAGTTCTACACAAAATCTAAGTCATGCATAGATCCTAAGCTAAAATAATTATTATTTAACGACCAAAGCATGTAAGAAAGTGTATATCAGTAAACATTATAGACTAAGGTATGTAATGATGAGCAAAACACAACTAGAAATGGAATTGTGAGAGATAGCAGCAATTACCTGCTCCTCTTCATCAAAATCAAGTTGTTCAATCCCATCTGCAACCAGGATTTAATTCTTCAATGTAGCTTCGCTGGACTTTATGTGTAGTTATAAATTTTCCCTAAAAAGGGGCCTTGCAACAAGAAGTCACGAAGTCAGCTTTCAAAAGACAGTGCAACCAGACCGGATGAGTGTGGCAACCACACCTAAAAAGAAAAAGGGTGCTTATTCGGCACAAAGGGAAAGAAAGGAGTTTAGGGGCTGTAAATTTTAGTGATATCTAATAGGCCAACACGCAATAGAAACAAACACGCTTAGGCCATGCCACTCCGAACAATGAATGAAAAACAATTACGTAATACTAAAAAGAGTCTGGGTTCCAGTTTGCGTAATGTCTCTTTACTACAGGGGCTCCGATCAGAAATGCTATAATCACCACGCCTTCTATAATGTTACTAATGTCTTTTGTAGTGGCACAAAGGCAGCAAAGGGATCTCGGGGCTTGTCCCCCTGAAAAAATGCTCACAGTTATATTCCCTATAATGCCAGATAATTCCATTTTGCAACAACCATCATTAGAAAGCTTCAAGCTGTAATCTCTGACATAGAAAAGACAATAAAAAGATTGCAACTGATCAAGACTCATACTTATGGGCGGGAAAGGGGGGGCAGGATCGTTGAGCTGGGGGCATTGCTCCCACACGCCAATCCCTAGCTTCGCGGTTGGCAAAAAACAACCATATGAGCATTATAATTCGGGGCTTCAAAGAACTTTTTCAAACACGAAGGAGATGCAATGGGATAAACCAATCACTTATCCGTAACTCCGTAACCATTGCATCCAATAAGAATAACGTCATTGAACAGTCAGCCCAGATCGATCCCCTGCTTGCAATTTTTCGCAAGTAATTGGGTTGATACGTAATATTTCCGAAATACCATGTTGTTCTATTTAGTAGTAAAGAAATAATACGATTTGCGTCCAGACAAGGCTGATGATTACTGCTACTATTAGCATAATTGAAAAAGTATTTGCTAGGGTAATTCCTCAGATGGCCAAACAAATATCCACTAAGTGTTGGGCGTATTATAGACATCCTTTCTCTTCCAGGCGCTTAAATAGAGCCTAATGAGCTCACATGATGTCGCGTAAATTAGACAGATATCGTAAGGACAATACACACAGTTTAGAAGGTAATAATGTACACTGTAGAAAGACGGTTCCCCAGGAGAGGCACTCAGTGTCATAGCACACGAGGACGACCAAAAAATATCAGCCCATTCTGACAAAACCCTAAAGTGCACGCTTTTTATAGGGAAACAAGCTCAACGCCTAGTTTTTATTTTTGGACCGTTTTGTATCACATTTTAGTACTAAAGTTTCTTAATAGTTCCTTAATTTTCACTGCATATTTAGTGCCATAAAAGTGGTAAAGACATAAGGAACATCAAAATTCTAAATTTTACAATTGCTTTTGGCTATAACTCAAAATTAAAGGCACATAAAAGGTAGGAAAGAAGTTTTATAACTGTCCTTACTTGAGTTTTGGCTGTAAATGAATGACACCAGCTTTTTCAAATTGCAAAGCTCCTTATGGTCTTTTCCGTTAGTAGTTTAAGTTCCTTAAATATTTCGGCCGTCTACATGTAGGATCCTTATAAAGTAATTCCTTATAAAAAAGCGTGTACCACAATGCTGTTTACAAGGAACCAAACAATGGGAAAATCAGCTAATAATTTTGAAGATTGGTTATTCCAGGGGCTACGTAGGGAAATTGTTGGACAATATATCAATAGCTTGGACCAGATAGCTGCCTTTTCAGTTGTAAGCATCAGGCCTGAGTTTATAAGCCAGGAATATTGAAAATTGAAAAGTCTTGACCTAAACTCACGGCCGCGTAGGCTATGATGGGGAGTGTTTCTTCTTGGGACTGAGCAAAATATTTTCACTTTAAATTCGTACATATATAAGTAAGCCAAGTCAGGAAAAAGATAGCTTTTTTCACAAGGCGTTCATTTAAACTTATTGATAATCAATAGCAGATATGAAAGAGCTATATGTAGGAACAACTAAATATACATGTTTAAACCGTGTTTATTGACAAAACTTCTTCTAAAAGTGCGGCCTATCTGTAGGTATTGACTCCGGTGCTAAATTTAGCTCATAGTCATTGCTTCTCTCTGTGTGGAATAATACTGAAAGATTCCAGGGCATTTGATTTCTCTCCTCCTATCCATTCTGATATTTCAAAATACGATGACACTTCATGCCCGCAAATTCTTCACTTCTTACGAAGCAAAACCAAAACTGAATGCTCGATAATTGAAATTCGTACAAACATCGATTGATAAGCTGAAACCAGCGATTGATAGCACCTGAAAGTAAACATAACACCGTGAGAATTGCAGAAAATGTGGCGATACACACGCGCACTTTCCAGGCATATACACTATTTTTTTTAATAAGAACCAGTAAAATTGAGACTCTTGCTGTCTGCTCTTAATTTTTCCAAAATCTTCAGGCTGAATTGCTTTTAATTTGTTCTTAAATTAGTAGAATGTAGGCAATCTAGAGTTACAAAGAAAGACAATAAACAAGACAACAGTGGATGTTATGAATGACTGTAAGCCCTTAGCCAAATGCTACATCCGAGATGGTCTCTCTTGCACATCAATGTTTTTTATTGGAAAAGTTCATAAAAAATAAGATACAGAAACAAATATATATCAAAATAAATAATAAATACATATATATCAAAATAAATAATAAACAAATATATATCAAAATAAATAATAAATAAATATATATCAAAATAAATAATAAATAAATATATATCAAAATATAAATTATTCTTACTTTGTTGCTCTTCGAATTTTTGTTAACCGCTAAAGAATAAACTGATTCCGGAGAGACGGGAATCTCAGCTTCTTTATCGCCATTCATCGTCCAATGAAATAATGTAGGCTCTGACCCAGCAGTTAGGATCTAATGAAGAATGAAAATAATAAGACTATAATTTTAATCAAACTACAACACCTCCCAATATTAGGAAAAGTTCTTGTAGGGCTAGAACAACAAAGATACGCTACACAAATGTAGCTGTAAGTTTGAATTGTGCCCAGACAGCGTACTGTGTATAAAACCGATGACAACAGCTGTACAAAATCTGATAAACTTATTTTACTAACGGAATAATAACCCACATGCGGAGAAGATGAGAAAAATTCGAAGCAAATTTTTATTGGAAATAGAAGCTCTCACAGGGCCTGGTTGTAAAGAAAGAGTTTGTTTCGCAGCAACTTTTACGAGTGATCTTTGAGATGAGAATGCCGTGAGAAAGAGGAGATTCAGAGAGTAGCAACATGGAAATAGCATGGAAGGTACAATATAGAATGTTGATTACAAAGAAAAATTGAAAACAATTAAACGAATACATTTGTTAACATAGAAAACAATCAATTCACAGGGGGTTTCTCATGAACGTAAGGCACAAATCAAAGCTAAAGATACACTACACCGAATAGTAGGGGAATTCCCGATTGCAGATTTTTGAAATTTTCACCACCCATTTCCAGCAATTAAGCGCCCCCAACAACTAAGCAATTTTCAAGAAAACACAAAAATGTAGCCAAACGCGGTACACATAATGGAATATGTCTAATGGGTCCCAAGAGTAGCCCATTAGCCCTATTACCATTGTTTACTTGAAGATTCCAAAAACGAACTCTTTCTGTTTACATAAGACTAGGTTTTGAGTTTTGATGTAAACAGATTCCAACACAATTAAATGAAAGGACTATCTTGCTTGGCCAATGATCCGAAAATTATCTTCAGAATATGTTTTGGCACATTCTGGATGTGCATATAGGTGTTGTCTTATGGCCGACTCAAATTTAATTTTAGAATCGCTGTTCTCATACACATGGCTGTTCTCTTACGGTGTTACTTTTCTTCCTGAAGCTTGTGGGAACATGTTTCATTCTGTGTGCTAGCCTCTGCGTAGTGCGTCCTACGTATTGAGCTTCACGTCGGCACGAAAATTCATAAACTGAGCAGAAATTCCAAACTTCGATAATTTTTAAAAATCTTTCATGGCATAGGAAGGCCTCTGGCCTAAGATAAAGTAGTTCAACATATCGATGTATATCACACTTGGAAAATTGACAGGATCAGTGATCCATATTGTACCAGTAGGCGAGTATAGATAGTGCCATCCAATGATCGATGTACCGTCTTCGTGCATCAGCGTCTAAGCATTTGGTGTATTTTTTCTTTGGAAACTGCTTATCGATCTGAGATGCAGAGTCGACTATTGTATCAGCTAGTACTAGCGGTCTACCAATATGGCTTATAGGTTTACAGAATAATTAGGGCCTAGCTACGCAGTTCACACAAGAACTTCTTGGGGATACAAATCTTTGAAGTTCATGCGCTAGTGGTCATCCCCCAAAGGGAATCTAAGAGCATGCGTAGAAAGCACATTGTAAATTTGCTTAATGGTGGGTAGTACAAAGGGATAGTACATGGCTCGCGCATGGCAATAGATTCCCCGGCCAATGATTGGCTTTCAACTTCAATGGCCTAACAATAGGTTTTAACAATAGGGGTATCCTCAGCCTCGGTATCCTCACCAAAACATACTCTTCTCAGCATATCTATTTTCCTCCTTTCAAGCAATACTTTACAAATAAGCAAGTGTGTCTCAATGAATCCGTGCATACAGTAACCGAGCCTATTTCCACGAAGAACGAAATGATTTTAACTATCATAAGAGGTGAAAAGCTACTTGCTAACCTTGCCTTCATGAAAAATTGCGGTCAATGAACACGAATTTGGAGTCTGTAAGACAGAAGTCATCGTGCTTGACGGAATGTGCCAACATGAAAGGTAGGGTGCTCCTCCACATACCTAATAGAAAATAAGATGCATGCCTCAAACTATTATTAACTAGAATTTACAAATGGCGGTTATCCACTTTATCGACAGATACGTGACATGGTTCATACCCAATAAATGAATCAAAATTTCCTGACTTTTCCCTGACTGATAGTCAAAAACACTCACTTGATACCTGACCTACTGATACCTGACACCCACTGATACCCACTGATACCTGACACACAAAACACCCACTGATACCTGACCCCTATTTCATATATTTACAAAAACAAGTTAAGAAAACCGAGCCTAATAGATAGGTAATACATATATACTTGCTATTTCACAATGCTAAATGATAAAGTTCACATCTACTGACAACAATTAGAGCAATGACTTTGCGAACAACCATGCCAATAGCTAATGGAAATAATGATTATGATTATGATGATTATGATGATTATGATGATGATGATGATGATGATGATGATGATGATGATGATGATGATGATGATGATGATGATGATGATGATCATCATCATCATCATCATCATCATCATCATCATCATCATCATCATCATCATCATCATAATCTTCGTTTAACGTCCTTTTTATTCCTTACGAAGCTGGACAGTCTATGAGTCTCTTCCACTCTTCAGTTGTGAATAATGGGGACCAGTCAGACCTCCTGTTCAAGATCTCCCTTCTTTTCTGTGATTTCCACCACTACATTACAGGGTTCATATCCAATACATAAATCAACATTTTCCGGCTATTCCCTGACTGATAGTCAAAAACACCCACTTTTCCTTTGACCCCTAATTCACATATTTACAAAAATAGGCAAAGAAAACGGAGCCTAATAGATAAGTAATGCATACATATTTGATATTTCAGAGTGCTAAATCATGACGCTTACATTTACTGACAACAATTAGAGTAAAGACTTGGCCAACAACCATGCCAATAGTCAATGAGAATGATATGCTGACTAAATAATTAAGAAACTTTAAGAAACTTTTAGAACTAAAATATGGATAAAAATTCAGAAACTTTTAGTACTAGGCCTTGAGCTAGGTTTCTTATAAAAAAAACGTGTAACGCGTGCAATAAAATGTGACATCATCCATTTGCTTGTCTGGCACAAAGGAAGATGTGAAGTCCAGAAAGAAGACACGTGGATAAATATATACAAAACTTGATGTCATATATAACTATTTACAAATATGACGATTGATAACGTAAACGTAGGTTAAGCGTAAAGCTTGAACGTGTGTAGAAGTCGTAAAACGTGAACCGAACTGAACTGGTTTTGATATGTACAATGCAATATAAATGTCAGAACAATACAATAGTCCCCAGGCTACTAGAGACATTAGTTCCCAGACCTCAGTATTTGACAGAAGATTCACATGGTGTTATTGCCATGCTTGAGTAAAATATGTACGCCTGAACAATAAATACACACATCAAACTGTTAATAAATTCAGAGAAACAAGCAAAATTATCCTATTTCATACTTAATCGTTAACAAATAACTCACCAACCACTGCTCAGCACCATCGACTGCAACGCAGCTGATCCAGTTTCCAAGTTCCGGTCTTTTCACGGCCTAAATTCAGAAACAGATGAAAAGTGATCATTTATTAGCTGTCAATTCAAACTTTAAAACAATTTGATAGCAGTGACATCCGTTGGACAACATTAATGCAGAAAAATGGTAAGAATCTTTGTAAACTACAAATAAAAAGAAGCAAATAATGGCAAGAGTGGCGGAAAGAAGTGTAAATCAGAAAATGAAATCATCAGGATGAGTTTTGTTCAGTAACAGCAAGAAAATTATTCCTCAAAATCATTTTCGCATAATTCAACGATAAATCTATTAGGGCTTGCATATTTACGAGAAATAACAGCTAAATATTATTCACAAGGAATCCATAGAAGGACTGTTGCTAAATCTTAGGGGTGAACGGAATAAAGCCAAACTCTTTAAGCTATAGTCTTATTAACGTCTAAAGTTTTTTAGCACGGATAAGGTATGATAAACTTGGCAAACACAAGGTTCCCAGGAACTTTTCCAAGAAAAAATAACAGACCTTCTCTGCAATGAATTTTCAAGGGCGTAGAAATTAGTATAAATCTGAGCTTACAACGTCTGCCAAAGGTCATTGGAACACCCATACAGTGTTAGAAATTTTCCACTGCCGTCCTATTTTCGCTGCAGAAATGACAATTGTGAGACCCTTTCCCTCTTCATACAATGTTGAATCGATAGCCGAAGCCCTTAGCAATTTGGAAATACACCATTTCTCTCTCTAGTGCTATTCCTATCACCTTCAAATAAAATTGTTGCACGGGGGAGAGATTTCGCAGTTCGTCTACAGCAAAAATCACAGGAAGTGTTCCTGTGATTTGAAGTGTTCCAAGATTTTTTGGCAGACATTGTATACAGGCTCCAAAAAAAAGAGGAAAGGTATATTTGGTGTAATTAATCAAGGGACCAGAGAAATAGTCCAAGAAAGAGAGATTTTTAAGATTGTGGCTAGTCGAAATAGATATTAAACATGAGTTCAAAAAATTAGATTCCGAATGTTGCTCTTAAGAAATATTTAAATCAAGCTCAGGCATACACGTACAGTTTATTAGTCCTGATAGAAAGTTGACTACGGTTTTGAGACTCTTGGATAGGGGGTTCATCTACGGGTGGGCAGTTCTACGAAAAACGAAGGAAAATACTAACTTTCTTTTTATTTGGCTCAAACATTGATGACATAGAATTCTTGGCTCGACAATCTAAAATGAAAAAATGCATTATGCTCTATATAAATATATATATATATATATTTCTATATATATATATATATATATATATATATATATATATATATATATATATATATATATATATATATATATATATATATATATATATATATATATATATATATATATATATATATATATATATATATATATATATATATATATATATATATATATATATATATATTTATATATATATGTTTATATATATATATTTATATATATATATATTTATATATATTTTTACATATATATTTATTTATTTATATATATAAACAATCTTAAGCTTCACCACCTTGGAACATTTTGAAATTAACAAATAGATTCTCAAGAAAAAATTTGAACTCTTAAAACGTTTCGCCGTAGCTTCATCAGTATAAGAGTTTTAAATATAGATGTATAGATATGTATATATATATATATATATATATATATATATATATATAAATTACATAAATATATATATATATATATGTATATATCAAGTATTACATACAACTGATTACTTCATGGCTAACAACTACTAAGAGACTAAGCAATTCAAATTCCATTTGTGTATAAACAGTTTCCTTATAAGAAAGTGGCTTACAAAAAAGTACTGCTCAGATTCTCAACAAGGTAAGAAAGCTCAACACTGGAAATTTTAGGCCTAAGAACGTTTATAAGTTCCTGTCAATTTAAATTCAAATTATGACTGCAAAAAAATTTATATACGCTACGTTGGCTTCTTCAACAGTCTGCCTTCTGTGATTGGCTAAGACGCATCATTATTTCAAGGGTACATAGAGCCTTTTCGCCTTTCGTTGACGTGCATGTGCAAAACATTTGTAGTGAAAAATGTTGCTAAGAAAGTCTTAAGCAGGGTATGATACAGAAATCGTGAAAACGCTAAGAAAGATTCAAAACTGGAGAAAATGCGAATTAAGGAAATAGCCAAATAAAATTATACATTTCGAATAACTACTGATAAAATCTAAGGACTGTCAAAAACTCACCCCAAAATCTAACAGTACCATCTTCTGACCCACTGACACATTGATTCGACTTTTCGAGGTTCGCTACGCAATGAATGTAATCCTTATGACCAGACATGGTGACCTACAAAGGATCAATCATTAAGAAAGGACCCAAAGAATTAATCTCATTGGATGGATAATGTGGAATAAACTACACTTTGTTCCTAGCAGAAAGTCATTCTGAAACTTATGCATGGAAGGATTTTACGATAAAAACCTCAGTATATGATGGTGAATATTCAATTAAAGAAAAAACCACAAATACAACCTGCAACAGATTTCACATAAGCATTAGAGTAAGCCATGAAACGTAGCCCACTGCCCTTGGATGTATGACATTGAAGGGTTAAAAGCTTTCATCCAGAATTCACGGACTTGAAAACAGAAGTAGAGACATGCCTCTAAAAAAGGATGTTGTAAGTCTGACTAGCTAAGTCGTACACATCTACCGCCAAAATGACCTACTTGTTAACTGAAAGGTTTCAAATCCTGACTTACAAGCAGCGGTGAAAGAGGATACTATTTCCAATTGCATTATATATACAGTAAAAGAACCGTTCCTTTGACTTCTTCGCGACACTTAGTGAAATAAATATCTCAATAACTGAGACCGAAGATAATTTTAACTTGCAAAAGGAAGCAAAAACCGCCCTAAAGAAAAGGAGGCTAATTTTATAAACAATTTGAAATCGTTCTCAAAGTTCTGATGCCTTTCTTGGTGTTGTTGATCATCTTGCAAAAAGATTGAGTCATATCCCCACTGTAGTGAATGATACTATGAAATGGACACAACAGTGGGGTGTCCAAACTACGGCCCGTGGGCCAAATGCGGCCCGCCATTCAGTCATTATTGGCCCACATAAATTTCTGAAAATGTAGTTGTATATCGTGTATGTCTGTATGTATTTTCAATTCTTAACCAACGTTAAAGAACTGCCTGATAATGATACGTCCAAAGCACAGCATCATTGCTATCATTGAGGGCATTATTATTGACATCATATATAGTACGTAGGCGAGGTAGCATAGTAGTTAGAGCGCATGCTTCCCATGCGGTAGGTCCACGGTTCGAGCCAGACTCGATGCCCAGACTGAAAGCTCGCTCACTGTTCACCCAGCAGCAAATGGGCACCTGGTGGCAACACTGGGGGGAAAAAGGCGGCGAGAAAAGGAACTGGCCACCCTACCTCACATGCCAATGGCCCAGCATAAGTGTTCTCTCTAACAGGCACTCCCCTACGTACGAAAGTGTACGGGATTACCTTTACTTTTATATAGTACGTAGGCGAGCTAGTAAGCCACACAGTATTAATGTATCACTGTGCTACTTATAGTTTGTGGCCCAGCCCGTTGCTTATTGCTCTGTATTTGGCCCTTACTGTAAAAACTTTTGACACCCCCGCCCTACCATTTAATGTCTCCATATTACAGACTCTTGTCTCCATGCGGAGCTTGTAGATGCAAGTCATCGTAAAGTCATATGAAAACGAACCATTACATTCAGTGCTACACTCTGCATTTTTGTCTTGTCCTCACCAGATAACGATCACATTTGGAAAGTACGAGACCAGTGACGCTTTTCACCCCCAGCCCCCTTTTTCCTCCCTTGCCCTAGTAACAAATAGCAAAAAGAATCATTGGTCTTCAGAGCAACGAAATCAGTAAAACTCCCACAGTATTTCCTCCACTTATGCAGCTGAAAAACAATATTCACAGGCCGTATCGTTAAAAAAGTTTTGATGTGCCCTTTTTCGTGGATTGGACCTCTGCCCTCGAAAATTCCTAATTGCACGCCTGAGTTCTGAGGCTCTATGGAGCAGAGATGAGTCCCCCCCTGCAAACAAGTCGGTATCATTTGGAAATAATCAGTACCACCGTCCTAAAACTGTAACAAGGGGGCTGTATTTTGGGAAATATATGAACTGCGCCCTTGACCAAACACATTTTTGCATTTATGACAACAATCTTCTTGTCACTGCTGCGTATGTGAAAGTACAAAAAGAAGGAGAATGCCAAAATAAGGTTGTAACATTATTCTTTTATTGATAGGAGTGTAGCTTTCCCTTCCTCTTTTGGCAAATACATAGTTAGGAACTTACCCAGTCTAAAATATAGTCGATGTAGGGGGCTCAGCCCCCGAAAATCTCTCATAATTTTGGCAAGGGGATGAGCCCCCTCTACGACACGCCAGGGAAAAATCCTTATAGATATC
Source organism: Cassiopea xamachana (assembly GCA_900291935.2). Lineage (NCBI taxonomy): Eukaryota > Metazoa > Cnidaria > Scyphozoa > Rhizostomeae > Cassiopeidae > Cassiopea > Cassiopea xamachana. The sequence continues at coordinate 14,950,016 of OLMO02000286.1, read as the reverse complement.
CTTTTATAGCTAAAAATGAATCTTTGTCTACAAGGTGACCTCAGAGAATTGAAAAAAACAGTTCAGGACAGATGGAAAATGTCAAGAAAGTGCAATGCAGTTAGAGTGCCTATAAGCATTAGGAATCGGGGTAGACTGACCCAGGGGGGTCTCACCAGGACATATATGGCTACAGTCTTGCTTAGCAGCAAAAATGGATATGTGAACAACATTATTATCAAGTCTGCACTTTACACAAAATGAAATATGCCAATTAGACTTCTGTTAATGGGAATAACTGATTTGATGTTTAAAAAAGTGATAAGATCGAGGAGAGAAAATGGGACAAACGAGGGAAAGAAGCAGAAAAGTAGCTTACTATTGGCTCTCCGGTTTCAAGGTCCCAGATGTAAACCAAGTTATCACCTCCTCCAGATATGAGAGTGTCGTTCTGAAAACATAAAATTACATTCTGTAATTTTAGCCCTATTTATACGGAGAAGTGCTAGTCCTCTCTGACTAGATCTTGTCATGCAGGTAATAACTTTTATCAAACTCTTTTTGGTCTCTAAGAGAGAAGGGCTGGCTCTTCTCCACAGGGACGAAACCTAAGACGATATGGGGGTGAGTCAGCCCTTCCAAGTTTAACAATTTGGCATTTGGAAGGTAAAAAAGGCAGTACATAACTGATGAGCAGTTTTTAAATTCTAACCCACCCCACCACCCAGAGTTATAAATGACTGGTCCCTTATTATGCCTTAAGCCAGGTCTCTTGTAAAGGAAACGTGTAATACCAAACACAAACTATGGCTACCTAGAGGCCTATTTACAAGCAGTCTGTAAGCATTTCATCTCCTTACTGTTGTGCATAACATTTCCCCCGATAGTTTAATGTGTAAAATGAAACTGAGATTAGTTTACTCCCACACAAGGACGAAACGTCGGGGTATGGGATCTTGAAGATTCATTTGTTATTTCGCAAGGCAAAAATGGCAGTACAATTTATTTTTGCAGGGCAACTTACTGCACCCAGGACCAACATTTAATCAACTACTGTTACTAAAATAAAGGGTCACAGACAAAATTTTTGGCAGGGCAAACTTCTGGTACCCCCAAAAAATATATCAAAGTTACGTCCTTGCTTCTCTATATAAACTACTGCTAAATATTCTTGGGCTGAAAACAATTCAGAATTTTATTGACACTGCAGTTAACACTATGGTTTTCAAAGCAATTAATGGTCTTGCACCAGAGTATTTGTCAAATTTATTTATAAGAAATTCTGAAAGACATCTGATGGCTCTGAGAAATACCAGTACAGACCTACAACTGCCAAAGAAAACAACAACAAATGGGCAGAAGTGCTTTTCCTACAGAGGTGTAAAATCATGGAATTACCTTCCATTTGAAATTAAACAGGCATCTTCCCTAAAGGTTTTTAAAGCAAAGCTGAAATAAGGCTTTCTTTTCTTTTCGCCTTTCTTTTTATTATATATATATATATATATATATATATATATATATATATATATATATATATATATATATATATATATATATATATATATATATATATATATATATATATATATATATATATATATATATATTTCGTTATAAAATTGTCAATAACTTTTGTATTTCCGTGTTTTTTTATATATTATATGTTTTAACATAGTTCTTAAGTACCAAACTGATTGTAAAGTAAATGGGGGCCCCTTAGAAACCAGCATTATGCTGAATGGCCACCCTCCATAAACTATATGAAAATGAAAAATGAAAAAATGAAAAATAAACAGGGGCTCATATTAGTGAGCATGTGCCCAAGAAGCGTACCCAGGAATACAACCGGTACGATTCTCCAAGCGATTTGCATATAGATAAATTCTATTAGGCCATCATCAAAAGTACTTGGTGCCTGCGAGCGCAGATCTGAGAAAAATGTGCTTGCAGAAAAATAAAACATAATATAGATGACCAGACTCAGATTTTGATGAAAAGCAGAAATTTGAAAAGTGACAGCTTACGTCTGCGAGCGGCACTCACACAGATTAATGTGGTCTGAATGCTACTAGCATAGTCTTTGTGAAAACCAAAAACATTTGTGTAGCAGCAAAACACAATGTCAATTTGCAATGGGAAAGCTTGTCGAGTGTGGTATACTCATTGGAAAATCCAATCTAAATACAAATTACCAAATAGTAGGAGTCAAAAAGGTCATTCAAGATGTGAATTAATTTATAAATTAAAATTGTAAAATGTCTTGGATTGTAGAGAAAATTGTATCAAATTACAGACTGACCAATTCCACACAGCGATCGTTCTAGGAAACGAAGCCTCAGTATATTTATATGAAGATGCAGAGCTCCCATGGCTGGAGTATGACTATCTTATATCAACGAGTTATTAGGATGCGTGCAGGAATGACTCTGTAGTTGATGTATCATGGAGTTATTATGAATACAATTGACTTTGTGAACTTAACTTTGTAAAAATTCGACGCAAATTCAGCATCTAAATTGAGTTTCAAAAGTAAAATAGAGATGGTTCTAAATATAATTTACCTGTGAATTGTAAGCTAAGCCATTTGTTTCAGGTATGTCATATGGTGAACTAAACAAGAGAAAAAAACATAAATGAAACATAAAAAAATTAACCAAAATAAACTAGTCGCTATTCTCCATCAAAGAGACAGGATAGGGTCATTCAATGCTTAGCCAGGAGTTTTAACTATTTTGCATTAATTTAACGTACCATTTTAAACCTATCAAAAGTACCAAGAAGAGATTTCAGAAGCCCTGGGGCAAAAGAGAAATAGAAGACCAGTAAGATTCTAAGACCCTGAGGGAGCTTGTTCCTTCTGACCCCTCATCAGAGGTTCTGCTTATCAATCTTTTTTACACACAAATAATACTCTAATCTCCATAGCAGGTTCTGCTAATACACAACAAGAAAGAGTAGCGAAAAGGATATGAAAGAAGACAGCAAAACATTGATATGTTCCAACACTTGGGTTCTCAACTAGGTGTACTTAAATCCCCTGGGGTGAAAGACATCATTCCAAGGGGTTTAAAGAATGCCCATCTAATGAAAAGAAATTGACCAACTTATTACTCTCCTGTGGCTTTCAACAAAGTATAAAATTGTAGGGGGTGCAGGAATAAAAAACCTGGAGACAACTGATCTAATAGTATATGATGGCCACCAGTGTTACAGCTATCTAGGAATTTTAGAATTTGAAACTGAAAAGATAAGAGGAGAAGTGATAAGAAAGTTAATGTAAGGCAAAAGATAACATACAACACATAACATGTATCATATAATATAATATAATAGAGTATAATATAATATAATATAATATAATATAATATAATATAATATAATATAATATAATATAATATAATATTCCCACTCTTTGCTCATTAATTTTTTAGGGATATCTAGAAGAATATAGGAGGTTTAACCACTTATTGTTAGGAGGTTTTGCAGATTCAAGAGAAATATTCTTGGTAGAATTTGAGAGAATTGATGATTTGCCCATTTTTTTGCACCATGATTATCTATTCCATAGGGAAATGGCCATCATACAGTTAGTATAGCAGAAAAAGTCATTATGTCTATTCAAAAAACAATACATTCATGGTAGACTGAGAGAATTTATGATTTGATCATTTTTATTATGATAAACTATCACAAAATAATCTATTAAGCAATATAACTGCTGAAAGGGAATTCAACTTATGAAAAATTCAGGAGAGATTTAGGAGAGCAGCAAAATATTCCTGAAACTTTAGGGTTTTTGGATAGTTCTCTTTTTCTGTGATATTTTAGAATTTTTAGGATTGTCACACATCCTAAGGTTAAAAGGGCCACACATGGGGTGACCACCAGTTTCTATATCTATGAAATTCCCTGACCTTTGCCTGATTTTCCTTGCAAATGCAGGCCCTTGGACAGCTAAATGATCAATGTAGGTGTAGAACTCCATTTCAGAGTGGGACCTACTTGCATGTGTACAGATTTTTGCTGACTTATTAAATCTCAAGTAGGAAAGTAGTCTATAGCTATTGAGCATAAAAATTGGGGTCTGGGGGCTTTCTCCCAGAAAACTTTTACAAAGTAATGCCCCCTAGAATGTCAGAAAATGCCCATTTGCAGTATAGCATGAACTTGTTTCATCATTGATCTTCATGCTGAGAAGAAGAAGCTGATCCTTCAAACTGATTTTATCAAAATTTGAAGATTTACAATGAAAAAGGAAAGACTAGGTCAAGCTTTCCTTTTTGCAAGCTAACTAACATCAAAAGCAAAACAATCTCATGCTAGTAAACCGAGGAAAAGACAATCAACCCCAGATGTGGGCTACAGGGATTGCACTCAGGATGCAGAAGTGACATTTTCCCCATAAGGGTGGTCATCTACACACTATCTTTGCAGTGGGAACACAAATCCAAAAATGGAACTTCCTTCAACTCTCGTGGCAATTCCGAAAAGTTATTGGCAGGCTGCAAAAAATGACTTGGAGGGCTGCATGCAGCCCACAGGCCATAGTTTGCCCATCCCTGATATAACATAATACAATTTAACAGATGCTAAATTGTATTACACTACATTATACTGTATTAAGTTGTACTATATACCTCTGTAGTATTTTACTATATTGTGCAAAAAAATATAACAACAAACTTAACAGTTACAACTTCAGATTTGTATGTGCAGTCTTTGCAATGCAAGAATTTATAAAATTTTGCATTCAAAAGTTCATTGATGTTAGAAGTCAAACACATCTCCCAAAAATTACCTTGAAGGCAAAGTCAGAGTCCATGCTGGCTTTGGGTCCTATGTTTAATAAAATATGTTTAATGTCTAAGAAATAATAAATGCCAAAAAATCATAAAAAGCCATATTTGAATAAAAAATATAGCTGAAAGCAAAATAGAATATAGAACAATTAGCAAATGAAATTAACAGTCAAATACAACAATATCCATACTGTTTTGTAACATAATCAAGATGACTAGAAATAAAAAATATTATTCATTGATATAGACAAAAGAAATAAAAAAGGACTTATTATTCAATTTAGTTTTCTCTACCTTGGAATGAATCAAATTTTTCCACTTCCAACCATGAATTTCTGAAGGCCCACCACTAAAAAGTATAATACTATATTACATAATATATTACTACTTAATATATAAAGTAATTGAAGAGTTTTTAAAGGATGGTGAATGAAATAAATTAAATTATTAGCACTAAGGAAATACTGAAAACCATTTGATGACATATTAATAGGCAGTTTTTGTCATATTATATTGGATGGGTGCTTATAAGAATAAGCTGTTTGAAATCAGAAGGTATGCTCACATTTCTTACATGACCCCAGAGATTGTTCCATGATGTTGGGAATTGATTGCTTTACCTTTGCATGAAGCCTGACATTAAGTGGTAATGAGGTAGGCCTACATGCTTTTAAACAAACTCAAGCTACATTATTGTTTATTCACCTTGATAAATAAATGGGCATGGGAAACAGGTACTGCAACAAAACTCTTGCAATCTAGGAAAGTTAAATAGGAGGACCATCAAATTGTTGCATCTCCATCTTTGAAAATCAACCCTGGTTTGACAAACTTTCAATAACAGGACTGATTTAAAACTAGGGAAGAAAGACTAAGTAGAAACCTGACTAGGAACCCAGGAGTTGCTTCTAAAGCATAGATGCTTCCATTGTGTGCTGTAAAGAAAATAGAGATTCACTTTTTGCTAACTAAGGTCAGCTACCAATTATCTTAAAGCTTGAGACAGAATTATTATATGTAAATTTGTAATAAATTAGGCATCCTAAATACATAACTCATTATTCACAACAAAAACATTTAATGTTGCTCAATACATCTTACAAATTATCAACTGATTATGATAAATATTGACTCATAGTGTTATTGTTATACCATAAAATCCCAAATATAAGCCCTCTAAAATATTAGCCCTCCTTTAATATAAGCCCCCCTGTAAGCTAACCCAAATATCTTTCATAATATAAGCCCCCTGAAAACAATCCCAGAGCATACATTTGGGATTCTGTGCGTATAGTTGGGATAATGAATAGACATGGACTGAAGATATATGGAGCCTCTGTATGTACTTTTGTTCTTTTGTGAAGTTTTACACATTAAATGTTGTTATTATTGTCTCTGATTGGGCACCAAATGGTGAATTTTTTGGCATACATAAGTCATCTATTAACCCAAAAGATCTTCTGATTATAAGCCCCCTAGTATAAGCCCTCCAAAATATAAGCCCATCAAAAAATGCTTATGATCCTCTATAAGCCCAGTGCATATATTCAGGATTTATGGCATTTTGTTGGACTTTGTCATGTTATGCTGTGAACATGCTTCTTGCTATGCTTGATCTCAGGTGTGAGCTGCTCATATATCACAAATAAGAAAGCCACTCATGTTCTATTGAACAAGATTCATGTACTTGACATAAACTGTTATGATACCTTTAAATGAATTGATTGGTTTCCTTGACTCTTCTGTTGCATCAACAGCTAATGCATTCTTTACACTGAAAATAAAGATAGCAGCTATATAGCCTCATACATGCTCTACATTCTAATTCAGAAAGAGAACAATGGAGCAAACTTTCAAAAAATTTGTTAGAAATGTGATTTTAATCCAAAATAATGTAGGAAACTGAAGGAAAGAAAGCCAACACCTATTGGGTTGAAGTTTTATTCATTGTTTTTAAATCAGCATGAATCAGTTAAAGATGAACCCCTAAAAAGGTGGTAAGATTCTGCCTTATAGGAAATTATGCCCTATACTGTGCTGTGTATGGCTTATGGCCTCAATCTTTTAAACTCCTGGCTGCACCCTTGGTCCATTGAATTGCCACTACCAGGCCACTAATGGGCTAGTAGGCCCTCTCACTGGCCCAGTAACAAAATAAAAGCTATTAGCTGTGTTCATATTGCAAAATCTTTACAACAGGTGTTGAAGAAGTTGTGGGTAACCACAATACTGATGTCTTGTTGTGTTCATATTGCATATTTTTCTCTTGGGTGGAAACTGGCATTGTTGTTTTCTAAAAAGCTGGCAGTTTAGTTGCATATGTGTTTAATCTGGACATGTAATATTGGAAGTAAAATGAATGGCTTGTGATATTGAATCCCAGAGACCCAAGGCATTGTAGTAAATAAGCTACAGCTAAAGGATGGATTCTCGATGGTTTTCCTTCTTCTGTTATAAGTTTCATAAAATGTGCTACCATTATCTCCAGTTCAAAGTCTTCTTTCCACTGCTGAAAATTGTGATATCCAAATGCTGAAAATCAGGCAATTCTGCAAATTTTCCTAACATTAATTAGCAGGCCAAATAAACCCAACACACATAGTTCATGTCTAAATCAATAGACATACCTAAAGACTGCTATTTGTCCAAAATTGCTACAAGTAGCTAAGTAATTGCCGCAAGGTGAATAGGCTTGGCTGAAGACTGTTGTATAAAGTTTGGCTCTCTGCTCTCTTGCTCTCTGAAATATAAAATTTTTGATTTAAAATATCCTGGAGGTATATTTGGAAAACCTCTTCTAACTACAAAACTGAAGCTTCCTAATACATAAATTGGATGAGGCTAATAACATAGCTCTAAAGTATACAAATAAGTACGAAATGAGCCTAATTTCAGAATGGAAAACCAGCTTAGTCTTCAAACTTGTCTAACTCCAACACAACAAAACAGAGTAGGCGTACTGTTTAAAGAAATTTTTCACTTCCAGCAGCTACATCTTTATGAGATTTGGAGCTACCTATTTTCAACATGAAGAAAAGATTGTTTGTCATAAAATAGCATTTTTTGGTACCTCTAGCTTGGAAAAATTTGCTGTGGACATGTCTAATGGAACTTGTAATAACACATGCTAACAACTCAAAAAGGCCGCCCTTTGCTACTTGCCTCGTTTGAACAAAAGTGAAACAAATTAGCATTTCCCACAATGCAGCTGTTTGTTTTTAAATCGATCTTCAATCAGCTGCAAGAAATGACTTGTTCCTGATAGCTGCCAAGAAAGCTGAGGTAGGGGAAAATACATTACATTTTGACATGCAGTATCTTGTATTATAGTTCAGATATTGCTTCAAAGCTTTCTCAATGTTGAAAATATGGTTCTTCTTTTTTAATGTATTTGTAGCGCTTTCACTGTAGGTAGTTGCATTGTACCTACCGTTTATGTTCTATAGAGCTCTGCATTCGACTTCACGGTTTTACCTATCAAGTCTGCTAGAAATATGCATAGCTTACGCATTGTGTGAAGCTCAGTCAACTATTTTTAATCCCTTCACATTTCAAACAGCAACTATATTAAGCAAAAAACAACGATGCTTTTGCTGTACAGTACTCCAGAAAAACTATATCCTCCCAGACCGCTTTACATTCTCATACATTTTCGAAAGGTTAGTGTTTTTTTAAATTTAAGCATCGAGTGGCAATGCAGTTGCATCTAGGAGTGTATCATAGGGATTGTGATATCAGCTGTTTCTTTCTTTGGCAAATATTAGTACAGAGCAACTTGTTGAATAGTTGTGCAACATAGCAAAAATTTATAGTAGAAAAGTTGGTTGATAAAAATTTGGTCTAGAGCCCTAGTATCCCCCAAATAAGTGTTTGAATGTGCCCCCCTACTTACATCCATAACTGGTGATTATTATTGATAATTTCATCTGCATATTAAAGGTCTCTGTTGGATGCTCCTATGTGCATAGTTGTACTACATGCACAGTTGCCTCAGGCTGCAAGCTAGTCTCATTTGGAAATAAGGGAGAGAAGAGACCCGAGTAGAGATTGTACCTAGAAAGGGCACTAACATTGGAGCTATAAAACTAAAAAAGATAGGATAATAAGCAAAGGAAGCACCTATACATGTAATGGCTAGTAGCATGCAAGATAGTCAAATTTAAATGGCAGTTGCTTCTAGAGTATGTCAAGTTGTTTTTCAAATTGCTTCATTAGTTTTGCACTGATCACTTCTGGTAAATCACTCCACATGATATAGTACATTTTGAGAAAAAATGCTTCCTTAAATCCAATTTGCTACGGTTGTACTGCAGTAATAGAAGACCTCTTTTATTGTGTAGTTTTAGATGATGACCATCTTGTAAGAAAATTATTACTTGATTGAGCACATGAGTGAAATCAGAATAGCTGTGGTGAAACAGAAATAGAAAGCATTAAAAATGTGGGGGCACATGCATTTCTGAAGCACCTACACAAGCAGAAAAGGGCAACCCTGTAAGCTGCAAGTTTACATAGAGTAAAGGGGTTTGCCCCTGGTTCCTTTGTTTATGTTTGCTACTGCAGTGTTCGGTGAAAACAGATTTATTCATAGTAATTCAAATGATGCATGGTAGAGTTATAATGCATCATTAGAAAAATAAAATCATTTTAAGTGATGAACAGTTATGTAATATAAGCAGGATCAACTAAGAAATCAAAAACCATTTTTGATTTTTACTATCATTCTCTAATCAAATGCACCATCAAAATACAAAAATATTAAAAATAACATTTCTAAATTCTTTTCAATTTTTTCAGATGACAGCTCTTTCTGGTCTGCCACTCAGAGCTAGCATGGATGTACATAAGTGGATGGAAGACAAATTTCAAAAAATCTCTTCTCCGCTGATAAGGGATTTATGTATTAAAATGTTTGATTTTTGCAAAGATCACCCATTTATTGGAGCATGTGTACTACTAACAGCAATTACAAGCCTTGGGCCTTTGCTACTTTTCCTTGGATTTCTACTATTTACAAACACCTGTCTCCTTCTTGGAGTTGCCTTTGTAGAATTCCTCATCATTACAGCAGGACTATCAGTTTTCATCCCAATTTTCCTGGCTGGAACTGTGTTTTCAGTTGCAATGACAAGTGGTTTTGCAGTTTTGACCAAACTCTTGCTAGGGAATAAACAGAAAAAGAACAAGAAAAAGTGCTATGATGGTACAGCACCAAGTGAAGCCTTAAAAGGACTTGTGGGAAACCCTCCCATGAAGACTGAAGAGCTTCAGAACAAAATGATGCAAACAACAGACTTGATTGGAAAAAAAGGACAAACAGAAATGGGAACTACAGAAATGGGAATGGCAGAAATGGGAACTACAGAAATGGGAACAACAGAAATGGCAACTACAGGGCAGATAGAGGAAATGTCAATTTCAAAATTGATGGATGAAGAGCTGAACAATGGAGATGGTTATATTAAAAACTAATGGAAGTTTGCTGGATATTTACTGACAGAACATTGCCTCATAGAGAAAATTATGATGCAGCTTTAAATTATCCTTTGAGTCTAGAAGATATTGTGTGAGACTCAAAAGTGACATTTTAAAATAAATCAAAGTTTATTTAAGCATTCAGCAAGTTGTATTTATAAACTACACTTTTCACAGCTTTTTTGAACAAACATTAGTAGCTTGAATTGGAAATCAAGAAAATGTTATAGATTTTACTGTATTAGGTTACTAATTATATGCATAGTGGTATAAAATGTGATAACAATACAGAAATGTTATATTGTCTTCCTCTTAAATCTTTTTCTGATGTTCCTTTAGATTGAAATAAGCACTAACTTTGCATGTAGGCTCACATATTAGTTGTAACTGAAGTAAAAACCAACAAAATGGAAGTAACTTTAAACACAGATAAAGAAAACATTTGACTTGATACACCTAGCAATAATTAAGAATTGCCTCTAAAACGCTGCAAGGTTACCAACAGGTCATTCCAAAACTTCAGCTTTGATTTGTTCTTTCACAACATGAACCTGTAGAAGTCAAAGTTTTAATGTAAAAAGAGGTTTTCAATAAGTAAAAGTCTCACTAGACTATGTAGAATGTAGCATTTTACCTCATACGTTGAAATTTATTTTCAATTCTGCATTGGCTGCGAGATAAAATTTTGTAATCAAGCGGAATAAAGTCAGCTGAATCCATCAGAAAAACACAGCAGGAAATCTCTATAAAATGTCTGTCAACAGAGGTGTATGTGAGACTAAACTACAGAAAAACTGAAATAACCTGTGAGACTCATAAAAGAAGAAATCATATATACCAAACTCTCAAAGAGGACACAAGCAAAAAATTTTATTTCTGTCTTTGCTAGGACATGCAAAATCTTGGGCGCCATATTCCATCTTGGAAAAACTATACAAACATACTGAACCCAAAAACTTAGTAAATTACAACGTATACAGACTTTCTCGGTGTATTCAAAGTTACAAAAATAAAAGGAATCTCCTTTACTCTACTATGGATCACTAGAAATTCTCAACGATACAGACTAGACAACAACTTTACTTTTCAAGTTTTCGGCGACATCAGAATGGAGACGAACAACAAAGCCCTAAGCTTCTCAAAGTACAAAATCGCAGAGCTGCAACTACCCTTCACTAACAATAACCAAACACCTTGTAAGATATATGTGCATGAAAATAACATTTATCAACGATTTATTTATGAGATAGGGTTAAAAGGAGTAAATATAAAAAGAAAATTGACGAAACACTTCTATGTAGTCTAGGTTGATAAAACGACTATGGCAACGAAGGTGGAGGGCGGGCTTGGTAAAAGAAAGTCAGAAGCCACGTAGATATAGTATGTTCTAACAGATAAACCTAAAATAAGTAGTAAAGAAACAAAGCATATCTAGCATGCTATACTAAAATGGCATATGGATGCCTAGAAATAACATTAAACTCAAGAAACTTTTGCTAACTTCAACTTCACAATGGCGGTTTCATTAAGAAGTCGATGAGGAAGGCTCTAAATTAAAGCGCCTTTTTCTTACAATTACAACACGCAAAATTAATGCTAGCACCGAAAAAAAGGTCTGTATAACAGCAGAAATATGGCCTGGTATTATCTACAAATTTTATACATTTTATCCCTACTTTCAGGGCAATACAAATTTTGGGTTTTGAAGAGATCAAATCTGAAAAATGTGTTTTGAGGCGAAGAAACGGGAATATGCGTCGCCGGTAGAGAGCAAGCTACTACCTAACTTGAGGTCATAAAACCTATCAAATTAACAAAAGACCTGAAGAATAATGATAAGTATAAATGAATTTCTTAGTTTCATCACTATTTTCTTCACATATTGCTTGGATATCCATAGTCAGGGGAAAAGGAGAAAAGCTTAGAGGATGGATGATGGCGGTTGTCATTTAGGCCTGTGCTTGTTGCATTTCTAAAAAATCTTTTTCCAACGGATACAGCGGTTCAGGCAATCACCTTGGATATGATTCTAATACATAGATACCTGGAGATTATTATATCTATGTTTTTCTAGATTTTACAACGTATAACATGAATAACGAAAAGGTTTTTCAGATGATATCCATTTCACGGCACGTAAAATGTTAACAAAATAGTAAATTTTCCAGTGGTGCAAGTATCCATGAACTAAAAAACCAATCAGCAATATAATTCAACATATGAACAACAAACCTGAGCTGTTAGGTTGACAAAATTATACTCTAACTCCATAAGAGCGGCGATCAAAGAAAAGAGGAAAGCACAAATTCTGGCGGCTTGAGCCATCTTTGCTAGGAAGTGTTCTCAGAACTGGTGCTTCCTAGCACGTCGGATCAACTCCTATATATTCGAGCGCCGCACGTGAGGAGAATCATCCAAAGAGTTTTCGCAATCGTACAATCATCTCAATCGTGCTCGTAGCAGATCAAGAACAAATCAGCCATCATGACTCAGAAGAAAGCAGCAGCTCCTGAACACCCAAAATACGCCGATATGATCAAGGCCGCTCTTGTGAACCTGAAAGATCGCAAAGGAACATCAAGACAAGCAATTTCGAAATACATTAAAGAACACTACAAGGTTGGCCAGAATGTCGATACTCAACTGAAGTTGGCACTGAAGCGAGGAGTTGAGAAAGGTGTACTTGCTCACTCAAAAGGTACCGGAGCATCTGGGTCATTCAAGCTTGTGAAGAAAGACGCAGCACCAGCGAAAAAGAAGAAGCCAGCTGCACCAAAATCTCCCAAGAAACCAAAGGCCAAGACCGCAGCAAAGAAGCCAAAAGCATCACCAAAGAAGAAAGCAGCAGCAAAGAAGTCAACCCCGAAGAAGGCACCAGCCAAGAAGAGCCCAGCAAAGAAAGCAGCAGCTAAGAAATCAGCCGCGAAGAAATCACCCGCAAAGAAAGCAGCTTCAAAAGCGAAGAAGGCAACTCCCAAACCAAAGAAAGCTGGCGCCAAGAAGACAACGAAGAAGTAAGACTGAACATGAACTTTCGAACTGTTATTTAACGATTTAGATGCCAATCCTGAAACGCACAGACGAATGAGAAGACAAACGCCTGAGGAAGTAACGTAAAAATTATAAAAACCTTGTATATAGTATTTTTACACAGTATGTATATCTATTAAATGTTTTATTCCGCGTTATTTTGTCTAAAGTTAAGCTTCACCGCCACGTTTTCTATTCGTTGCCAGGTAGAATTATTTATCCGATTTCAAGGCCTTATTTTTTCATGGCAAAGTCTAGGAATTTGCAAGAGATTAGAAATTGTGGCGGTGAAGCTTGTTAAGTTAGCCATCTACTTGGTTGTATGTACTTAGTGGATCTATTCCGGAAAGATTCGTCTCTCAGAGACTTAATTTGAACATACGTTTATTTTTTCATCTTCTTTCTGCTTTGCTCGGATGGCTCTTAAATTGAAATTGATATTCATGGGCAAATTAATTTTTTGGAACTTTCAAAAGTTGGCGCCAAGCACGTTTTTGCCAATCAGATGTGGCGCCAAAATTGAATTCTGCATTCTCCTCCACAACATTGAAATTGCAAATTTCTCTTTAGCAATAGTTGGCGCCAGAAGTAACTACATCGTGAACCGTGCCAAATTGGCACATTTTGCTTTCGAGGAATCTAAAGTGGAAAGTTTATATAAGTTTGAAACCTTTCGCAACTACCTTCATTGTAGCTGAGTACTAGGAATGTGGAAAGCAACTGCATGTACATTGAAAGGTAATATAGCGGAGTTTTGTGGGTAAAATGTAGCAAAACGCAGTACAGAAGTGGGGAGTGCTAATAGCAAGGCATTTTAGTCCTTACTAAGGAAGCGGGTAACTGCACCCGTGGTACCCCTCTCAGGGATTTGAAAGTTTGCGGCTTAAGGACACTCTCTAGGCAAAATATGCAAAAAAGTCAAAAATTTTGGAATATTTTTATATTGTGGATTCCAATAGTAAATATATTGCATTTTCTGTCATGAAAGTTCTTTTCCAGAAAATATGCGGTTTACTAGCTAAAATTGCCCATTTGCAACCCCAGCATGTATCCAAGGATCCAGAAATCAGCTGCTTTTATCAGTTCAACTTCACTTGTCTGCCGTTCTAACATTTCTCGGGCTAGAGAGCCAGACAAAACGTCATTTTGATCGTCATCCCTCGCTTATCATCACCATTATATAATAGCCTCCTTTTTGTAGTAAGAAAGCAGAGGCAGACGGTTGAAACGAAAGTAGCTATAATTCCTTTGTTTCCTTGTTGTTCATGGTTACTGACACACACTAGCCAATCAACAGGCCTCCTCAAAAATTTAACCAATGAGCATTGGGCATTACTCTATTGTTTTTAGCTACTTTTGTCCTTCACCTAAAGTGAACAACACGAACCAACCGTTATTTCATGTCACTTTGCTTTGCAAGATTAATACAGCACAGCTTAGACTACTAATAACGCTACGATCGTGATATAAATACAACATGTCGTCTAGTGGAGAGAAAAGGAAGTTTGCGAGTAGAAGGAGAAGCAAGAAGAAGTTTAGGGGCAGACGGCCTGGCGAATCAGATGATCATGAAACTGTTGAATTTGATCAGCCTGTCGAAGGAGAGGAGGTAAGAGATTTGGTTCTGGCTTTAGCTTTTTATTTGAATTTTACACTATGTATGAAAATACAAGAACATGTCATATTATTTTTATGTTACATTTCATCTGCTTTCTTTGATCAATGTTGAGGACAACACAAGCCTAACTGATTTATGTTTTTGGCAGGAAAGTATTGTTGCTCAAGGCGCAAGTGCACGAAAGCTGGAGGCAGGAGATGATAAGCAAATTCCTTCTGATCATCATTTTGAAGGAATCAGATTTATTGACGTATTAATGCTACAGAATTTAATTGGCTTGTCTTGTGTATGCAGAGGATGTAAGCTAGGCAATCTGATTCTCAGAGAAAATTTTATGAGAAAGATGGGCCTTGCATCATTGCTGGTATTGGAGTGTGATACTTGCTCCAAAGTTTCAGAGATATACTCCTCAGCAACATGCAAAGATTCAAGGGCATTTGAAATCAATAGAAGAGCTGTTCTTGGATTCCTTGAAATTGGTGGTGGCAAAACAGCTCTGAATAATTTTTGTGCAATGCTAAATATGCCAACGCCTATGACAAATGAGGCATACAATGACAGCCTCAAATCTGTCAAAAAAGCTTTAGAAGCAGAGGCAACTGAAAGTATGAAAAAAGCTGCATTGGAAGAAAAGTCAGACAGTGTTGCTCTGGTCACTGAATGCCAAGCAATGTTTGATGGGACGTGGAGAAAACGTGGCTTTTCTTCCCTTCAAGGTGCTGTCACTGCAATTTCAGCAAAGACTGGCAAATGCCTAGATTATGAAACCTTGAACAAGGTTTGTTATGGTTGCTCCAAATGGAAAAAAATGCCAGACAGCCCAGCAAAGCAGAAATGGCTGACTGGGCATACCTGCAACATAAACTATGTTGGGTCTGCACCAGCCATGGAACCAGAGGGTGTCAAAAGAATTTTCCTAAGATCTGAAAGTGACAGATGCCTCCAATATACTGGATATATTGGGGATGGGGATTCAAAATCATACTCACATATTTTGAAAGTTGATCCCTATAATGGAAAATCCATAAGGAAATATGAATGTGTGGGCCATGTACAGAAGCGGCTTGGCACTGCGCTTAGAAAACTAAAGAGCCAATATGGAAGAAAGAAGTTGTCAGATAATAAACCCATTGGGGGCTATGGTAGACTGACAGCTGACAGAATTGATAAGCTCCAGACATACTATGGCCTTGCCATCAGAAGACACAAGGATGACTTGGATGGGATGAGGAAAGAGATCTGGGCTGGTTTGTATCATTCAGCCTCAACAGATGACCATCCTCAACACCAGTTTTGTCCTGATGGCCCAGACACATGGTGCAAATTCAACCAGTCAGTCTTCAAGGATGAAACTTATCATCATTCCAAACCATTGCCTGCAACTGTGGTGGACATAGTCAAACCCATATATGAGCGGTTGTCAAGTGACACAGTTCTTGAAGGCTGCCTTGGTGGATTTACCCAAAACAACTGTGAATCCCTGAATCATTTGATTTGGGCAAGATGCCCAAAATCTGTCATATCAGGGAAGACACACCTTGATGCTGCAACTGCAGGGGCAGTACTCTCTTTCAATGAGGGACGAAGATCATACAAAGGTGTTCTGAAAAGACTTGGCATTATCCCAGGGACAAATTCTGAAGTGCTTTTTGGAAAAACTGATAAAAGAAGAATTCAAGACAGCAACAAGGATGCCTCAGTATTGCAGAAAAAAATAAGGAAAGCTAGAAGTGCAAAAAGAAAAGCATCTGAGGATAAAATGACAGAGAAAGAGGGAATAACTTATAGCCCTGGAGCATTTTAGCTTGACTGCCTTATATTGAGCGAGTTCTAACATATTTATCTAATGTATACTTTCCAAGGGGTAATTTAGAAATATTGCACTAAAGTTATCACAAAATGACCTTTGAGTTGAGAACATCACATCATTTCATGTGCCCATGTATAACAAAATTTGTTTGTCTGCACAGTTTGTCTTACAACTTTTATCCATAGACACATCCAGTAACTTTTGGGATGCTATAGATGATAAGATCAAATTTCACATTAGTTGAAGCTTCCTAGTTTTCTATGTGTGGTAGAAATATGTATGCCAAGTTGTAATGATATCTTAAAATCATATATTAGGGTAATCACCATTTGTTGGCATTAAATGGCATGAGAAAATTGACAACTATAGTTAGTGAATTTTCAATCGCGATTTTCTCAAGTTACATTATTGTGAATCTTAGCTATCTTCTGTCACAGCTCTCATGCTTGTTGAATGAGATACAGTGATGAATTTTTCAATTTTAGGACAGTTTAAGATGCTCTACACAACTATAGAGAGATAATTGAACTTAGAGCCTGTTGTTTTTAATAATCAGCTCTCAAATACCCTCAAAAAGTATTGAAAATCAGTATTCGGAATTTGCCAGTGTAAGAAAATTGATTTTATTATGGTATCAAAATTTTCTCTCTATAGTTGTATAAAGCATCTATTTAAGTATCTCCATGCCAAATATGAGCCTTGGATAGTATGCAGTTATTTAGATATTTGTGCCACAATTTGAATACCTATTTCGTGACATATTACATGAAGAATTCTATTGTTTTCAAAATTTTTGCCATCAACCTTAGTTTTACCATCCCTAGATTGGTAAAACAACTATACACCTTAAATGAGCCCCCAAGAACCATGAAATATAAATTAGCCTAGAGAGTGACCTTAAGGATTGAAAGGCGAATCCTCAAGTAGGCGCCAAATCATGGAAATTTTTTGATAAAAGCACCAGTGGGCTTAGTGGAATCAAGTAAAACAGTGGATATAGCAGGGAAGGCTGAACAGCAATCATTGCAAATACTTTGCTTTTCAAGTTTAAACTACACTACATTTCTTTCCTCACATTAGGTAAACTAGGCTTGCTCAATATACACTTCCTTTGTGATAGCATAGGAAGGGCCGGCAAATCACCTCAAAGACCCAATGCTTCAGGGTCTGGGGGATTCTCAAGGTAGACTTAGTAGCAGTTTTCTAGGCCAACAATTTTCTGATTGCTTTTATCGCAAGAGTCCTCCCAAATTTCATGTGGAGCCCTTTTGTCGTTTGATACATACAGACCTATGCACATAAAACTTCTGTGAAATCAGAAGCTTTCCAAATAGATCTTCTTAAACAGGAGGTGGGAAGAAATTCCGAAATGTAATAAACGGGGGTGGATTGGAATTTGTGAAAAGGCTTTGAATGATTCTACAAGGCCGGAAAGCTGGAGCAGGTTGTGATAAGGCATAAAACTAAGATATACAGCAGTACGCTATTTTGCCATGAAAGCTGGGCGTAAATAGTGCTAATAATGAATGAAATGAGGGGTTTGTAAGAGATTTAAAATCAATAAACAATAGGTCCTAATAAGGTCCGGGTGATTGGAGCAAAATGAAGAAAGTAATAAGCGGGGGGAGGACGTTCATTTGGCACATGAGAGTAAATAGGCCCTGCCTGACAGCTAAACCAGCATCACAATTTTTGAGAACTAATAGACGAAAAATCCATTGTTTTCAAATATAAAATCCCCACGGTATAGGTATTTGCAATGACGTCATTTATCCATGTCACACTGCAATTAATTGGTGACGGCAATTGCCCACCTAGAAGGTAGACTCATTGAGGCCTGAGAGTGCACTATTTTTCACTACCATGAAAATGCCCCCTTAGAAGACAGGCTCTCTACACGCTACTGCTATTTAGGACATAATGCTATAGAAACAGCAAGACATGTATGATATGTGACTAGGAGTCTGGGGGCGTTGCCCATTGAACAAAGTATTGAAACCACACCTTGCAAATCTTAGTAAAGCGCCCATTTCGATTGCGTCCTTTCTCCATTGAAAATGGCAGATAAGATGAACGTCCGAACTTCAAACAAACTTTTTACCTTCATTATTACAAACGACTTACAGAAAGAGAAGGGGCTAAGCCCCAAGCACGTATTTTACAGCCCTGTGCTCTTTCGTCAAGTACCTATTTTGTGGTTCGGTAATTAGAAAAGTAAGAGTAAGCAATACTAATGACAACATAAAAAATTTCCAAAGCAGTTTCTATAATTCCTAAGATTTATCCCATTATCTTCAAAAGTCCCCAAGATCTTGGGATAAAATCTAGCAACCCTGCACTATAGGTAACCAAGTCCTCACCATTTATCTTATATTCAAACGAAAACTCTATAAGCTTTTATATATATATGCATCTATATATATATATATATATATATATATATATATATATATATATATATATATATATATATATATATATATATTGTTAGATATATATCTATATATATTTTTTATATATATATATATATATATATATATATATATATATATATATATATATATATATATATATATATATATATATATATATATATACATATATGTATATATATAAATATCTAAAAAATATGTAGTGCAGTTGAAATGGTTCTGAAAGCCCCAACATCGCTTGGTTTTTAGGGAAGAACGTCCATAACATCAATGGTATCTAAGTTAAATAACTTGATCGAAAATGAGCTCAAATAACCAAAAAATCTAAGTCTTGATGAAGTTTGAGTTTTAGAAACCTAATTTTTGGGCACCAAACTTAAGGACCACGGCTTCCAGCATTCTATAATGGAAATGAAATCTTTCACAATGTGCAATCGAGGTCCACCTAGAATTGGGTGTCAAAGTGTAGAGACTTCTCATCCTAATTTCATTCATGCGATTCGAAGAAAGACCTGATTGGTTCAGGAAACAGCCAATGAAAAATTGCTATCGCTATGCAAAGCTTTTCTCAATCTGCCTTGAACAAAAAAACTACCATTGTCGTAAGCGTTCAATAATTACAAAGTTCAAGTGATTCTAACTCAAACGCATTAGTCCTAAAAAATTTAAGTTTTCTAAGCTTGTTTTTTGAGCTAAGGGCTAAAGCAAGAAGGATTAAAGAATAAGGTGTAAGACAAATAGGAAAAGGGTTTTAGGAATTAGGCCAAAAAATAATATCAAGCCAGCTCTATACAGTTGTCCTTAATAATGTACCATTCAAAATGAACCCATAGTCCCCCCACTTAGGGACACAGGTGGGAATTGGCATTGCAATGTGTGGGGATACATTTTGTGAAGAAAAGTTGAAAATGCTCCACCCCCTATGGACACTATGACTCCAAATTATCCAAGCGAGAAGCAAATTTACAATAGTCGCCATCTTGGATTTGAAACTACGAAAGTGGGGAACCTAAAACCCCACATCGCTTAGTGAAAGTGCCAATACGAGCTTATCTCCCCCACGTAGTGCGGACACAACACACTAGGCACATAAACGCAACTTCCATCACGTCATGATAGACACTAAATAATACTGTGATACCACACAGTAGCATGCTGGGAAAGTATTCTATAGAGGGACACTTTCATTATTGAGAAAAATGGCGCCCCCTCAGACATCAAACTGATGCCCCTTCAGACCTCAAAAAGTATGTTAATATATCCCTTTCTCGATTTAGCGCCCCTAAAAGTCATTCTCAGGGGGGCACGTGCCCCCTTACCCCCCAGCCAGCACGCCCCTGGTGATACACGTTTTCTTTATACAAGACAAAAATTCATAAGAAATTGAGGTTCATATGGCCAAAATCTTAAGAAAGTCTTAAGAAAATCACAAGGTTCCATTTCCAACATTAAGTTTATTTTTGTTGGCAAAAAATCGAAACTACGTCATTGTTGCATTCAAAATATTGAAAGTGAAATTTAAATTTGAGCACAAACGACAAGCACGAAATTGTGACCCATTTTAGCCAGTTTATTTCAGTTAAGAAAATTTTAAGACAATCTCAGGCTCAGTTTCGGGTAAGAAAATTGAGGCTCAGGCAAAATGGTGGATTTATCAATAAAAAGAAACGTGTACAGTTTTTTGTGCAAGAATAGCTCTTCTGCAATAGCCGCACCTCAGTACTCTTGAAACCGCTTGATTTGAGCCTAAGATCATTTTAAAATTATTCTTGTACAGCAAAATGTGAAAATTCTCTTGCAAATCAAAGGAAAATTAAGAAACCTGTAAACGTGCAATTTCATCATAGCAACAAAACGAGAACAAGGTAGAACAATAAAATTGGTACCTACGGCATAAAATTTACTCTTAGAGCATTCAAATAGTTCAGGTCGTTTCTCTACTTTTTCTGGATAAACATTTGATAATAGTGTTACTAGATTATATCATTACAAAACTGTGCAACAAGGAAATCAACACGAACTTATGATTAGAAAAACTCGACAGAAAGTACTTAGAAATGCAAAAAACCTAGCAAAAAATGGATACGGCCTAGAGTGAGTATTAGCAAAACTTATTCAGTTCCTGCATAATGCATTTGCAAACAGGAGGTTTATGAGAACATGTGCTGGTTTAACACCACCAATAGACTGAAAATCAAATTAAGAAAACTTTGGACCTTAAGCGAGCATGAAATCTTCTCAAAGCGCCAACCGTATTTGTTTAAAGCAAGAAAGCATTAAAGCACAAATTTATAATACATTTTAATTAGAAGGTTTTTGGTCCTACCCAAGAAGTGGATCAAAAGTGGTCATGTTTTTCTTGTGCCACCTAACTTCTCAACGATAAGAAACTACCTCCCCTTCCCAAAATGGCAACGTCTTCTCAAAAGTCTTTAAAATTTATAGCTTTTGCCGATCAAACTTCAACAGACACCAATGCTGGAGTCAGGGCATCTTTTAAAGAAACTTTACTGTTGGATCAAGCCCATTTCAGGGCTCCACTTCGTTCACAGTAAAGTTTGATCTGCACGTCCCTTGATCCTCCCAGTACAAAGAAAATCAAGAAACTTCTAGTAACTTTCGATATAATTATTAAACAAATAGTCTATTGGTACAACTAAACTTTACCACAGCACGAAAAAGCGGCAACATTCTTTTGACATACGTAAAAGCTTTTTTCGTCCGACACTCATCAGAGTATGAACACGTCGGATAGTGACCTAAAGGTTAACCGAAATATATATCCACATGCGGTTACATGGGATAGGATGCGTCATATTGGCCCCAAGAGTGGCCAATTAGAACCTTTAGGCAACTATCCGCCGTTTTCATACTCTGACAAGTGTCGGACGAAAAAAGCTTCTAAGTATGTCAAAAGAGTCTTGCCACTTTTTCATGCTGTAATTGTTAAACAATGTAGAACAATTCCAAAAAATTATGCCGAATACTTTAAATTTACTTTCTTACTGGGCCAGAGAAGGCTCCACTGGGCCAATGGTCCAGTAGTGAGTACAATCCTAAATCCAGCATACAACGATGCATCGAAAAAAATTTGTCCTAGGCCTATTGTTTACTCTAGGCTTCCAGCGAATAATCTTCTAGAAATGTACGAGACTCAAGGAAGAAATATTCATCTTGTAAATAAGAACTATGCTCCCTTTGAACCAGGGCATTTTTCAACATACAAAGTGGTGGGGACATTCCCCACCAGCCCATTTCATTTCCCACCAGTGGAACATGTTTTCCCCACCACTTAAGTGCCCTTTGTGATTCAGCGACTTTTTATCTTCGTCTTATTTGAAATATTTGTATACTGATATGAATTCTTCGCTCTACAGTCTATACCAATATATTAAGAGTAACTTTGAAAGCGTGTTAACTTGTAGATTCTGCATTTATCTAAGTGCCCTTTTCTCAAATGCCCTACCAGTAAAAAATCCCTAAAAATTGCCCTGCTTTGAACTCCAGGTAAACCCCAAACCAGCTACCCCAAAGCAGCAAAAAAGTAAAATAATCAATTAATAATATTATACTGTATTCTATACTAAAACGAGGTTTGTCTCCAATACAGTTGGTAAAACAGGGTATAAAATATCCACAACGTGGTAGCTAACTACTAATGCAAACGATTTCACCATTTCCATTTTTCAGACATTAACTGTAGCAGAGCCAGTCAAATCTTTCTCAAAAGGCTTGAGAGCTTGGCTTACTTCCACTTTAATGAAATCAACTACCTGAAATAAGAGTAGGTCAGTCGTTCAACGAAAAATTTCTGAAATCTGGGTGATAATTTTTCACTGGGTAAACTTTCAAGATATGTACATTCTTTTTGATAAGAAACATCCTTTCTAGCTTCAGCCTGGATGTTCTTAATACTAAGTCAAAGCGAGCCAAAAATGTTTCTAAAATGTTTCTTAAATTCCTAAGACTTCCGATAATAACAACAACCCAGATTAGGCAATTGTGATGCAATAAAAATGATGTACAGGTTTTTAAAGGCATGCAATGGGTGCTCTTTCAATTCTTTTTCCAGCTTGATCATAAATTTTCTTGCAAAAATAGTTTTTCTAAGTTACTGTTTAAAATTCAGAGTCATGTTTCTTATAGATATGTTTTTTTAAAAAAACCATGTATTCTAAACTCCTATGAATTACAAATACACTATGTAGGCCCCACAAAAAAAACAACTTTATGTGGATTAATGTGGTGACCTTTATAAATATAGTCTATCATCATTACTTTTAGTGCTATTATTAATAGCAAAAGATACTACTTAGTATTGTAAAAATCTATCCAAGATAACAAGCATACTTCAGGAAAATTCTTGTTCATCACGAAGAAAAGGTGAACACGTAAAACTCAAATCAGTGTTGAAAAAACTTCCAAATCACTCAAGTAAAGCTAGTAATAATTAGAGAAATTCAACAATAGCTACACAAGACAAAAAAGTAACTATATAAAGGTCTTTTAAATAAATAATATGGAAGCTTGAATTTGTATAAAATTAAATTAGTTGTAAAAGTACGTTAATGGTCGTAAGCCAAATAATAAAATTTGTCGTTTACAGGTAAAGAATGAACACTGTGTACAGTCGATAGTTATCTCTTTATTGCTCTTTCAAATATTTAAAAGTCCAATTTATTTGGTCTTAATTATGGGAAATTGAAACGAAGACAAAAAAGAACATGAGAATGCTTGTAACCATAGGATTGTTGAGCAGAGAGATTCTATGAAAGCAAGTGTGCAAAGGCATACGAAAGGAGAGGTATCTAGATATTGGCGCGAAAATGGAGATCTGGGCACTACAGTAGTGTCCCATGAATAAGAAACATAAATTTAAGAAACACAGACCCTGATTCTCAAAACAATACCCTCTTTTATAAGAAAATGGTGAAGATCTGAAAGACTGCTTTGTTTATTATTGAAAATTTTTTGCATATATTAACTCTTTGAAAAACATAAGAATACATTAACGCCGTTTGAACCTCTTTTCCTTTGCACTATGGAAATTACTACTAATTTGTTCAATGTTATGACATAGGTTTTCTAATAAGAAACTTTATCCTGATTCGACGTTTATATCTTCTTTTGTAAGATACGCATCAGACCTTACACTAAGAACTCTATTTCTTATATATGGTGCACTACTGTACCCGCATATGCATAACTCGTTCTTCCCATTCATTGGCTAGCAAAGGAATCACCATCGAAGGATTCCTTCGATGGTGATTCCTTTGTTAACCAATCAAAGTTTGACGCCTATGCCGGTGTTCAAAGAAAGCAATCAAGCCCAGAAATCCATATATAAGTAACCTGTTGAGGTGCTCTTCCGATGAAACTACTTGGATCCAATAACTGATCGATTTTCTCATGCACAGGACTGAAGTAAACCGACTTTTTTATCAGCTCGACAAGGTTGTTGTCTCTTCCGTACTCCTTCACCTCTGCAGCTGCAATCTGAGATAACTTCCTGATCTCCTCGTGACATTTCTGGAACAAATAAATCATTTTTTTACTTCCAGCTCTATGACATAGAATACAGATTGGGTTGCAAGGGGCAATTCAACTTGAGAAGCACAGGAAGATTTCTAGAATACTTAGCAGCGAGCCGGCCTATTATACAACGTGACAATTACCTGCACATTTAATACACGCTTTTTTTATAAGAAAACCATAATTTTGCCGGAGCCTCAATTTTCTTAACTTTTCCCAAAATTGAGCCTGAGATTTCTAAAATTTTTCTCAACTTTTCTGAAATAAACTAAAATGGGTTAAACGTTTGTTATTAATATTGTATACTTGAATTTGAATTCCATCCTTAACATTTTGAATGCAATAACGACGTAAGGTCGATTTTTTGCTAATAAAACCAATTAAATGTCTGGAATTTGAGCCTCGTGATTTTCTTAAGATTTTCTTAAGATTTTGACCATTTGAGCCTCATTTTGTTATAAATTTTGTTCTTATAAAAGAAAAACGTGTAATATCATTTCTTAACGAAATAGATCGTTGTGAAAAAGCCATTCATATATAGGCAATCTTAGAAAGAGTTCTACAATTCAAAAACTGACAATTTTTCTACAATTTAAAACTGAATCATCAAGAGGTAAACATTTAAGAAGTTATCTATGGTGATAAGAGAAGAAATAGAATTACATAAAAGAGAAGCATACAAAAGACTTCTGAAAAAACCTCCAAAGAAATGTCAGAACTGACATCTCTTAGAAGGAACAAGAAAGATGCACGGAAGCTTAATGTAAAAAAAAATTTCAATGCTGTTTTAGTGTCTCTACGACGAACATAAAATAATTTTCAAATTAACAAACATCGGAAGGTTCACAACAACGCATGGTGTTATGTCTAAGAGTTAATAAATCTAAAAATTGGTTGGTAGTTTAAGCTCACAAACAAAATATAACCTAGGGAGAACTGATTAGAGGGTGAATCTACAGCACGAAAAAGCGGCAACATTCTTTTGACATACTTATAAGCTTTTTTCGTCCAACACCCATCAGAGTATCAAAACGTCGGATAGTGACCTAAAGGTTAACCGAAATATATATCCACATGCGGTTACATGTGATAGGATGCGTCATATTGGCCCCAAGAGTGGCCAATTAGAACCTTAGGTCACTGTCCGCCGTTTTCATACTCTGACAAGTGTCGGAAGAAAAAACTTTTAAGTATGTCAAAAGAATGTTGCCGCTTTTTCATGCTGCAATTGTCAAACAATGTAGAACGATTCCAAAAAATTATGCCAAACACTTTAAATTTACTTTCTTACTGGGCCAGACAAGGCTCCACTGGGCCAATGGTCCAGTAGTGAGGACAATCCTAAATCCAGCATGCATCGATGCATCGAAAGAAATTTGTCCTAGGTCTATTTTTACTCTAGGCTTCCAGCGAATAATCTTCTAGAAATGTACGAGACTCAAGGAAGAAATATTCATCTTGTAAATAAGAACTATGCTCCCTTTGAACCAGAGCATTTCTAATTGGTAATTAGGCCCATCCTATCACATGTAACCGCATCTGGATACATAATTCGGTTAACCTTTAGGTCACAATCAGACGTTTTCATACTCTGACGAGTGTCGGACGAAAAGAGGGTGAATCAATAAACAAAGTAATGGGAAAGGGTAGACCACGAAATCCATGATCAAATTCAGCATGAGCTCATAAATATTAATTCTTAAACTGCATTGTGATTGAAGAATCCTGCATCGAAATCAAATACAACAGAATTGAGGAATTCAACGCGATGCCTTGGAAATTCGTGGTGGCAATATGGGAAAGTAGATATGCATGAAATACCAACCTGTCGATCGCCGCCGGCTTTCACCATCGCCATTATGATATTCTCGGTTGCCATGAACGGCAGTTCTTGAGTCACGTGCCTTTCAATCACTTTTGGATAAACAACAAGGCCCTCTGATATGTTCTGCAGAGTGTTGAGTATGACGTCTGCAGTAAGAAATGCTTCTGCGAGGGAGATCCTCCTGCAACAGAGGATACTGTTTCAACTGGGATACAAATGTAGGCTCTGCAGATCATATCCCGTAAAATGTCACGTATAAGCCCTCCGAATATAAGTTCCCCTTTGCAAACTAACATAATTATCCTTCCGAATATAAGCCCCCTGAATATAAACCCAGGGCTTACATCTGGAATTTTGTGTGAACTCAGTAATGCGTAGACAAAAAGAGTTCGCCGTCTCATTGGGACTCTTCAAGTAAACAATGTTAATAGGTCCTAATTGGTCACACTTGGGGCCAATCAGACGCATCCTATCACATGTAACTCCATCCGAATATATATTTCGGTTAACCTTTAGGTCACTATCCGACGTTTTCATACTCTGATGAGTGTTGGACGAAAAAAGCTTTTAAGTATGTCACAAGAACGTTGCCGCTTTTATCTGCTGTAGTAAAGTTCTGTAGTACCAACAGATTGTTTACTAAAAGCCCCCCATATTTCTGACCACCACGCCAATGTCAAGCACCACACCAATTTAAACTGCCCTGAACGTACAACCACCACACCTATTCTCAGCTCTACTTCTATTTGGGACCAAAGAGTAAGCAACTAACAATCTTTTCCAACCATGATATGTACCTTGCACAAGCTCCATTCAATGGAGTCATCATGTTGATTTGAATGTAATACAAAATTACTCATGATCAAGGAACTGACCATTTTAACTAAGTTTAGCAGAATTAATTCCTTCTGCAGCTAAGATCAAATACTTCAACTTAGAATTACTAGATTTTATGGGCAGCTCCAAATTTCTCTTTAAAAAAACCCTGGTAGCACCAGCTGTAATGGAACGGAAGTACGGAAGGATAGAAACACTTGCCTGCTGAAAATAGGGAAGGACTTGCCTGCTGAAAAAAACTTTTTAGAACCACAATTTTTAGATCTTAGGAGAATGCTCCTTTTGAATATAAAGATACGCCCTTTCTAGAAAAAAAATTATAGATCAAGTCAAGGGTATGCTTGTGAAATCCTTAATAGCTCCTTCATTCTTGTTATTTGGAATTACCCCCAAAGAGAGAAGCAGGACTGAAAACCCCCTAGAAATAGAAGGGGGCTGAGACCCCACCTTCTCCTCTTCTGCAGCCCTGCTGCAAGGCTGTTATGGTTTCATAAAGAGGGCAAAAGTAGGGCTGAAAACCCATTGTAAGAACTATTAGAAGCCAAAGATCAGGCCTAAGCTGTAGGGGGATGCAGATCCGTGCCAACCAAATTAATAACGCAACTGACACAATATTATTCTATCCTACCTATTTGAACTATCATCCAAAGTCCGTTCCATCCACTGTGTAGCAGCGGTATGCTGAGCATCAGCTACTAGAGCCATGAGGTGACGTGACAGTCCACAGCACCTCTCACTTCTCATTGGATTTCTTTTATAGGCCATGGCGCTCGAGCCGATTTGAGTTTTCTCAAAGGGCTCCTCCACTTCTTTCATGCTTGCTAACAGACGTATATCGGTACATATCTACAAAACAAGAATGGAGCTAAGAGAGTGTGCCAGGCGGCATGACGGAACAAGGAGCTATATGTGCACCCCAGTTTTAATACACGGGATAAAATACCTTGCTAATATGTACTCTATTTCTACTGACCCCATGATGGTCAGCTCCTTTTCAGAAAAGAAATCTAGAATAAAATTTCTACTTCGTTGCATTTTAATTTGAATCTAAATAGGTTATCTATCCTCTCCTCCTTAGTTGTAAAGCATTTTTTTAATTTGTAAGGCTTTAACGGAGAGCCTCATATTGTAAACCAGGTACACTGCAGAGCAACCCTCTATAAAATTTTCAGATTCAAAAGTTCCTTAGCGACTTTTCCTTTAATAGTATACATTCTTCAAATATTTCAGTCTTCTACAAGGAGGCTCCTTATAAAGTACAACAACAAGCGTGTATTTTTGGCACGAAACAGCAGCTCGTAATTTTCCAATCTCGATAAGGAAAATGCTAGGAAGCTCTGGGCTACAAAGTTCTGCGGACCAAGATGAAAATTGGGGCACTTTTGCGTCATTAATGCCGCAAACAGTTATAAAACTATGGCATTTCTCTTTTAAATATATTTTCTTTTCTGTGAAAATAGCAAATCACCCCTCAAAATGATCATTGATATTTGCATAAAAGTACAACACAAATTGGAAACTCTAACCTTGCTACAAAGTTATATATTCACAATTTGACTTGCAATCTTCTAATACACGGTTTTTTTTATAAGAAACATAGCTCAAGGCCTAGTAATAAAAGTTTCTTAATTTTTTTACATATACGTCTAACTTTACACACTACATGAAAAAAAACAAATTAAAAAAACGATGCCGCACGCATGTGAATGTAGCTATTTTTTCTACAGCATACAAAATGCGTCAGTGCGAGTTAAATTCTTAACCAATGTCATAATCACATTGCTTTGGTACAGCGTTACGTTGACCTAGGTGACAACTTCAACGTGCTATTTGTCTAAAGTTTCTTCATTTTTGGCCACATTATAGTTCTAAAAGTTTCTTAAAAGTTTCTTAACTTAGCGAAATAAATTGTGCGAAAGCTTATGCAGAACGTGAACTTAGCAAACTATTTGTCCTATAACAAACAATATGCGTCAGTACGAGTTAAATTCTAAAGCAATGTCATATTCACATTGCTTTGGTACAGCTTTTACGTTGAACCAGGTAGCGATTTCAATGTCCTATTTGTCTATAATTTCTTTGCTCTTTCCTTGTAGTTCTAAAAGTTTCTTAAATTTTAGGCTGTCTAGTACTAGGTTGCTTATAAAGTGGTTTCTTATAAAAAAAACGTCTAGAACTAAACAGGCCTATCTAAGTCTTGCGAAAAAAATACAAATAAAAGTAGATTTATGAGAAATGATCACCTGTCAAGTAAAATTTACTCAATATATTTTCATGGCAAAAGTGCTTTTAAAGAAAATACAATAGGCAAACGCCCACTGTTTAAATTCTCAGTAAATTTCGTGCGTTATAAAGTGAATCCTACGCTGTGTTTATATTACAAAGCCTAACTCAGGTTCAACAAGAGCTCCGAAATACTGCAATGATAACACTGCAAATACTAAAATTGGCAAAACAGTTCTGCAAGTACTGTTGGAGACTTTGTCACGTGTAGCACGCCTCCGTATTTTATCGTATATTTAGTTTAGCTTTCGCTTTAGAGTTCAGAGCTACGAGTTCAGATTGAGAGTACACAGCTAGGAGTTTAATGTTACGAGTTTAAGTTAAGAGTTCAGAGTTACTAGTTCAGATTAAGAATACACAGTTAGGAGTCTAACGTTACGAGTTCAGAGTTACGAGTTCAGATTAAGAGTACACAGCTAGGAGTTCAACGTTACGAGTTTAAGTTAGGAGCTCAAAGTCACGAGTTGAGAAAAATTCAATAGATTTAGTCACATTTACGATATCAACAAGCTTTAATAGCGTTCCATAGCAAAAAAAGATTTCTGTAATTATTGTAAATATTTGGTTGACCCTATGTTATTATATACAGGGTTCATACCTAACACGTGAATCAAATTTTCCTGACTATTCCTTGACTTTTCCCTGACTGGTAGTCAAACCACCCACTTTATCCCTGACCCACATTTTACATATTAACAAAAAGAAGTAAAGAAAATGGAGCCTAATAGATAGGTAATGCACATTATATTTGTTACTTCACAAAGCAAAGCATGAAGTTCACATTTACTGACGACATTTAGAGCAACAGCTTTGCGAACAACCATGCCAACAGTTAAGAAAATGATATGCTCACCAAATAATTTGTTTTCCCTGACTTGGATAAAAATTATAGAAAATCCCCTGACTATACCAGGTTTTCCCTGACATTTCGTAAAAATGGCCTAATTTCCAGGCTTGAAGGTTCAGTATGAACCCTGCATATATCCAACAAGAAGTTTAGCTCATTGTCACATCTTGCACTGATCCAGAAGAGTATAAAGTTTACAACAAGATCAAACACGATTCTGAATCTGATAAACCCGTCACAGAATAAACTACAAAAGCTACCTTACCTTATGAATCGTAGCACCTAATCCACCAAGTGCTGACAAAATAATGAGATCTACTTTCCGGCTGTATGTTTGCCCTGTTACCGCATATGAAGTCTTAAAACCAGCCATATTTGTTACGATTTCATCTAGTTTCAGTACCTGAAAATAGAAAAAGCACGTTACAACTGACTAAGATCTGACTAAGATAATTCTATATATATATATATATATATATATATATATATATATATATATATATATATATATATATATATATATATATATATATATATATATATATATATATATA
>OLMO02000286.1:14882929-14918942 GCA_900291935.2 Cassiopea xamachana | reverse complement strand
ATTTATATATATATATATATATATATATATATTTATATGTGTGTGTGTATATATATATATATATATATATATATATATATATATATATATACATGAATAAAGCAAACAAGTAGTAAAAAAGGAGATTTCAAATGTAGAAGCGTGGCGCGAGCTATCAAATATAAAAAAATTCTCAAATTAAATCATATCTGCTGCTGGGAAAGAAGTAATGGAAAACCAACTGGAATGCAAACTATAAACATTGGTACTGGGACGTAGTAAAAAACTCATTTGAGCATGATAACTTTATATGCCAAAAAACGCGCCCTAAGCAATAAAGAAAACGGTCTTACAAATAAAATCAACCTAAAAAAGTTAATGAAAGAAAGTTTAAAATGAGAAAATATTTGAAAGAAATACTGCAATACATAACACAAGAAATTATAGCAAATTTGGTATGTGGTGAAATAAAAAACGTTTTCTACCTTAAAAAGATTTGCTAATAAAAGGTGATTACATAAATCTGATCGAAGTACACGAACAGTGCTCATCGATAGTTATGTAGACTAATAAAGGCAAAGTAAAGGCTTCGTATACTTTCATAAATAGGGGAGTGCCTGTTGGGGGCCACTCAAGAATTATGTAACGCCTAGAGAGTGGGGGTATTGTCATTTTTGTTACAAACTGCTCTGAAAATTTAGGGGTTGTGGGGGTCATAGCTCTTTTGTTAAGTAACAGAAATCCTATTTTGAAATGTATCTTTTTCTTGCAACTACATCAAGGTTGAGCTTAAAATCTAACGCTATTTGAGTACGTATGGATCCTCCACTTTTCTGAAACATTGTTGTGACATTGTCTCTTGTCTTTGGACTTACGCAAAAGTACCAAAAAATTCATCTTTTGTGCCACATAAATGGACCTGTAATATCATGCTCTTACATTGCAAAACTAGATTGAGTAATTATTTGTTACATGAAGGTAATGGGTACTATGATTAGACAACGAAAACATTGCAAGGGGGTTCTTGAGACTCGAAATGCTACGTAACAAGAGGGTGGGTGGTACTAGATTTGTTACGATGTGTTACGAGGGGTGGCTGGGTAGTCAGAATGGTCGAATTTGTTTGTTATGTGATTACTGAATGGCCCTTAGAGATGAGACTTATCTTGGGTCGCCGACATGTGAGGTAGGCCTTCCGTACAGAATACAAGTGTTCGAACAGCTATGCCACCCCGCTTCTTATCAACTAATACTAGTTTTGAAAAGTCAGCTAGTACCCTTGAAAGCGGAAATCAGTGATGTAAAACATAGTTTTCAAAATATTATCTGTTATTAACCTGCAGTAACGCTTTTGGATGCTCAAATCTGTAAAATTTCATAACTATAACTGTTTTGTAAGATATGAGGATCCAAAACCACGTGAGAGGTGAATAATGCGTCCTGATTGGCTACTTGTTGTTTTGCCAATAGGCTCCGCATCTTCATCAAGAGTTCCAGGGGGAAACGATTTATTTTATCTACAAAAAGTAGGGAATTACATCTTGATACAGTCTTCATTCATAATCCGTATTTCCAGCAGATTTCTAGTAACTTTTAAAGACAAGAAAATATTGCATAACTCTGACATATGAAGCACTTTCTCCGACATATGGCGGATCGGCTCACTTTCAGAGGGCAGCCGGTTAAGTAAAACATATCCCCAGATCTAGGACAACCTGGACAATGAACAGGAGCTAATGTAAAGCTCTCTTGAAACGCAGATCATTACCACGTGGCCATCATTCGTTGCTACACGTGGCAGTCTCCAATTAAACTGGTCGATATGCAATGCTTTTAGTAACTACTTTACTGAAAACACCTGCCCTTCAGTAAGAAATTGTGTTTACATGCCTCTTGGCATGTATCATGATAGTAATTATTTCACCTAGCTTACAAAAAAATCTCAAAGAACATCTAAGTTTCCGGAGTGATGGCCCAGTGGTAGAGCGTCTGCCTCACAACCGGTAGGTCGTGGGTTCGAGCCCCGGCCGAGTCATACCAAAGACTTTAAAAATGGTACCCACTGCCTTCTCGTCTGGCGCTCGACATATGAGAATGGAGTAGGGAAGTTAAACTCGCGGAGCTACCAGTGGACCAGTCCCCCGCTGTAGCTTTCACTACATTCGCAGACGCGTGGCCTAGGGCTATAGAAACAGAGATAGGCGCCGCCCTATGCGCCATTGGGCGCGGGAAAGGACTTTGACTTTGAGTAGCTTACAAAAGAGTCTCAAACAACATCTAAGTTTTATCAGCAACACGAATTGAGGGGTGGGGCTTGCGCTCGACACCATATTTTTTTTTAAATGGCAGCTATGGAAGTATCTACCAACACTTTCAATTTCTAATGGTAGGGCATCTTGAGAACTAGCACTTGTGCTAAAGGGCTACACATTTTTTTCACAAGAATAAAGTTTATAGCAATATTAGGGCTCAGAATCGCTAAACTTTAAGAATAATTTAAGAATAATGCAAGGCTCAAGTTTTATTAAGACTTAGAATATTTGTGCATTTGAGTTACAGTGCTGTTTGTAGATTAAATTTTTCACTATCGATACAATATTTATTATTATGTTCTTCTTCTGATTTGCTTTGTGATGAAGTAAGACATCTACAAAGATTTGAATACATTCCTCTCATTTTCAAACGAAGTAACACCATTCAGATTTAGAATAATTAAAGGATAATCTTAGGCTCAAAACCTGAAAAATTTAAGACTATTGAACCTCAGTAAGTTAGGTATTCTGTTGATACAACAGAACTTTACCACAGCACGAAAATGCGGCAACATTCTTTTCACATACTAAAAGCTTATTTCGTACGACACTCATCAGAGTATCAAAACGTCGGATAGTGACCTAAACAAAGAGTTTGTTTTCTCATTGGGACTCTTCAAGTAAACAATGGTTAATAGGTCCTAATTGGTCACACTTGTGGCCAATTAGACACATCCTATCACATATAACCGCATCTGGATATATATTTCGGTTAACCTTTCGATCACTATCCGACGTGTTCATACTCTGATGAGGCTCAAAACCTGAAATACTTCCAAGCTCAAAACCTGAAAAATTTAAGAACATTCAGGTTCAGCAAAAAGTTAGGTATTATATCATTATTTTTATAAAAACATGTGCGTAAACTCCCTTTTTAGTTAAATAGAGTAACTGAAATGGAATGAAATAAATGAAACTAGGGTATCAATTCATTCTGAGCTGATTGGATGTCATCATTTTCACAGAGCCCAAGGAAATATGACATTCCTAATCCCTGAAAATGCATGGACAAAGGGATATTTGTAAACATATTCAAAAGGGAGTGTTCTAATCAATTTATGAATATTCTGTTAAATAGACTTGAACAAGCCCCGGCGATTTCTGATCACTCACTAGATTAAATACATTTTCATATTCTACATCAATTGTTAACCAGGATTTAGGACGCGTCCCATTCACTGGGACGGGAGCGCTACTGGGACTCATATGATTGTATGGGAGCCACTATTGGTGTGCAACCTTTTTTGGCGATGGTACTGACATCCTTGTCATTCCATCAACGTTCACGTCGGGAAATAAATTAAGATGAACTCAACTTTTGAGGCTGCTGTATCGTCGTCTAATTGGCGATAACTGGGATGCATCCCCACCGCATAAAACAACATGAGAACCAGGTTTTAAAAATAAAATTTATATAGCATAATTATTGACATATATTAACATATGCATTAGCATATATTAACACACATAAACATTGATCTGTTTTATCCATTCTTTGGTGATTAGTTCAGTGCCAACTTTTATTGAAGGGTTATTAGCATATTAAGAAAAACCATATTTCTTCTCACACTGAAGAAGGCTTGAGTCTGAGTCGAAATGTCTAACAATAGCGTCACACCGGTTTTCCCGATAGTTTTAAGGAACAAAAAGTCTTAATGGGGTAGTCTTTTTGGAATACACATTGTTATATAAGAAACAAACCTCTGGATTCACTCTGGATGTTTCTTAACATTTCGTCAAATCCAGCCTTAAATGTTTCTTAAATTTTAAGACGTCCAATGACAATAACAACCCAGAATAGGCAACTGTGGTGCAAGAAAAAGGATGCTCAGGTTTTTTGAGGTTTGTAATGGATCTTTATTCTATTTTCTTGCTAGTTTGATCAAAAATTTACTTGCAAAAATAGTTTTTGAAAGTTATTATTTGAAACTCAGTCTGTCTGTGTTTCTCAAAAGCTTCTTGATTTTTGCATGAGTTCAGCCTCTTCTTATCTTCTTTTTCTCTTCTTTTTCTGATAAAAAATTCCTACTCTTTGGAATTTTCTTACTGAATCTACCTTTATGAAGTTGTCCAATTATTATGAAGTTGCCCAAATTATATAAAATTTAAGTGCACTCATTGACATTGTCTTTATTCTTAAAGTTATCTAAAAGCTGTGTCACCCAACATCAAAATCTGAAGAAAAACAATACTAAACAAATACCTTTTCATGGTCACCATTAAACAGTGCCAGAAAGCTTGCTTGTGTGCCAGTTGTCCCTTTTGCACCTCTAAATTTCAAGTCACTTCTAACTTTTGTCAAATTCTCTAAATCCATCAGAAGATCTGCTAACCAAAGACATGCTCTTTTTCCAACTGTAGTCAGCTGGGCTGGCCTGAAATATGATCAAAATTCCTTACCAGTAAATTTAATTTACAAATTGACCTTTGTTCATATCTCTCTGTTTTCTGTCATCTACCTCCTAGTCTCTCTTTGTAGCTGTTTCTACCCACTATCCTTTCTAATTTTCTCTACACCCCTATGCTCAATAACTTCTCTCTTTCTCTCTACACCTCTCTATTCACTACTCTCGAGTCCACAATAATTGTCCTGGGATGCTTATTAATTTTGGGGAAAAATTCCACCCAAGACATGTTTATTCCAGCCACCCCTTTTATCTAAATTTGAAAGATTTTCCATGCACTCCATTTATTAAGGATAATTTTCTCAGAAAAATCATTCTGTAACACTGGAAACAAGTGCTTATGAATACAAGACTACCATATGATAAATCACATTGGGTTTTTGCAAAATAAGAATAATCTCCATGATTATTCTATTAAAACTGCTTGTTGAGTCTATTTATGATAAATGTTTGACTGAGCTGAAGCTTGCTCACTTAATTTTATACTCCAACATTCTTAAGACCCTCATGAAGATTACTCTTAGAAAGGGCAGCATATCAATCAATTTTCATCAGGAAATTTTCCATCCACCCAGATTACTTCAGCCACCCCTATTGCTCTGGACTTGAGACCAACCTCTTTCTTCCTTTCTGCATCTCTCTACTCACTTCCTTCCTTCATTTGTTCAAAACCTCTCTACTATAATTTCTTTTGTAAAACCTCTCTTCTACAATCCTTCACACAGAGTATGTGTAGTTGGGAGTAGAAAAAAATTAAGGACTTATTAAAGAGTTTTAAGCACCACAAATTGATTTTTAAGGAGCATTTTTTGTGTGCTTCCATGACAAAAATCATTTCATTTCTAAAATAAATCTTTTGCTGAAAATTGTCTTGCCCAAGAATTTACTAGAAATAAGCAGTTTTCAGGAGCCTTTCACTGAAATGCATGAATATAAGTTTCAAGCACCCTTTAAAATGTAAGAGTTTTAAGCACCCTTTAAAATGTAAAATAAATTTAAGGAGTTTAAGGAGTAGCACAAACCCTGTTCATAATGTACTCAAGGGGTTACTCTTTTTGATTATAAGATTGGTCTATACAAAACGTTCCAAAATTATTGCAAAAAGTAAATTCCTTTGAAAAGAGCTAATATCCAGTATTTGCTAAATGTAAATAAGTACATTGTTGAAAATGAGACATCAGTTGGAAACCACAGCTTCAATATAAATTTAGGAATGAGAACCATGACAAGGAAAATTATGAAGTTAGATTGAAGACAAATAGACTCAGCATTTCTTCTCATTTCTTTAAGGACAACTCCAGCTTAATTTCAATATGACTAGATTATTCCAACACTACCAGTAATGCAATACTAACATTGTCAAGACATTTTGGGGTTACCTAATCCCATCCTCAATTAATAATGAAGACAAAATTAGGGCTTTTATAGATGGTAAAACATGGCAAATTCTAAAGTCAAAAGAACAAAAAAAGGTAAACACACAGGTGATGTGATTAGGATGGGATTAGGTAATCCCAAAAAAATCTTAATAATGATAGTGCAGCAATAATGGTAATGTTGCAATAATCTAGTCATGTTGACATTAAGCTGGAATTGTCATTAAAGAAGTCTGAAGAAATGCTAAGTCTATTTGTCTTCAACCTAGCTTTATAATGTTCCTCGTTCTGGTTCTCACTCCTAAGTACATTGTTATGGTGAATGGTGGCATATTTACATAAATTCATTGTTCTGATATGTTTCATACAACATTAAAAATCTTATAAGCAAATAAAGAAGTAAAACCTACTGAAAATGAGTGAATCCTAGGCAAGGCAAATCCTTCTGTTCTTCAGCAAACTTTGCTAACCTATCTATGCATCTTGCAAGCTAAAATATATGCAAAGGAAATAAACAAAAGTGAACAGCATTAAATGTATTTTGACTGTCCAAATACTTCTCCAATAAAATTTCTTGATAATTCCATTAAGTGATCAATGTACATTAAAAAGTATCTCTCTTTTGCTTAGGAAATCTATGCCATTCATAAAATGTTACTTGATTTGGGTTAGAGGCATGTTGATTCTACTACAAGATTCTATTAAAGAAAAGGCCTCACTTAAATGCAAAAAATTTATAAAACATACTATAGCAATAAATAGCATTTTTGCATGAAAGCAAATTTCTCGATTTTACCTCTGTTTCCCTCAATTCTTGGGGCTTGAAGGATGCCTCTGGGAGGACTTTTTACTTCTGGTATGAGCATTTAGGACCAGATGCCCTTCCTGGCATCACCAATGGCCTGCGTTGGGCCTCAAATCCAGGACCATGTTGGTCTGAGTCGAGTGCATTACTGCTAGGCCATGGCCGCTCTTTTTGCACAAAAGCAAATGCAGCTAATAAAATGCAACTCTGACCAACTCTCTTGATAATTCAATTTGGCTACAGGCATGTTGATTCTATTACAAGGCTTAGTTACAGACAAAGAAAAAGCCTCACTTGGATGCAATAAATGCCATAGTGCTTAAGGTCTGTTATAAAACATACTGTAGCAATAACTTAGAACAAAAATCAGGGACAATACAACTACCTTTGGAAGTAAAATATCCAAACCATCTTTAATCACCATTAAGTCCTGAAGTAAAAGATAAAGCAAGAACAATAATTTATAACCCATGAATAAAGAGTTTCGATCTCTAGATATTGTCTGCCATAAGAAAGAAGAGAGTCAATTGTTGTTGTAATGAAAGAGATAATTATTAATCACAAATTTTCTCCATGCAATGCAAAATATTTCTTAAATTACAAGTCAAAAGCTACTTTTGGGTACAACCAAAAACCTTAGATTACCTTTATAGCAAATTATGCAATACTGGAGTCAGAATGGTCTACCCTTATATGAAGACCAAAAAAATCAAAATGGGTCATGTTTCATAGATCTTTGTGCATTCAATTCCCTTGCCATAGAATAAAAGGATATGGCAAGATTGCACAAGTTATTCATTTGAAAGCATGAGCAATTCAAAAAAATCAAAACATCTTTAATGGCATGCAGGGAAATTGAAGCCATGGTACTGGTGTAAAACAGCCAGTAAGCATCAAGGCACCAAATGGTGTAGCAATGAATTTTATTCTCTCCAAGATATTGTTCTGTAATTGTGTTTAGTTGTTGTAATTTTTAGATTGCAATGTAAAAAAAATTCTACGGGAAGAAAATGTCCAAAGATGAGACAGGATCAAATGTTTTTCATCCACCTAAACAGTTTTTCAGATTCATGAAACCAAAATTTTATATCATAGAAATATTTTAGCATAATTTATTCCTAGTAAAAGGCTCATATATATCCTGCCTTAAAATTTTTCCTGAATTTTTCTTTAAAATGAAGGTATTTTTCCTAACCACATA
Source organism: Cassiopea xamachana (assembly GCA_900291935.2). NCBI lineage: Eukaryota > Metazoa > Cnidaria > Scyphozoa > Rhizostomeae > Cassiopeidae > Cassiopea > Cassiopea xamachana. The sequence continues at coordinate 14,910,864 of OLMO02000286.1, read as the reverse complement.
TCAGAAATAAATAACATTTTTCCTGACCAATCAGTTATACAAATGGTATGACTGGCCCATCTGCAAAGATTTAATGTCATGGTGTGTTTTGGTGTGCATCATGTAAGGAAATATAAGCTGGCTGGTTTGTTCTGGCATGCATATGCAATGCACAGAGTTGTCTTTTGGGCATCAAAGAGCTCATTTGCATGGATAATAAAAATTCCTGACTTTTCCTGACTTTACTCAAGTTGTACAAAATTTCTGACTTTTCCTGACTGTTTTTAAAAACACAGTTTATTCCTGTTTTTTCCTGACCATATGATCCCTGCAGTGTATCATTGGATTGTGTCTCATTTTTGCATATATTTTATATCAATGCTTACAGTGTTGTCACCAACAAAACATGATGTGGCACCAAGATGGATGATTGGAGCTGCTGTGGGACAACACACTCCAAAGGCATGAACATGTGCCATAACATCATGCCTTCTGATCTTTTCCTCTTTGGCAGCAACTTCATAATTAATATTGGCAATATTGCTTTCCATTTCTGCAATTTGCTCATTTGTTATGTTCAGTCCAAGTTGCTGAAAAGAAAGTAGATGCAATCAGGATGAAATTCGATCAGAGCATTACTATGGACCAAAATTGTTAGAACGACATCCCTGTAAATCAAAATCACTATGAGTCAACATTTTTCGTCAGAAATAGGAATTCTTTCTCTTTGTATTAAAATACTGCATCGCATCATCGATAGTTAATGTTTATTCATAAGATAGTGCTCGTTCCTCGACTAACAAGAGAGTTCATCCTTAAAATTCCCCTTCACACAAAACTAGTGTCATATGTCGTTTCCCTATATTTGTATCATTATTTTGTTGATTTCTATGTAGTTATCTACTGCTGTTAGCTATTCAATTTAGAGATTTGCATGTTTTGGAATTTGAATGAATGAATGCCTGAATGAATGGACTGAACTAAACTTAAGACAGCCAAATTTTTAACGAACCTGCTCACATTTGGCAAGAATAATCCAAAGCTTACGCCATGTCATGAATTTCTTCTCTTCGGAGAAATTATAGGCCATTTCCTTGCTGGCATATCTCCCTGTCAGTGGACTATTATACCTAGCTCGATCAGTTGCCATTTTGAACGTGCAGAGAAAATGCTTGAAGCAAAATTATTCCCGCCTTTTGACACTATGTTGGCTGAGCCTCGATCGCAATCTGGAAATTGCCCCCTTCTCACTTCCTCGCCCCCTTGATAATAGGAATTGACACAAACCATCTTTAGAACAACAGGGGTGCCGTGAAGGAGGGCTCAGCCCTCTTCATAACATTATGTGAGACTTGGGGGGCTGATCCCCCCTTCATCGAGCAACTTTTAGACTGGATAAGTTCATAACTACGCATTTCCCAAAGGGGTCATTCATTTGGTACGTACGCATGAAGGGGAGGGGGTCAAGCAAAAGCGTTCGCCGTGTCACAGAATAAGAATACTTATTCTGTGTGGCCGTGTGTACAAGGGAGATGGGGTTGACACAGTGGCGATTTTTAAAAATTTTAACAAGGGGACTCTAGGCACAACCACGTCCATAGTTTGGGAATGGCCCAGCAATAACCACGCCCATATTTTCAAAGATGGACACATGAAAATTTACTTTAATACTGATATAATAATAAGAAATGTCTCAATAACCATATAGCAGTGCACAATTTATCATAGCACTTTGGAAGCAAGGCCAATAAACTCTGCAAAACCAAGCCATTGCAAGAGTTTTAGAGGGGCTGAGCCCCCCAAAATGAGAAAAAAATTTAACAAAGGGTGCTCAGCCCCCTGAGCCCCCTAGAAATCACCCCTGGGTTGATACATCCAAGTACGTAGGCATTTTGCAATAATTTCATATGCAAGGTACATTCCTGATACTTTGCTGTCTTTTGTGACGACTTTCATTATTCTTTTATAAATCATTTGCTATTACTATTTTCCTGTCTCTCAAATGTTTTGCAGTCTTTTTCTCTATGAAATAATGTATTGGATACTTTTAAAAAATTTCTATTAGAAATGGGGTGTCAGATGGGTAAGAGTAGGTACGCAATGGGGTGATCGTAGCAAGCGTACATGTGCCTACGATGAAGGGGTCAAATTTGTGCCATTTTGGTGCGTACGCAGGGATGACTTCTAAAACTTTAACAAGGAGCACTCTAGGTGCAATGTCAGAAGTGGATGTGGCCTATCTGCAGCCACACCCATATTTTTGAAGATGGAGACATGATAATTTAGTCTAATTATGATACAATATAGCCAACATCTACAATGATCTCAATAGCCATATAGTAGTGAGGAAATTCATCATAGCAATACCATACAAACCACTGGAATCAAGTACAATGCGCTTTGAAAAGCAAGATTGATACAAAAAGTTGGGGGGCTAACCCCTCCAAAATGAACAGCAACTTTACCAAGGGGGCTACGCCCCCTGAGCCGCCTAGTTATCACCCCTGTGGGTACGTACTAATTGAATGACTCCAAAGGAGAAGAAATAGATTAATACTTTCGCATACACTAGTTTGACATAAAAGTTCTTATCATTCATGCAAAAATGAGCGTGGTTTAAGGCGCGGTCCACATATATCCTACAACGCACCCCGCTCTTGTTACAGTTTTGGAACAAAACCACTGGTGCACAACCCCATTTGACAATAAATAGGTGTCTTCAACCCAGATTTGCCGACAAATAGGACTTTCGTTGACGAGCACTACTTCAAATTCTCGAGTACACGCTTTTTTATAAGAAACACGTTCTCTGGCTTCAACCTGGATGTTTCTTAACATTTCATCAAATCCAGCCTTAAATGGTTCTTAAATTTTTAATATTTCTAACGGTAATACCCCAGAATAGGCAACTGTGATGCAAGAAAAAGGAGTAAATACCTAATTTTTTGCCGAGCCTCACAATTCATTCATTCATTAATGTCAAGCCCCTGTCCGATAAATAAGCCCCCAACATTGAATAAGTTCCCCCATTGGGTTTATCTGAGCTCAGCAAGTACAGGTCAAAGGCAGCGAAAGCAAAACATTCTCCTATCGATGTGACTATTTGTGCTTACATTTAATTAGGGGCGATTTTATATATATATATATAATATGTTCTAACATAAGCGTAGGAGGCGGGGGGCAGGGGGGGGGCTGCATTGAGATCATTCTAATTGTTGGTAATGTTATATCGTAAATTGAACTAAATTATCATGTCTCCATCTTTGAACATATGGACGTGGCTGCAATTAGGCCATACACATTAAAGACATTGCACCTAGAGCTCCCTTGTCAAAAGTTTTGAAAATCGCTCCTAATTAAATGTAAGCACAAATAGTCACATCGATAGGAGAATTTTTTGCTTTCGCTGCCTTTGACCTGTAGTTGCTGAGCTCAGATAGACCCAATGGAGGAATTTATTTAACGTTGGGGGCTTATTTATCGGACAGGAGCTTGAAAATGGGGCTTGTACGATGGGGGCTTAATGGAATCATTAAGGTGGTGATCCGGTTGTGTTAACTTGCTTCAATCTCCATGAAAATCGAAATTAGAAAAATAAGAAATACAGTAAACTCTGTCTAATTCGAATTCGGGTAATTCGATCTTCTACTAAGTCAAACAAATTTTTTGCGCCTCTTGATATCCGCCTAGAAAACTCTAAGAAGAGAACTTCTATAACGGGCGCCTCTGTAATTCAAACTTTTTGTAGTTTGACCAATTTCTCCTCCTAAGCAAACAATTTCCTAATTTGAGATTTATGCAAATTAGCTTGTGGCATTGGCATTTCTTTTCACCAAATTCTTGCCAAATATGCGTCATTTTTACTGTTATTTGTTTGAGAGATATACCTGAGAATATTGCTTTACATGTACGGAAAACATTCAAAAATAAGAAGTCTTTTCCCGAGTCCAGTGGCGCAAAGGGCGGCGCCTATCTCCGTTTCTATAGCCCTAGGCCACGCGTCTGTGAATGCAGTGAAAGCTACAGCGGGGGGCTGGTCCACTGGTAGCTCCGCGAGTTTAACTTTCCCACTCCATTCTCATATGTCGAGCGCCAGACGAGAAGGCAGTGAGTACGATTTTTAAAGTCTTTGGTATGACTCGGCCGGGCTCGAATCCACGACCTACCGGTTGTGAGGCAGTAGCTCCACCACTGGGCCATCGCTCCGGTTACGTAAAGCATTATCAAGCCAAAAGAACAAGAAATTCTTTAAAAAAAGACAGAAAGATTAACGACACTGCCTATTTTGTGCTTCATCTTTTATTGTAAGACCAAACAATGGATAAAAATTGATTTTCCATATGTAAAGCTGTTGGGGAATTTGCAATTATGTAGGTAATGGCTATAAAAGGAGGGCTAACTAGGATACAATCCGAAGGTTTTTGGAAAAATGGTTTAAATCGAACTTTTTGTAATTCAAAAGATATACGATGAGCATATGACAAATTGATTGAGCTTTTAAACACTCAAAGCCAGGGCTTCTCAAATTTGGAAAAATTTGACCTGCAAAATAGTATTGTGTAATAATATCTCAAATTTTGAAATTGCTTCATATAAATATTTTCTTTTAACTTTCAAAAGCCAAGTTTTTAGCTTCATTTGGACCGTGTGTTCTGTTATAATCAATCAATCAATCAATCAATCAATCAATCAATCAATCAATCAATCAATCAATCAATCAATCAATCAATCAATCAATCAATATATTTAAAGTTGGTACAGAGTTACATAGTATATACAAACACTAATTAAAACCAACTATTTAACAAATAAATGTATTAGTCTACAGGAAGCTAAAAGAATGTAAAAAACTTATCTCCTTGAGATAAAAAAGTACCAGCTACCCACTTTACATATTTCATGTCATCAATACAATAAATCCTTGCTTTTCTCAAAGGCAAAACTTCCCTGTTAAAAAGAAGAATATATTGGAAAGTAAGAAATACTGCTGAACTGGGAAATATATTTTCCAATCGTCCAGCGTACCGGGTCTGCTGCCACACGGAGCCATTCACATACACGTTTTTTTTTTATAAGAAAAAAGTTTATAAGAAAATGAGGCTCAAATCGTCAAAATCTTAAGAAAATCGTAAGAAAATCACGAGGCTCAAATTCCAAAATTCAGTTTTTTTATAGGCCAAAAATCGGTAATTTCGTCGTTATTGTATTCAAATTGTTAAAGATGGAATCCAAATTCAAGTATACAATAGTATTAACGAAAGTGCAAACCACTCTAGCCAGTTTATTTCAGAAAAAGTTAAGAAAAATTTAAGAAAATCTGAGGCTCAATTTCGGGAAAAGTTAAGAAAATTGAGGCTCAGGCAAAATAGTGATTTTCTTATAAAAAAAAAACGTGTATTACATCACACTAATTTTGGCATTTTTAGACACCCACTTACCCACCCCCTGTCTCACTTTGTCATAAATTCAAAACTACCCACCCACCCCCAGTGTGTGACGTCACATTATGGATTTAAGTAGGATATTTTTAGTCTGTTGGTATTACAGAACTTCACCACAGCACGATAAAGCGGCAATATTCTTTTGACATAATTAAAAACTTCTTTCTTCCGACACTCATATCAGAGTATGAAAACATCGGATAGTGACCTAAAGGTTAACCGAAATATATATCCAGATGCGGTTACATGTGATAGGGTGCGTCTAATTGGCCCCAAGTGTGACCAATTAGGACCTATTAACATTGGTCACAATTGGGGCCAATTAGACGCATCCTATCACATTAACCACATCTGGATATAAGTTTCGGTTAACCTATAGGTCACTATCCGACGTTTTCATACTCTGATGAGTGTCGGACGAAAAAAGCTTGTAAGTATGTCAAAAGAATGTTGCCGCTTTTTCGTGTTGTGATATAGAATATTTTTCTGCTTTCATAGTAATGTGCTTATTATACCCATTCTATTAAAAATGGTGAAAATGAAAATGTGAAAATGGCTAAAATTACATTATTTTGGGATTGCCAGATCATGTTATAGACGTGGAGCCAAATTTGTTCTAAAACAGGGGCCAGACTTGCTATTTTGAGGCCAGATGTGCTAAATATCGATTTGTTCAAAAATGTCACACCACACTCCAATAAGCCCACCAACTCCTTGTCACACTTTGTCACAAGAATCGAAAGACCCCCATCCCCTGCGTGACGTAATCTTTGAATGGTCTCTAGGATAGCTAGCCCCTAAAAATTTACATATGCTAAAACTTGCCAATCGATTTATGAGGGCTGTAGTTTTCATCTTGCAATGGCTGGAACAACGTACAAAATTAATGAAGTCATTACACAGCCGTGGCTTAGCGGTAATGCACTCGACTAATACCAACATGGTCTGGGTTCGAGGCTCAACGAAGGCCATTGGTGACGTCAGGTAGGGCATCCAGTCTTAAATTCTCGTGCCAGAACTAAAGTCCTCTTTGAGGCACCCTTCAAGCCCCAAAGAATTGGGGGAAACGGAGGTAAAATCGAGAAAACTGGTGGTTATATTTTATCAACAGCAAATAATTGTACTTCATTAAGACTATGCTACCCGTCATATTAAAAAGAGCTCTCACGCTCTTTTTACTTCAAAAAACAAGGACTTTAAAGAAAGAAAGGGATATTGCTTTAGTAATTTTCAAAGAGAAATTAGCTCGATTACCACAAAAGCCCAAAATAAGTAAGGAGATTTTAGGAGGCTTTTGTAAAATTTCCTCCTTCTTTACAAACAAACACACAATATCGACTCAATCAAACTAGTTGTTAAAGTGAAATTGCAAAACAAAGTATAAGACTTTTTCTATGTATAGTTTTTGTGGTCCACTGACGGGAAATTCTTCATATAAATTTTAATATTTTGCAAAAATATTACAATTTCAATTAAAGCTATGCATCTTAAGGAGATTTAAGAAGATTTTGATAAATTTGGTATAAATTTAGGATTTCTAAGGACTAAGGAAATTTTCTCTTTAAGGATTTTAAATGTCAAAGCCTGTGCTTCGTGACACTTTCACATCGTACGAAAAATCGGTAGAACTCTTTAGCAAGCTGCACCTACATTGGCTTTCAAAATTTCCAGGCAAAATTTTTTCTACAATTATTCATGTAAGGCATCTTTTCTTTTATGTAATTTCTTTGGCAGGGGTAAACGCATGACTTTTTGCTTCCGAAATGTAGAAAGCTACCCTTCGTGGCTAAGCATTCTACAGTCAGGTGGACCAAAAGCTGAATCTTTGGGGGGTGTCTGATTCTTTTTATTGTCTTTTAATGTAAAAAGTTTCTTAATACAATTTTTTGCTATAGAAAATATTACCATTTGGGAGAGGTGATGACCCCCTAGTTTTCTTGGATCCACCCATATTTGCAGTGCCAGGTGATGCCACTTTATAGAGGGAAGACTCCTTCTTTACCCACAAAAGCTGTGTTAAAAATTTGTTTGAGGGAGATCAGTGCATATGGGCGTGGTCAAAATTTGGAATAGTTACACTATAGGAGTGGCAAAGTGTACGTTTCTTCTAGCATAAAACTTCTTGTAGGCAGATCTTCATGAAAAGCAATGCAAGGAAAGTATGCGTTTTCCCAATATATTTTACAATCCAGGCCCATCTAAACGTTGACCTACAAAGGCATCTATATATATATATATATTATATATATATATATATATATATATATATATATATATATTATATATATATATATATTATATATATATATATATATTATATATATATATATATATATATATATATATATATATATATATATATATATATATATATATATATATATATATATATATATATATATATATATATATATATATATATATATATATATATATATATATATATATATATATATATATATATATATATATATATCTATTGAAAAGGGTGTGGCAAAAAACTGTTGCTGACAGGACACAAATTAGAAATACCTACAAGCGATGGTCGTTACACCAGCGTTTCCCAACTCTCTCGATTTTACCTCCGTTTCCCCCAATTCTTGGGGCTTGGAGGGTGCCTCTGGGAGGACTTTTTAGTTCTGGCACGAGCATTTAAGACTGGATGCCCTTCCTGACGTCACCAATGGTCTGCGATGGGCCTCGAACCCAGGAGCACGTTGGCCTGAGTTGAGTGCATTACCGCTAGGCCACGGCTGCTCTCATCAGCATTTACCAACAAGATAATGAATTACAAACAATTTCAGTAAAGGCCTCCCTTTTACGTCACATGCCCGCGCAAGATTTAAATTCGAAGTTCTTACAATTCACAAAATTTCCCTATTGCTTGTTTTGAGCGCGACATGTGTTATTGTACTTAATCTTGTGTGACGTACCAAAGTAGTATGCAGGCTTCCACACAGGCCAATAGATGTGGACTAAGGTAAAGGTAGTCCCGTATACGAAGGGGAGTGCCTGTTAGAGAGGTAACTTATCCTGAGCCATCGGCATGTGAGGTAGGGTGGCCAGTTCCTTTCCTCGCCGCCTTTATCTCCCCAGTGTTGCCACCAGGTACCCATTTGCTGCTGGGTGGGTAGTGGGCGAGCATTCAGTAGTCAGGGCATCGAGTTGGGCTCGAGCCTTGGACCTTCCGCACGGGAGGCATGTGGTCTAACCACTATGCTACCTCGCCCTAGATATGGACTAAACTCTCTCTCATTTAGAGGTAGTCTCCCATGGAATACTCTAAAGCAGGGGTTGGGAACCTTTTTGGCTGAGAGAGCCATGGAAGCATTATTTCTAACAATGGCTTTCTATGAGAGCCATATAATTGGGCATTGGTGTCGCATGGGACCACAAAATCTTCTAATGTGACACAAACTTGACCAATCGGACTATACGATAACTGAAGACAACAGTAGTGCTAACTTTGGAAGGTCTTGTTTGAAGTATTCGCTGTTTTGCAATGCTTTGAAGAAGGTCTTCTAATACTTGTCTGTGAGCCAAAGAGGCAGATACAGTCTTGGAAAGATCCACATGTGGCTCACTAGAATGCATTTAAGACCGTATGCCCTTCCTGACGTCACCAATGGCATGCGGTGAGCCTAGAACCCAGGACCAATTGCTGACTTCGTAATGGGGAGCTTCAAATCTATCTCAGTATTACTAAGGTTCCTTGAGCAGAGATTTGAGTTTTTTATAAACATGCTTCTTAAGTATTGCGGAGCAAGATGGTGTTGCGACTTGTAGATCATGACTTTAGATTGACTATTAACAAGTTCATCAATGGTTTTCCAACCCAGCTCAATTATAAGTGGTCTGCTTGGGGCATCAATGCTGCTGCTAGCTACTAGTCTTGAAGCTCTGTTTTGAAGTTTCTGCAAATGATTAATTCCAGTAGAACCACAGCAACCCCAAACTGAACAACAGTATCGATTTGTAATTCAGATACCCACTTCACCGAAGAGAAAGGAATTTTCATTCGCCAAAATTATCGAGACAACCAGGAAATTCCACAACAATATCATCTGACTGAACTTTCATGTACTTTCCTCCTACAGTGAAATTTCACCATCTGAGAATTTTGACTTTGGCGCATATTTAGTAGGAGAAAATTTATGCTATGACGCTGTCCAAACTTAAAATACCATCAAAAACGGGAATGCTTTCGAGATAAACCATGAAGACTTTAAATTCTCGACTTCAAATTCTTAGGTACCAAGCATTGATGTAAAGAGAAAGACACGACAAAGGAGGAAAGTGACTGATTCCATTATAAGATATAATAGTCAGCTAAGAATTGTCGAATTGTCAAATTAATTTCAAAGTTAATAATAACTTTAAGAACTATTAATCTATTGCAATAAATATTCAAATATTACAAAATAATAACAAGGTATTGATCATATAATATTCTAATAGATTTTAGTAAATCCGCAAAACAGTGGACACTGGATTATTACTGAAATGATGTATAAAAGTACCCACTGTTTTATGGAAACAGGAATATGTCGCACGTGTATGCAGAGATCAGAAGGCTGTAAGGGAAAAGGGATGTGCAGAAGTCACAAGCCTTTGATCTTTTTTCCAGTTCTTAGGGTGCATTTGGTAAAGCAAAAACTGCAGCAAGAACTTGCCAGTAAACAGAAACTGCTAACGAATTTCCGATGGGCTTCAAGCACCACATAGGCAGTTCAAAAAGATTGGAAGATTTCTTCTTCAAGGTGAATCTGTCGTAAGTAACCGGTCAGATCTCCAACAAGTATATAATATTAGCTAGGGAAAAAAGATTTGCGCAATTGCTAAACCTAGAGCTATCGAAAGGGGAAGGGAGAGGGGCCAGATTACCCCATGGCCTCAAGGCCAAGGGACCTAAACTCCAAATGCTTCAAGGTTTAGGGGGCCTCAAGAGGGGGCTTCGTCGTTCTTTTTGTCCCAGGGCTTCTGAAATGCCTCGGCGGCACTGATTAAAACTGATCGAATGTAAACATGGACAAAAAGAGTACGTAGGCCTTGGTCCTCACTTACGTAGCTTTAACAATAATGACAAATTTATAATTCTTATTATTTTTAGTAAACAAACGCGAGATAAAATCAGGCATACGTGGACTTAAAGATCCACATGTTTCCTCTGTAACATATGGGCTTTGCTGTGATATGAAATATTAATTGTGCAAGGCTTTTGTTCCCACGGTTCACCATCAATCTGCATGGGTACATTTCTGGCTTGCTTTGTACCCTTGATTGTCAGCTGTAGAAAAAAAGTCGAAGCAAAGTTACATCCAGGGTTCATGCAGGATTCTGATAACCAAGGAGGTTTTACGGACAAAAATAAAACTTTTGCTGGAAATTTCTTTGGATATTAGAAGTCTACTTGTAAGATTGAACGTTTTCTGGATATTTCCTTTAATTATTTTTTGCATTGCTTGATACTGTGAGCGAAGGAAGCATTAAATATTCACAGATTTCAATTAGTGTGATCAATTTTCAAGGAGTTTGAAGTGCCCTTGAAAAGACATTTCAAATTCTAGCACTTTTCAAGGAGCTCAAGGACCTGCACGAATCTTGTTTATTAAAGAAAAGTGAATCTAAAAAAGAAAAACCGCGCTAATGTGTTTTTTCGTCATTTTCTTAGACACCTTGTTCATGCCCTTCAGAGAACAGAAGCTTAATAATTTCAAATTACATGTCCACGCCAAAATAAGCTAAATTTCTTCAAAACATGCTTGCCATTATTCTATGGGTGAAAGCACGTTTATTTTGTAACAACGCGGTTTATAAGAAAACAACTGCTAAGAAAGTTAAGACAGTTTGATATTGGATTCTTGAGCCTCAAGAACGTGGATAGGTTCATGTACATTTCAAATTCCAATCATATGTACATTAAAAGATAAACAAGGTATTTTTCGTTCTCTCCAGCAGTATATCTTCTGTTATTAGGGACAGGGTATTTTTTAAGGTACAGTACATCCTCGTTTATCCGAACCCCCCATCGTTGTCACCGAAACTTTTCAAATCTATCTGTCTGACATGGCTTCGCTACCAAGATGAAGCAAACAGTGCCAAGTGCCGCTATGCTCCTTCGTCTCCGTGAACTGGCTGCAGAAAAGAGAGCTGAAAATTTGAAGCAGCCCACTATCCATGCTGTTTTCAAACAGCTTTTTTGAATCGTACTCAAACTTTGTAAATCAGCCCTAAAAGGCGATAAGATAATTGTTTTCTATTGTCTCTTTTACAAACTTATGCCACATTATATAGCATACTTTGTAAAGCTTAAATGTTAAGTAGTCATTTTGGCGACTCAAATTTCGATCCTCGCTTATTCAAATTTTCGGCTTATCCGAACGGCTGGGTCCGCATTTGAGTTCACGCCGTTCGGATAAACGAGGATACACTGTACTGGCTGGCACGGCATTTATCCAACTTGCCCCTACATAAACTCAAAATGTGGCCTGTTTTGATTCTCATATGTAAACATAGTAATGCTATTGATGAAGCTAGCAGAAATAGTCTTCTTGATATTCATTCTTGATCCTTGTGAGTCCTAACAAGCATTAAGACCGAGCTTTGTTACGAACGAAACGTAGGCCCTCATATTCATACTGACATATTTTTACACGAATAACACTTCAGTTATATTAAAACAAACTAAACAATACATCATAACAGTGTAAGTACATCATACTTCATCAACTTAGGCCCCATTCACACTATACAGGATTCATCACATATCGGATTACTTCCTATATCAGATAGGCCTTCCATTCACACTATACCGGATGAATCCGATATGCTCCGCATCGCTTTTGCGGAGTGAAATCATTCCCCTGTGAAAGTGGTATTTATCGGATTGCTTTCGATATCGGATCACTTTTGACCTAGTGTGAATGCATGAATCCAATACATCGTCGCTCCGGAAGCTCTCTTTGAGCTGCAGTTAGCTTTGTTTTCGAGCTCATTCAATTTCAAGCAGTGACAGTTGCCATGAAAAGTTCCTCTAAGCAAAAGGCTTAGAGATGTGATGAAGCGGAGCGGAGTATTGTGAACAATGTAAAATTTTGATATCGGATTGGGTCAAGAATGTGGTACAAGATGAATCCGATATAGTCTGAATTGGGCCTAAAGGCCTCAAAGATCAAAATCTAAGCATAGCCAAAAGTCTTTCGTGGTTGAAAGATCCCTATTGAAATAAGACTGGATCTTCGTTAGATATGTGTTAGTTTGTATTGTTCACTATTTTTTTGGCTGTAGGAGAGATGTGCTCGATCACACCTCCTGCGGTTTCATCCTGTCAATCGTCTGGTAGTGTGATGTAGGTGATATTTGATGATTTTTTGAAAAAAAAATGTTTTAATTAGTTATACGCTAGTTGTTGTTGTAACTATTTATTGTTTAAATAAAATCTTTTACGACTTTTGGGTTATTCCAGGAAAAAACTGAAGGTCATGCTTGCAGAAAAAATACTTCAGCTTTTTATCTCTCGTAAAATGTTTTACCTCTTACGGAATTGGAGTAGTAGTCACATTACCAGCAGTCACTTTACCTGCAGCTTTGTACATATCCCTTGAAAACATAGGAACTCAACAACTCTTGTTAAGAAAGTCTTAAGAAGTTTTGATATTGGGCGGAAAAAACTTTCATAACAAAACGTGGACTCATTCAAGCCCATGCTTCCTGGAGCAACGCTAACATCTGAAATGTCATAGCAACAGGAAACGTTAAATATAATCTTTTGGATTCCAAAAAAAAAATGCAGTTTTCTTTATTACTTTTTCCTCTTCTGTTTTTCATCTCAATGTTAATAAAGACCAATGTTAGCATCTACAAATTAATTTTTGATGCACTTTTTACTTTGAGAAAAGCCTACGGCGTAATCTACTGCTTTCCTACCAATGAAGCAATCTTTCTTCTGGAAGCGAACGAAAATCTCAAAAATAATATTTGCGTATTATGCGTAAAATATTAATGTTAAGGTGAGTCTATTAGCATTGTGAAAAGAAGCGGAGAGTAGATTCCTAATTAAGGATGCAAAATGCCCTTTAAATTGAACACCGCTGTTACAACATTGCATAATCCTGGCCAGCTTTATTTACTCCCATACCGAGCCTATGCTTCCAATTCTGGTTCTAATGAATGACATTAATCTAGCCTCAACTTCATAGTGGGTCCATGGTTTGGCCAATTGAGTATTCTAAGAGCTTCTTCAAAAGCTAAGGTATCTGGTGTATTGCTTTATATTCTCAGTTAAATTAACAATTAGTTCTTCAAGAAACATACCTTAACGTTCTTTGCTTGTCCAAGCATTATTGGCTCCGTCAAATTCACTCTGACTTTTGCGATGTGTAATGAAGAATACAGTCCTACAACTTCCAATAGCCCATCATTAAAACTGGAATAAAAATACAAAAAATTAGCGATAAGGATGGCAATTCTCAACAGTAGATAAGGGTTGATATTTAATTAAATGTTATTCAGATTCTATTCAAAGAAAATGCAGATTCTGTTACATATAACATATTAAACATACATTAATTTCACAACTACAGAAATTAAGTAATGCAGCAGGAATCCTTGAGGAGGAGCTCTCAAAGTAAGCAGACTAGCGAGATTAGAGCCCAACCCCCCTCAATTGCTATGTACAGGGGCGTCGAAATGACGTTCAGAGTGGAGGGGCCTGGTCACGCAGTTAGGGTATAAGCTCAGTTGAAAATAGTGAAATATGCTATTTTATGAAAAAAGTGGGGGGGGGAAGGTAGTGCCCCTTGGCCCTCTGGCTTCGACACCCTTGACGCATAGCCAATTCATGTGCCTGTCTGTTGATGATAAAGCCTTTGTTGTTGCCTTGCTGGACAGAATTCAATAAGTGCACCTCAAGTTGATTTTTGAATTAAAATTGAGAAGTAGAATTTCTGAGTTCAGCAGGGAAGGTATTCCATAATTTTAATATTATGGAATATCTTCCCTGTTGAATATATATATATATATATATATATATATATATATATATATTTATATATATATTTATTTATTTATAAATACATATATACACACACACACACACACATATATATATACATACGTACATACATACATATATATATATATATATATATATATATATATATATATATATATATATATATATATATATATATATATATGTATGTATATATATATATATATATATATATATATATATATATATTGAAGCATAGAACAATATATTTAGGCCTTGATAGCTTTGAACAGACACAATGAAGGTCTAGATCTATAATGCGGGTATGAACTTGTCCTACTTTAAACCAATGCCATGAAATTAGAAATAGGAAGCAATCAGGACAATTTTTCAATTTACTGCTGAGCTTCGCAAAGGAGCCACGGCGAAAAACAAACTGAGATCTTTTCCTTCTACTGAATGCGACATTTACAGAGTCCTAGATACATACCAATTTTAAGATGACATAGCAATTTTAAGATGACATACCAATTTTAAGATATAGCCATTGAAGACATAACCGTTGATTTATCGACTTATGTCCTTAACGGTTCTGTCTTAAGTCGATAAATCAACGGTTATGTCTTCAATGGTTATATCTTTAAATTGGTATGTCATCTTAAAATTGGTATGTCATCTAGGACTCTGGAAATATCGCATTAAAAAGAAAGAAAAGATTTCTGTCTGTTTTTCGTCCTGGCTCTTCTATTGAAGTTTATAATCCAGCTGCGTTTTCCAAGAAGCGTGTGGTAAAGGAATGCCAAAAGAAATTGCTAATGGGTGAAGCTTAAGTTCTAAGGGATCGTTCACATTTTACGTCATCACTTTCTAGGCTGTCTTAGGCAACCCCCTCCCCCATGTAATCATTTTCCAATTTCAAATACTGATATGTAACATGAAAATTCTACAATTAACTTGCAGTATCTGAAACTTGTTAAGAGGCCTGTTGTTGCTCTCAACTCAGAGGCAACTACGCAGCAAAAGAGAATTTGAATTTAAATATTCCTTTGCATATGAGCGAGGTAGCATAGTGGTTAGAGCACATGCCGCCCTTGCAGAAGGTCTACAGTTCGAGTCCGACTCGATGCCTTTACTTTTTTACTACGAGTGTAATAGTAATCCCCCTTGGTGAATGGAAACTTTTTTCTTTCACCAAGTACTTCATGTCAATGGGCGAGATAACATAGTGGTTAGAGCGTATGCCTCCCATGCGGAAGGTCTACGGCTCGAGCCCGACTCGATGCCCTGACTGAATGCTCACTCAATGTTCACCTAGCAGCAAATGGGTACCTGGTGGCAACACTGGGGAGATAAAGGCGTCGAGGAAAGGAACTGGCCACCCTACCTCACATGCCGATGGCTCAGGATAAGTGTCCTCTCTAATATACACTCCCCTACGTACGAACGTATACGGGACTACCTTTAATTATCTTTTCATATTCCTTGGCATAATGACAAAGGATACATTCTTTTCTTTGGCAGCTAAATTGATTAAAGCTTACAATCAATTAAAAATTAAAAGAAAATATCTGGAAATTAAAAATAAATACCTAGTTTGTGGGGCTTTGCCTTCTGCAAAACTTTTCCATATCTCACATCCTCCGCACCAGCTACTAATATTAAGTACGATTATACCTTCTAAATTTGGAAGTTCTATCCTTTTACCGTCGAGTTCCAGTTCGAGCCTCTCATGAAGATTTTTACATTCTTGGGCTATTACATCTTTTGAACCGTAAATGAAGTACATTAGCTGTGAAAAAGAAAACAAACGGATTGAAGCGCCTTTCTGGTAAACAGAATCATTTTCAAATGTATCAATTGCCCAACAACAACTTTGCTTAACAAAAATCTCAAACAGAAACACAATTCCTTCTATTCGAGCTGTGTACAATAGGAAAAGTCTAAAATCCTTAAAAGCTGCCTTTTCTGAACATAATATTGGCTCCTATAAACAGGGGTGCCGGAAAAAGAGGGGGCAGCGAGGGCACTCACAACTCCTACCCTCGTGGAAGGGGGGCAAGGGGGAAGAATGCCCTTTTCGTCCAACGGTTCTTTCGAAAAAATTAGACCAGGGACTATTTCAAAGTGCACTCCTGCCATCAAAGTATCATTACACTTTCCAATTAGACGAAGTTTATCTTACAGTATTTATTTGACTTCAGGTACTTCAAAATTCAACAGTTTTTACATGACTTTCTCACAACTTTTACAAAGATATCAGTGCACCGACTTCTCTAAAAACATCTTTGTGACTCAAACCTAACATGTCCAGAAACTATTGTTTTCAGTCGCGGCCAATGAAGGGGGTGGTCATTAAAATGGCGTGGCATAGTGCCCCAAAGGAAAAAGCTGCCCCCCTTCCATGATGTGTTTCTACCATGCTTGCCTATAAAGCAAAACGAGTACATGAAGGGACTAGATAGAGTAATGTTTACTGGCTACCTTATACAGTATCTTCGACTGCCCCTTCCCGAGCAATAATACAATTTTCCCAATGTCCTAGAAACTTCCATACTTGTAGTCATAAAAAGGGTTATAAGAAATATGGTAGTTCCTTGAACCACAATTTCGAGGACTATTATTGATCTACATGAGTTGAGCACATCCATTTAAGGAAATCATCAGAGAGGGCAGGGGATTGCAACCAACCCCTCCATAAGGAAAACCTAGCTCCCCTACTTGGGAAAAACACAAACCTGATAGGATTCATATATTTTCAAAAGCTCCTAAAATTTTGCACCTATGTCAGGGGAACTAGCCCCCATTGGGAGAATACTTTTGACACCCCTGCTTCCATTCTTTGCATTTTCTTGTCAGAGATATAAAACTTGTTACAGGATACATACTTTGTTTATTAGCCTATTTTTGAATAATGAAGGTTGGCTTTCTCTATGCTTGTGAAAATTCAGGACAACTTGAGCATCACATCCTACTGACAGATAACTGTTCATTTTAAACTCCTGAAAATTAAAGTAAAAGAATGAAATAATTAGTCTGTGAAGCCTGGAAATATAGCTTTCAATATGTGGTGAAATTGACATTTATACTGCTAGTTAGCAAGGTGGTTAGTTAACAAGTTAGGGGGCTAGTGAAGAAGTGAGTGAGGATGTAAATAGAGACTACATCTGCCTCTTAGTGTTTGAAATGCAGCTATAGCCCATGGGCCAAATCCAGCCCATGGAGAGTGTTCATCTGGCCTGCAAAGAATTTTTTAATGTTTTTTTGTCATACACTTAAAAATTGCTGAAATTTGGGTTTTTGAAATAGGAGATTATTCCAAGCCTAAATAGCACAACAAAATGTGTTTTACCAAGATATACATGAGCATTCCCTGCAATATGGCTAAATTTTATTAGCTATCCCAAGAAGATCATGATGAAATATTTGAAAAATTTCAATCAGGCTTTGGTCAAATACTAGGCAGCCATTCCCACAATGTTGGGAGACAGCATATCATCTGTTACATAATTATGACAGGACTGCTTTTAAAAGGATGCATGTGTATAATTTTTTACTATGCGTTTTCTGTTCAGGCCTGTGGTCTCTGATAAAAAATAATCTTTGGCTCATATGGAAAAAGGTTGCTCATACATTGGGTATGACTTAGCTTGCAAATCACGTCCAAATATACAGGCTGGCATTTATTTCACAATGGTCTCAGCAAAATGCGCCAGGGTATCTGCCAAATCAAGGCAGTCATTTTCCATGATTTTTTCCTGGTTCAATAAGTCCTGAGCAAATACTATACACTAAGGGTGCTCTATTTCTATCATGGAAAATGAAAACCTACAATTTCACCATAAGCATAATGTGCTTTCTTGCAAGTAGTCTAGCATATTAGGAAATTAATTGACTCAAGAAACAAAAAGGAGCATTGTCCTTGATAATCCCCTGATTTTCTCTAGCATTTGCCAACTTCCCTGATTTTTCCCTGATATTTTTTTTAAGTACAACCCATTTCCTTGATTTCTCCCTGACTTGGCAGACTCCTTGTGTACTACAATTAGGTAATGACCACTCTAAATCTAAATTTTCAAAAACAATAACCTATTTAGAATAATTAGAAAATGAGCTGATCAGCACAAAAAGCATATCATACTTACTGCTGGAGATGATTTCACATGAAACAAGCCTTCTGAGCATATATTGACTTTCCACCTTCAATATATACGAAGAATAAGGATAAAGAATAAATAATTTACCCTAACTTAGATATGTAAATGCCTTCTAGCTACCACATAATGTAGATGTCCATAAGACTTATTTTCTGCTCCAGCAGAAAATGCTCTTGAGCTTTTTTCCTCACTAGCATATTGGGGAATGCCCTGACACATCTGCATTCATGATGTGCTGCTTACTTCAAGAGCAAAACTCAGCTCTTCTAAACAGAAAATCCTTACTGTTCCAGAATCAAACAGTAAGTTTTTCTCTGTTTCAGTTTCTAAACCATACAGGTGCTTGATGGAGTAAAAGTTGCTCATGCCAGTCACAATTAGGCAGTATTACACATGCTGGTCAAATAAGGTTGAGAGCATTTTCCTCTCAAGCAGAAAATGCAGTCCTATGGAGATATACCTTTACCTAGCTACAACTAAAGGTAGGGATATACAATCCAGAATGCCCTAAACTAAGGTTACTCAGGTAGCTATCTAGTTGGGCCACATCAAAAAAGGTCAAGCTGAGTCATAAATAACAAAGAAGTGGGCTTATGAATTAAGCTACTGTACCTGTCTAACTCAACAAGATCTGCTTCCTCAATGTCATAAAGTACATCCTCTATTTCGTGTACATCTCCTAGGTACTTTTTACCCCAATGCAAGACTGCGGCTAGATCATTTCCTGTTCCAAGTGGCAGAATTGCTGTATATGGAGGCCTCTAGACAGATAAACACAGGAGTTTATGACAAGGATATGCAAAGAAAGCACTGATGAGGAATGAACAGTAACTTTTAAGTGAAATAGAAGTGGTAAAAAAGCCATGTAAAGTGTAAGGGAAAGCCTCAGCAAAGATCAAATCTACTACTCACATATATGTACTAGTGTCTGTAATGAGAAAAATGCTCCCACAGTAAACTTAAAATAATTGCTTATGTTTGTATGGAAAAAATTCACTAACATGTAAGCTATAACTTCAACTGAAGGCCAAAGAACTACAGAAAAAAGCATTTAGGGCAATGACGAAGAAACTGCAATGTAAAACACAGAGGTTTGTCTTGACTTACAGATAATTTCAGTTTTTCAATTGCATTAAGGACCCAACCAATTGTCCCATCTCCACCACAGATCAGAACTCTAAATTCAACATCAGGTAGAAGGTTACAGAACTCTAGGGCAACCTCTGGGCTGATTTCAGATAAATCAATGACCTAAATTAATAAAAAAATGTGTCAATATTTCATGCATTTGCATATTCTTGCTACATATTAAACATTTACTAGGTACCTTGAACTTTACAGAAATACCTAATAGTAGATTTATAAATGCATCAATTAGCAAAATAACTAATGAACAAGTCAATGAATTGAAAAACAAGGGCCACAATGTGAATTATAATCAATTTCAGTTTACACATTCATTTATCAATCAGATACTACCATTGACAAATTCTTTCATTAGATGCTAAATACTGCATGCATGAATTCATATAAGACTGGTAAAGTGAATCTGAAAAAACAAAGCTAAATGTGAGGGACTCACAAGACATTTCTACACTTAGCTTAGTTTTGCTTACTAAAAACCTAAAATTAGGCAATTGATCATGATTTGGAATAGAATACTATTTCAGTCACTCAATTATGTGAAAAGTTTCTTAACACTATTGTGTGTTGTAGAAAATATTGCCATTTGGGGGGTCCAGGGCCTCTCTGGCTCCCTAGATCCACCACTGTGGAGTTGCATTGGAGTTGCTGACACATCTTCCAGTTTTTTAATGACCCAAATTTAGCCACTCTACTATATAAATTTTAGCACAATCCTGAGGCTAGAGTAGTTCAGAGATAACAGAAGCAAAGTACAACATTCCAGTAATATGCTAAAAGGACCCGAGTAGCAAAGGAGAATATTGGTTAGTAGTTCCTGTTTATTTTCAGTCGAAATTCAGTAGAGTGATTGATGAATGCACAGTTGCCTAGAAATGATTGGATCTCTTTACTGTTCCTACAGACATTTGATCTATCATGATACAATGTAATCAAAACTTAGATTAACAAAAACCACATATGGACACTTCAATCTAACCTGTGCTGGGTTCAGCAAACCCCTAAATGCTTTCAAGAGATTAGCTCCCTCATATCCTCCACTTTTAGGATTAGCAAAGACCAGCAATGGGCTCCACTTAGAAAAGCCAGGGTGCACAACTTCTTTGACAACAACTTTTCCTTGTCCTCTCCAGCCTACAGTCTTGAGTGTTATAGAGTATGGTGGAATAACTAGTTCTCTCATTCTACCAAAGTCACATTCAAGATCCTGACGGTTGTAGCAGAAACTTTCATGAACTGTCCTGTGGCACCACATACATTGGTAGTCTGATAAACTTGGTTGATTTCCACAAGGATTATTGCAAATGTCACAAATACTGCAGAGTGGTAAGTTTCCTCTCACCCAATGGTGGTACATTTTGTGGCCTCTGAGAAGGTAGGAAACATTCAAGAAAACAGAGGGCCAAGAAGTAAGACAATGTTTGAAAACATGAGTATACTATCATGTAAAGCCAAGCTTATGAAGTCCTAAGTGTTTAAACTCAGATTTCAGCTCCAAAAAGCTGAAGTTCTACTAAAGCTGAAATAATTAATTGGGCAATGACACTATCATAAAACTACTGAACATATCAGTAAAACTCAATGCTGAAGATGAGTAATGTGGAACTTCACAACACAACTCTACAGTTCCAATAACTAATCAGTTGACTGTTAAAATAAGTTAATAACAACCATACTTACAATATACAACATGAGTACCATATTTCCTTTAAAGGAAACCACAGCATTCTTTTAAAAATCAAACTCTATAACGCAGAGTTCATTAGAGGCTGGTGTGTTTTGGAGGGCAGCATTCATTACAAAATGAAAAATGAAACTTTACATAATGTTTTATTCTCCCAAATAAGTGTAACAAAGATTGTGTGAAAAATGTTTCACAGTCGAAAAACTACGTGTTCACAGTATGTAAAATATCTGAGGATGTCAATACCACTGTCTCCATCACAGTCCTCATTCATGATGTGAATTTTTTTACACAGCATTCATTAGAAGGTGGCATTCATTGGAGGGTGGCATTTTTTAACAATTGTCTGAACAGAGGTGCAGCATTCTTTATATGGTATATGAAAGTATCAACCCAAGAGACATATGGTATATGAAAGTACCAACCCAAGAGAAATATGGTATATGAAAGTACCAACCCAAGAGTACTTCAAACACACATTGCAGCAAGAATTTACTTTCATAGACAGTGGGACCAAGGGAGACAGAGAACATGCTCCCTTGCATTTCAAAGTGCCCCTTTTGTAATTTATGTAGCAACACTTCAAAACATATGCCCCTACCACTTTTATAGTGCATCATAGGTCATTGCTTACTTGCCTACTGCTAAATAATAATGGTAGTGATGGTATTGGTAAGCAATGGTAGTGATCTCCAGGATATAATATGCGAGATGGAAATTCAAAAGGGACCCATTTTATAAAAATTAAATCTCCAGGACTGCAAGTTAAATCATATACCATGATGCTTCTTGAGTTAATCTAATTTCCCTATTGGCTAATTGCGGGGGGTGCCAGGAATTTTGCAATGGGGGGCTGAATATTCCAATGAGGGGCTCAGAAGCAGTTCCACAGGGGGATGTTCCCCCACCATTATCACCAAGATCAATTTTCTAACTTGTCCAATTTGATGAGAAAGTTTTACAGCTGGGGAGAGGGACCTCTGTGAGCTGTTTAAATGTGTTTCACAGCCAAATCATGTTACAATTTTAGGGCATGGCCCCTTAATCCCCCCAGACTGCAATGGCTGGCTGCCCCTGAGGGGGCTAAAGTACAGCTAGCAGGGTACAACATCTGCAAAAAGCTCTGAGAAAAGAGTAATTTTTCCTGCTCCAAAGACATGCTGGTATGCTCTGAAGAGGGGAAGTTATCCCCTAGCCCTCCCCTAATGTCACCCCTGACCAATTTTCATTATTTTCAAATAGAGCGGACTTCCAAGGCCTCCTGTGGTGACTTTGCATGACTGAAAGGTCTTCCAAACAAGCTTAGAAGCTCCACTTGAAGCGCGGGAAATTTGACAATGAAGATTTCGAACTGCACAGATTGCACCTCTGCAAATTAAGGTGTTGAAATACAAAAAAGCCTTTTGTTTGGAGAAAATAAGCGAATTGTACCTTACACACATGTTGTCATTGCTGAGGAATTTTGCTAATTTGCTATGTAACTTTACACCTGCTACTCATATGAAATGCTGCAAGATGGTAGCTGCAGACAGAAACGATTATTGCGTATTTGTTGTCAATGTCAATATGCATATGATTGCAAGTAAAATAGAATGTTATTATGGCATGAGTAAGAAAGAAAAATGCTATTAAAACAAACCTCGGGACACTCGTGGGCTTGCACTGTTTCTTTCCTTGTGAATTTTCGTGGCATTCATCATGAACACACATCCAACAAGCATCACAATACAAGCCACGAACACAAGATTGTCCACATATCGAGCAATACGTTGGCCTTACTAAAAAATCACTATGGTGCCAAGTATGTCCTTTCTTTGGATCTCTTACTCTTAGCCCTTGCTTTCTACTCGAGAATTTGGTTATAATCCAGCACAAAATGATGAAAAACAACCAGGTTAGGATTATCTGTCGAGGTTGTTCCAACCATTCCAGGAAGGAAATTTCTTCACTCATTTCTGCATGCAGTCTAAATTGATTGCAAATGTAACTTGAAGTCTGCTTTCCTTGATTCTAAATCATCAGCTTTGAGCCTGAACTACAAATGGCTTCCACCCTCCCTCAGCCAAGGCCAAGGTGCGCACGTTTGAATCCTGGAAAAGCGGCTGCGAGCCTCCTACGCAATCGGCAATAATTTCTTGTTCAAAAAATCGTGTTGCCTCACCTGAAAACCGTACAGCAATGTTCGGTACTAAGCTCTATGTGTATAGTGAACGGTTTCTAGCGTTTCATAATACTACCTATATTTTTAAGTCAAAAAATAGCATATTACATGAAGCTGCTTTTGAAGAGTAGAAATCAGGAGGCATAAAATCGTGCAAAAGATGGATCGATGGGCAGATAGGCAAGTAGATGCATAAATTTATAGATGAGTAGAGAGAAAACACGCTCTTCAATATGTAGTTACACTGCACTCCCTCTCTCTTAGCCATACGGCATTTCAAAGATTACAAGTCAAAAATAAACTGAATTGAAAAACTTGAGGTTATGACTCACAAGCAAAAGATAATATTGATTGACAGAAATTAAAATGAAAAACTTGGAAAAATCTTTATGATGGCTATCTAGATCTCTTAAAGGATAAACAGGGTGGCCAACAGTGAAATGAAATTCTTTTCCAGGGTTTCCCAGGGGATTTTCTGCCAAATTTTAGGGGTTTTCCAGGATGCTTTCGACTATGTTTTCGAAAAATATAATTATTACATACAGATCTTCTGCCTGTACCCATCCACCTTTCATTCTGCATTTTACTTGAAATTTTGTGTCCGTGGATGGAAAAAGAGACTGCTTGCCACATGACAAATGATTCGCTGTTTCTACCCCCCAATAACCTCATAGATCCTCCTCCCCTGAGTTACAGGAATAAAAAATGCAACAGCACTGCAAGGCCAAAAATTGATGCACAGAGAATCTGCTTCAGAACATAATTTTTTAGGGGTGGGATGTAATTCCAGGGTTTTCCAGGCTATTTTTCCAGGGGCAAACAAAATCCAGGGTTTTTCAGCGTCTTCCAGGGTTTCCAGGCCACCCTGATAAAGGATTTCTAATTATTTAAAATAGTAACATTTCTGTAGGAATAAAAAGGAAGAGAAATGAGCTGACAATCCTACCTAACAAACTGTTGGCCCATGATAAGTGCCCTCAACAGGACCATTCAGAAAATACATTACGTCTCTAGGGGGAATGATAGGGCACAAACAGGTTTTTTTTAAAAGTGAAGTTCTACACAAAATGTACAATTGTGAAAAAATTTGAGCAGTTTGAACGAAAAAACTGCGCAGTTCAAAGATACTTTATCGAACGGGCAGTTCAATTCCATCTGGAACCGGGTTTAACTCTTCAACACAGCATCGCTGGATTTTATGTCCAGGTTATCATGTTTTCTTTCCAAAACCCTGGGGACAAAGAGTGTGACAGATTGCGACAGGCCTTCTGGGGAGGGAAATTTTGGGGAACATGAGGTTAAGTACTAAGAAATTGCATATTTTAATAAAGTTTGGAAACATTACCCCAGTCTAGTTATTACATTTTGTCTGTGACAATGGAAGAGGGATGGGCCAAGGGTCGCAAATTTTGAATGGCCCCGTGCAGAACAATTATTTACAACTCTAGTATCACTCCTATCTGGCTACACGCTTTTTTATATGGAACCACCTTATAAAGAACCTACATCTAGACGGCCGAGATCCAAATCATTTGCAACTACCGAAAGTAAGAACAACAGTATATGGTACAGAAAATATTCAGTTTAGAGGCGAATCCTTATAGTTCTCACTGCCCAATAGTCTGCAAGACAGTGACGTTTTGCAAGAATTTAAAAGAAGCTATAAAGAAATTGATGATGATGATGATAATGATGATAGTGATGATGATGATGATGATGATAGTGATGATGATGATGATGATGACGGTGATGATGATGATGGTGATTATCCTGATGATGATGATGATGATGATGATGATGATGATGATGATGATACCTTAAACGCATAAACCGTCACGCGCATAAAATGTTGCGAAAGTCGCGAATTTGATTGTCGAAATTCGTCACGCGCAATAAATGTCGCGAGAAGCTGACTTGAAACACTTTTGTGCATTTAACGATGCGTATCACTGAAGCCTTCCAATAAATTAACAGTGCTGAAACCTCGATATCGACAATTTGTGTGCAGTTGGATCACATCTACCATCTAGAAAACGTTTTATCATCTTTTTTGTAAGAAATTGAGTAGTGTATTTTTTATAAGAGCACCTTCACTTTTTAAAAATGTTTCTTTTTTAATTTCTAAAATATTCTTGTTTTGGAACTGCAATATGTAAAAACTCTTAATCAGCATTGAGGGTGGCATTTCTTCCAGTTTATGTGTGTTTATGTGACTGTTTTTGATTTCCCGTTTATTTCGTTTTGAAATTTGAAAACTTGCCTAAAAATGGAGAAGTGCAAGCTTCTTCCCTTAAATAGGCACAGGAAAGTAAAACAAAAAGTGAGGTACATCATCTGCAATGCCTAAAAGCAACAACAAGCATGCATGGGAGTGGCTACATGTTGCATTAGGGTTGTGCATACCTTGTAAAGGTGTCACTAGGGAGGAGGTTGTTTTCCTCCCTAGTGTTAGCTAACAGTTAACTGTTGCTCAAAACAGGGCATTTGAAGAATTCAAAAATTCGAAAGTCACGTGCATTAAATGTCGCGAATGGCCGTTTTGATAAAAGTCACGTGCATTAAATTTCGCGAATGGTGAAATGAGTAAATGTTACGTGCATAAAATGTTGTGAGTGACACGAAAAATGCTCGCGACATTTAATGTCGCGCGACATATTATGTGCGCGACAACTAATGCGCTTAAGGTATATGAGGAACTTATACTGCTAACGTAAAAAATCTAATAAACTTTGCAATTTGAAAAAGTTTTATAACTGCAAATAATCAAGAAATAGGAGGCCGGGTTCATTCATTTACAGCCAAAATACAGTAATAAAACTTCTCTCCTACCATATACGTGCCTCTAGTCTTGAGTTATAGCCACAATTAAAGGTAAAACTCAGAATTATGATATTTCCTTGTGTCTGCACCACTTTTATGGAACTATATATGCAGTGCACAATAAGGAACTGTAAAGGAACTTTTAGTACTAGCATTTGATAAAAAGAGGTCCAAAAATAAGGAGGTTTTCATACGTCATGTATCTTTTGGTGTCTCTTGAGAAATACGGAATAGTTTTATTCTTGCGATCATAAGGGGAAAAAAATATTCAATTCACATAACCTGCATTGCCCTTTGGCACAATATGGGTTGTACCAATACAGTTGTGAGCTTGCTAGAAAATAGCTATGTTTTTGTATGTGTTCGGCCATAAAACCGCGATTACATCTGTACCGGATCACTTAAACGCCGGATCAAAAGTGATCCGGTGCAAGTGGGTAGCTTTAGGGGCTTGCAAGCACTGACAACAAGAAATTAGATAATTACCAGAATTAACATTCAAGCTTAATAACTGTCCTAAAATTAAACATAAACTCTACAAAAGTACCTAAAGATAAACTTAACCCAATTGCCGAACTGGACCCATCGAAAGTAAGATCTAACACCATTTATATCTACAAATCAATCACTACGAAAACGTAAGAAAAATTCAGTATGCAATAGAGGTGAAATACCACAAATAAGTACTACTACATGCGAAAATTAACGAATTGTGAAGGATTCCACCCAATGGTGATTTTTAAAAAATTTAACAAAGGGGGCTCTAGGCAAAACCAAGCCCATAGTTTGGGTGTGGCTCAATTACAACCACGCCCATATTTTCAAAGATGGATACATGCCAATTTAGTTTAATACTGATATAGTATCATCATCAATAAGAGATGCGTCAATTACCATATAGCAGTGCACAATTTATCATAGCACTTTGGAAGCAAGGCCAATAAACTCTGAAAAGCTAAGCCATCGCAATAATTCTAGGGGGGCAGAGCCCCCCAAAACGAGCAGAAATTTTAACAAGGGGGGCTCCGCCCCCTGAGCCCCCTAGAAATCACCCCTGATTCCACCATACTAAGCAAAGAAAAAAGCAATAGACCTCGGGCTGTTTTGGGGAATTGTCTCCAGGGATCGATTTCAATAAAATTCTTAAAAAGCTAAATACATTACTGACCGTCTTAGGCTTACTTTATCGAATCTGGAATATGAATCTACATAACTTAATATTCCACCATTTTTAGATATATATTTGATCACAATAATACCAGTCACGGATAAGTCCTTTGAGGGTTTAAATTCAGGCATTTTTCTTGTCATTGTAGCCAGGCGCATAAGGTGGCGGGGTCTCCTGAGAAAAAATAATTCACAAGAATATGATAAAACAGGTATTGTTTTAAAATCAAAAAGGACGTATCGTTTATGCTTCGTACTGTTGGTAAGTATCCTATTTGTATCTATCTATATATATATATATATATATATATATATATATATATATATATATATATATATATATATATATATATATATATATATATATATATATATATATATATATATATATATA
>OLMO02000286.1:14857602-14882507 GCA_900291935.2 Cassiopea xamachana | reverse complement strand
TATATATATATATATATATATATATATATATATATATATATATATATATATATATATATATATATATATATATATATATCAACTTCGCATTGTACTTAGGACTATTTTCCACAGGATCAATTGCAAAGCAGAGATAAACTCTGAAATGTATGTCTGAATTTAACTCTGAATTGTACTCAAATGAACATGAAGAAGGCTAACAACCATAGATAAGGGAGGAAATGGAGTACGTTGTGTTGACTAAGGTTGAATTTGCGGCGAGGAGTATTATAAGATATTATAATCTGTTTTGATAACGTCATATACAACCAGGGTTGCTGAGAGGGGGGCAGTGGGGGAGTGAATTAGCCATACTCCTTGAGCCAACTGTAACTGAAAGCATTAATGATAAAAATAGATAACAAAGATGTTACCGTACACAAAAAATAGCATATAAACACTCACGTATTGAGTTGGAACGTAAACATTTGGTCCTGAGCTGTAGGCTTCTCTGGCTTTTTCTGCAGAGAAAGAGGAAACTGTGAAGGAGACTAGACAATAAGTGCATCACACAAGCAAAATAATCGACAACGGAGCTCACATTCATTGCAATATCTCAATAGGAATATAGTTCTAGATATCTACATCTCTGGATACCCTATTACCTCTAAAGAACGCCGCCCTCTCATAAACGCCGCAATTTAAAGAACGCCGCCCTCTAATAAATGTCTCTATGTAAAGAACGCCCCTACAATAAATGCCGCTATTTAAAGAACGCCGCCCTCTGATAAACGCCGCTATTTAAAGAACGCCGCATCTAATAAACACCGCATTAGAGAGTTCACATCGTGGACGAGCACTGATATGGAGACAATGATATTGACATTCTTTGATATTTTGAACAAATATTCTTAAACTTCAGAATATTTTTCTTACAATCTTTGTTAACCTTATTTTGGAAAAGAACGCATTATGGAACGTTTCGTTTTCAGTTTGTAATGAACGCCGCCCTTTAAAAAACTTCGCCCTCTAACTTTTTTTAAAATCAATTTATTTATCAAGATATCCCTTCCGCATACATACAAATATAGACTTAATTACATACAATTAAGCAAAATAAAATAACAAAGAGATAGAACCGCTGATCTTACAGGGAGTCGTTCTTTTGAGGGGGAATAAATTGGCTTTCATTGCTCAACAAATGTCTTCTTAGATGGCTGTTAAACAGACTTAGCGATGACAATTCTCTTATATCATTTGGAATATCATTCTAGGCCCTAATGCCAGTATATTGAATCCTTTCTTGGAGAATTCAAATTTTACTTTTGGAATATGCAGGTCTTTATCATTTCTAGTATAGTAATTAGATAAAGATGATCTAAATTGGAACATATTCCATAGGCTTTCAGGGTATAGCTTATTGAGAATCTTGTAGACTAAAACGGATCGATCAAAGGGAATAAGGTTCTCAACATTGAGCCATGTTTAGGCCACGGGTCCTTAAATCTTGCACTTTCGATAATTGATAGAGCCCTATTTTGCAAACATTGTAGTGTTTGTAGTTCGGTTGACGATAGACTTCCCCATACTACGTTTCCGTAGAATAGGTGACTCTCAAACAGAGCACGATAAACATCGCATAGTTTGGATTGGGAAAGAACATTCTTAAGCTTTTCTAAAGATGATAAACCTCCTGCTAGCTTTCCCGTCAATGATTTAAATTGATTCTTCCATTTTAGACCTTCGCCAACAATGACAACTAATGATTTGACTTTCCTTACACGCTTTGAACGCCGTATCATAAAAAGACTTCTTGAAAGACGTGTAACTCTACGTCCAAAGACGCAATGCACAGTCAGAGTCAAAAACGACATTTACCAACAAATTTCCAAAAGACTAGAGCATTTGGCAATGCCTATGCAGCTATTTTATTGCTGAAAGTTCTGCTTGATGTAGAGTTGCAACTTTTCGCATCAGGAAAGCAACTAGAGGTATTGGGAGTCTAAACCCCAGCCATATTCAGCAAAAGAGCAAATGCATGACTTAGAAGACACTACACAGAATGTGATACAATGAACAAATGTGTTAAAAACAGCCAAGGAATCAGCTTCCTCAACAATGAGAACTGGCCAAGATCACCACTTGGTCAATAAATACACACCGTTTTCAGGTCTAGGTGGTTGCTGCGCATGCACTGTTGGTCCAGGGTAAGGTGGAGGAGCACCATAGCTCTGAAGATTAAAAAAAAAATATAGGTAAAACAACAGCTAGTTTTTAAGTGCATTGTAAGTTATACTTCCTCTAGATAGTCATTCTCCTAACATGCTACATATATAACATCAATATAGTTGAGTAGGCAGTTAGCTTCTATTGCGTAAACTGCATTCTATGGACGGCATAAAACAAGGATCTATGCATTCTATAAAACAAGGATGGGATTGAACGCTAGCAGAAAGAATCATTAAAACTAGCATTTGCTATCAGTGGAAGCCAGTTGGAGGGGGACTGAAAGGGGGCGCTTGCACCCCAATTACTTATAGACTAAAGAAATATGTGACAAGCTGAATAAAAATTGGTCCACAAGTAGCAATACTGGACAACAGCCTACTCTCAACTCCCCCTACTAGGAATGCCAAAGCGTATTTTTGAGTGAGGGTGAGTGAGGTACAATTGGCAAGCTCCCAATGGGCGTGGAAGTGGGGGTCAGGGGCAGAGCCCCCTTAAATTGTTATAACTACTTCCTTTGATAGCAAGAAAACCCCCCTTTTGAATATCAAAATACATAATATCTTGGAAAGGATAGGCTATCTATTGTATGGATCAGGCACTAGCAAAAAGTGGGGAGGGGAGCTGCAGCCCCCAGCCCCTGGCTCCAGCATGCCTGCCAACAAATGACAAAGTGTCCAATACTGCTTGCTTCATGCAGCAGGATGCAGAAACATATTGAAGGATCCTCATTTGATGAAACTAATACATACATCTTGGCCAGTGGATGACTTATCTGATTGATGACTAAATCGCAAAAAATACATTTCCTAGGTATAATTGTAAATGAAGTACCAAGAAATATAAGGTATTTTAAAAGGTGATCAAAAAGAGCTGCTTGAAAGGAAATACATACCTGATTAGGAGGGGCATAAGCTTGTTGGGGGCCTAAAGTGTAAAGAGTGCCAATCATCAAATCAAAAGCATAATCATTAATCATTATCACTAATCATTATCATCATAGCCATCATTATCATCATAATTATTACCATATAAACATAGCTAACATGATTATTACAATCATCATCATCATCATCATCATCATCATCATCATCATCATCATCATCATCATCATCATCATCATCATCATCATCATCATCATCATCATCATCATCATCATCATCATCATCATCATCATCATCATCATCAATCATGATCATGAAACGCCTGAAGCACAATCCCTAGGAAGGCCAGTTAATCCATGCTTTCTAGTCTCTTTATGTATTATTAGCTGTAAACGCATTAAAGATTCTAATTTGTTTTATCATTAAGTAGTAGCTGATAGGGTTTCCTGGCTAAATATGATATATGAAATATGAATCAACATCATTATCATTAATCATTACTGTCAATTATCATCGATTATTATCGTCAATCATCATTAATGTGAGTATCATCATCATCCTCATCATAATCATAATCATCATCTTTTTCATCATCATCATCATTGTCATTAGCATTATCAATATTATCATGATCACGATCATTATGGGTGACAGGGTATGTTTTGTTGTATATTATAAAGTGGGGGTCAGCCCATTATTGCCTAAATTAAATACTTTCCCTTCAAAGTGGCTATAGATTTCCTCAGTTCCCTTTCTTATCATGTTAATTATCATAATCAATTACCATGGGCAGGATCTTAAGTCAGGGGGAGTAAACCTTTTGGCCAAAAGTAGAAATATATTTGGGAATCAGTCAAAGAATCTGCTATTATTCTTCCAGAAAAGAATTGCTTGAATGAATTAGGTTCTCCCCAGCTGGCAGGGAGGGGGGCTGCACCCACAAGCCCTCTGTCTCTTACGCCTATTTCAAATACCACCAGTCATTACCAGGATCATCAATATTTTCTATCAATATAATGATATAAAAATCATGTGAACAGTAACTAACCTGCAGGAGGGGGTTGAGCAACACCATATGCTGAAGGATATGGTGCATAATAGTATCCACCAATTGGTGGTGGTGGGTAGTAACCACCAGGGGGCATTTGCTGCATTGTGTGTCTACCAGATCTTGCTGTATGGAGAAAAGAGAACAATACATTCAAGTGAGCTTATACTAGCTATAGGGCAAAAAATAGCTTCAATATTTCCCAAAAGTTCCTGGGACATTTTCAAAAAATTATGAAAAACTATAGCTTTCTCAGCATTTCAACCATCATGCCTTGATGCACCCTCCTTCCCCCTAAAACAATGTTGGTCTGTTCCCGAGACACTTGGCATTATTGTGCACAAAAAATTTTTGCCATTAATGTATGTACTTCTCTCAGTAACCAGCATTGTTTTAGGGGGAGGAGGGGGTGAATGCTCCATCCAGATTAAAAATATACAAAGTGTCCCAGGACTTTTGGCAAGTATTGTTGGTTTAGTGCTTAAAATCAAGCCTACTATGGAGATTAAATTGCTCTATGTCAATATCCAATATCATTCTCATCAGCTGTGCTTGGCTAACAATTTTCAATATGATGGCTTGTGCCAGTCATGTGATTCACCACCTATCTACTTCTTGCATTGAACGACATTACAAGCATACAGTCTCCTCTTGTCAACTGAGAATATTAGGGAGACACTGAAATTATTTCAATATAGACAGAATTACCAAAATTCTTTCATGGGGAATGAAAACGGTTTCATATGGTGGGAGTCCCAGGTACTGGAGATGAACTAATTATGAATGAATAGTCAGAAATCTAAACTACATTACTGCATTTTATGTGATATGGTATACCCCTAAAAGCAGAGAGCATAAAAATAACTAAGAAACTTCAAAATTTTTAATTCTGCTATAGTTATCTTGAAGATGGAATGGTGGCAAAGTTTTCATTAAATACATATTGTACTTCTTGGATAAACTCAAGTTTCTCATTGGAATTAAGAAATTTCTAAGACACCATTAGAGTCAGGCAAAAATTAAGATGTATATCTAACAAGTCACTGGAAAGGTTTCTTGTATAGCCAAAAATGATGGTAATAAAGAAAAAAACTGTCATGAGTATCTCAAATTGCTTTGCAAAGAAGTAAGTGAAATGAGTGGAAATTAAAGTTCACCTTGTTGTGCAGTATGCTTTAATTGTTCAGCAAATTCAATGGCTCCACCACTCTTGAATTCAATTTTGAAATTCGCTGTTCCATCCCAACCACCTTCAGGAAATTGAGTTGAATTTACAGCTGATTATTTCATTTTTGAATTCAAGGAAATTAAGCAATCATGAGGTTGATGATAGTAGAATACATACCGTAGTTTATAATTTTTCTGTACAGATACACATAGATGTATATGCAATCATTTAACACTAATATCTAGTTCCTACTCAAGTATAAATAAAGCCATACCACCATGCTCTGCCATTACAAATCCAGTCAAATGGTTTGCTCCAAAAATTGGCTGTTTCACCTAGGAAGAAAAAACAAAGAACTTTAATCAATTACATCACAATCATTCAAGCAATCAGTCACTCACTCACTCACTCACTCACTCAATCAATCAATCAATCAATCAATCAATCAATCAATCAATCAATCAATCAATCAATCAATCAATCACATCTGGTAGTACAGTCTATGCCCAGAAGAAACTGGCACAAAAGTGTCAATTTGCATGTGCATCCTGGTCTGCACAAGCAATTGCTCCTAATTATTTGGAATTAAGAGCAATTGCTCGTGCAATCCAAAATTTGAATGAAGTACAGAGTTTCTTGTTGCTGAAGCATTTCAAATGTCTGATTTCAGAAAGAATAGGATATAAGTGGAGTTCTAAAAGCGAAAGATGACTGTCAGCAGTGCTGTAGCTGTGACAATGACATTCTGATTTGGTATCTGCAATTGCAAAGTTAACAGCAATGTTGGCACAGGAGATTTTTGCTCATGCTGGGGAGTTTGAATGTGTGTGGGCATGCACATATGTGATTACATGTGTCTCATGGCATGGATTGGCAACATGATGAAAAATTATATAAATATTTAGTAATAAGTATTGTCCAGATTCAAGATAATCATTCTGCTTCTAAAATTCAAAGTCCAACCTTAGAAATCAATTTTAAAAAGTCTGTTGCAGGTTGTGCTAAATGCATAAATCATCAAATGAATAATAATTGGAGACACGTAGAATGTGAACAGCTTACAGAAGTGAGAAGAGCTATTGGTTACCTCAATATTTTTCATAGATCTGAATTCCATTGAGAATGAAGCATATTTGTTGGATGAATTGTTGTTCACAAAAATCAACTGCAACAAAAAGAAAAAAATTAGAAAATAAATCTTATGGTGTTAAAATTGCTGCTATATTTAAGTAAAGTTGCTGAAATATCATTTTCCCTGAAAAACTGAAAAATAAAACACTAATTTGAAAGATTTTCTTTGGTTAGAAAGTCATTTAAAGTGTAAGAAAATTAGAGTTTGATCTTTCCTTGACAGAGAAGTATTGGGAATGAGCCCAACTCAATCTGACCACATTAATATTTCATCATCTACACTTCAAACTAACACAGGTAGAAATTTTGCAACACTTATTTCTGAAATGGAGTTGCCATCCTGGAGGATATAATTTAATAAGCATGGATGAATTGAAAGACTACAAAACAGAAGGCAAGGGAAACCCATGCTCTGAAATCATACTGCAAAGTATGGCATCTGCACATCCAAGTTAGTTTTTGTGAAAGTCACATGAATACCTTTAAA
Organism: Cassiopea xamachana; assembly: GCA_900291935.2. NCBI lineage: Eukaryota > Metazoa > Cnidaria > Scyphozoa > Rhizostomeae > Cassiopeidae > Cassiopea > Cassiopea xamachana. The sequence continues at coordinate 14,875,584 of OLMO02000286.1, read as the reverse complement.
ATAGGTGTGGTAAAGTGTGCAGTGGGTATAGCAAGATGTGTATTTTTGGACAGTTTCCTTGCAATCTATATTTTTTCACTCCCACTGGGTACTCACAAATTGTAATCTTGAGTATAAATTTAAAAAATCTGAATCAAAGCTTATTTTGCTTAATACTCTCATCAGAAATTTGAGCATAATGCAACATTTTTTCTATTTCTTAAGTTGCACATTTAAAGTGCACAATTTTAAAAATCAGTATACAATAGTAGTGCAAAGCCAAGATTTTGGCAAAATGTGACATTCCCATAACTCTGGATCTGAATATGACTAAGATACTAGTTAAGATACTAAAGAGAGCTGTGCTAATAAAATAAAACAGCGTCAAACCATTGAATTTGTTAAGAATAAATTTCCATTTATTGAGCCTTTCAGGTAGTGTGGTATTCGGTCGCCCTGTAGTTCAAACTTGACATCATCTTGATGTTCAACAACGCTGCAAATGTAAAAACCCAACTTAGTTATCAACTTTCTGAAAACATAATTCAGACATAAAAATCTTTCCATAAAGCAAAGTAAAGCACCAGGGAAAGAGTCAATTAAGAAGGGTTGGATAGAGAAGAGGTCAAGACCTGGGTTCTCCAAGAAGTTGGCACTATACATACTTAAGTAAAAAAAGATAATTTTCCATGGTACGTATATACCAAAAAACAAAATTATCTTTTTCCATGGTTCAGTAATTGACATCAACATGAAATAACTCTGCACGTGGACGTCTGATTTGAAAAAGAAGAGGTTGGTATGTTTTGGGTAAGTTCGGAGCGTGGAAATAAAGTGAAAGATAGACCTGGCCTAATTGCGGCAAAGATGGCGTACCCTTCGGTATGCTATAATACAAAATTTGCTATAAAAATAAGAACAAAAAGAAGAAATAAAAAACTTACAAGTCTCCGTGGAGTGTAATGCGTCCACCGGCGCATTGTATTTTGTTAACTGACATTATTTCAGCATTCAAAGTGATACACTTTGAAATCTCTTGGTCGTCGCGTATTTCGTAATGTTTTCCTTCTCGAATGTGAACCCGGTCCGTCCCATGCCTCTCAAATATAGCACTATGACGTAATAACTACTATCTGCTGACCACTGTTTTTAGCACCCTAAACTATTATGCAAGTACGATTGCATCACAATTGACGTAGAATCCGGGACAAAGCGTGTCAAACTCTAAATTCTTCAACATTTTGCTTACCGAAGCGTAGGGCCACTGAGAGTTTGCAGAAGTCCTAGTGCAAAAGAGCGAGGATCTGATTATCAACATCGGAAAGGTACTGGCCCTATCGTATGAGGCCCCCATCTCTACAGGTCCTATGGTTAATGAGACGCCCAAAATCTTCAGGCCATGGGGAAATTTGCCACCCTGCCCCCCTTTTGGTAGCTTTTGTTGTTAGTGAGGATTCCCTGAATGTGTTATAGTAAGTTTTTTTGTGTGCGTGAATGTATATTAAACGTCCTTGTATCCTACGCTTCATCTCTGTATATGTTTTAGTAACTAATGTCGGGGAAAGGCCATAGGGCCTATAGCAAAGCCCCGATAAAAGAAAAACTTTATGTTAGAGTTCTACTAGAATCTGCCATTCCACGTCAAATTAACAGGGGCATTCCTACTGGTGTGTACTTTATCACACCATCGCACCCACTCGCGTAGCCCCCAAGCGTTTGAGGTCCTGAAACTGGCATTTCAGAGGTTTTGGAGAGGCAAGAGTTTGTATTGAAATGGGGAGTAAAATCAAAAATATCTCAGAAGCAGGGCTAGATCTCTCTAATTTTCCATTGCATATGAACCAAGGCAACTAGCATTGAAAATAGACGCTCTCAACACGGGCATGGCCTACAATGGGAGGCTGGGGGTGTAGCTGCCCCTCTGTCCTCTTCAATGGGGAGCAGGAGGGGCAAGAATTACCCTTCATAATGAACTCCTTCCATCACTCCTATCTAGTGAAGGGACATTTTCCGACATTGTGGACAGTTTGGTTCAAGAAAATCTTTCTGGGGGTAAGCCCCCAGACCACCAATTTGATATGGAATAACTATGAGACCAACATACTAAACTGTCCTTCTAGAAGAGAGTTTGAAGGCCAAAATCTACTCCTGCAATATACTGTAATACATGTACATAGATGTACCCTCAGAGGAAGCCTTGCCCCTACCTTAGGTGTGCGCAGGCGTCTCTGGTCCTAGACTTACTGTTGTTCGTAGTTATAACAGTGTACGATTTCTCCTAAAAGCGTGTTTCTATGGCCGCCATTATTCCTATCAGCCCCACTGACCTCAAAAGAAAGACTGGATCGAGCATTCCTATTGTCTCGGCTGAGATTTTTTGAAGCCCGCGGAATTTGACTGACGCCATCTTGGTTTACATGGAGCTGGTTACGCGTCAGACAATTGTTGTTCATTTATGCGATTTTTACTACAAAAATGCCACGCTGCTGTGCGTATGGGTGCACAAATAATAATGATAAAAAATGTCAGCAGTAAGGTTCTGCAGTGATCTGCCCAAGGTTCCTAAACGAGGCTAACTCAACATAGCGAATTAAAACAAAACAACAAAGAAATAAGCATTAAAAACGTTAGGAAAATTGTCTTAAACAAGTCAATATGCATCAGTAATAGCTCACTTTCTCAAATTCACAATTACGTTTCGCTTCCCAACTAATGTTGAATGCAGAAAAGCACATCAAAGCACACTGTTGTCTCTTTTTGTTGAAATTGCAAATAGTGTGTGGGTTGCGATAATCAGCAATTAGGGAATTAATTTGAAGGTTGGTCTTTACTATAGAGGACCATCTGACCAATATTTAGCAATACAATCTCTTGGCTGCAAACACACGCTTTAATTTTAAACAACTCTTTCTGGTTAACAGTGACAAGCAAATTACTCTTAAAATGCCAGCAAAAAAGTTCTTATCCATGCCATTGTCATGTGCCTTCTGTATTAATGTTGACTATTTGTCTTGAAATATCTCAGCCTGTCCTGCAGCCAGTCCTATGAAATATCTCACCCAGTCCTGTGAGCATTTCCTCCTACACTGTCCACAATATTATTCCTTTCGCTTGCATCTGTTTGGCCAGATCTCGCACATCCCGGAAATTAATCTCACTAGTATTGATGATACATCCCTTTGCAATCTTTTTTATGTGGAAATCCCCGTTTTAATGTGATAGAGAACTGTATTATTATTGAGGCTACCATTTCATACATTAAATATACGTTTCGGTTTGATTAGGGATAATGGATGTTGAAGCACCAGCAGCCTTTTTGATTTTACTTTATTTTCCATTGTATGCCTCAGGTTTCATGCAGGGAAGGTCTTTTTGAAATTTTATATAAATATTACATCCAGTCGAATTAATCATGATCATCACTGATATAGATTTTATCTTTTTGCTTTCATGGGACTTTCTGGCATCTATCTTGAGGCAAAAGTCTAGTTACTTTTTGTATGTTTGTTTCTATTTGTCATAGGCCCTACGGCCTTCCCCCGACATTCCTTACTAAAAAAAATACTTCTTTCTCAAATTTTTTTGTGTTCGTTTTGTTTCATTTTCTAAGTATTATAAATTGCTGTTAAAATGTAGGTGCCACCCATAGCCAGAACTCGGTGACCCAGTGTCCTTTATGGCTATGGGGTTACATTGTACTGTAATATATTGTGTTAGTTTCTTTTAAATTGATATCAATGATGAAAAAAGTCCTACACTGTTGATGTCGGACCTGCCAAAACCACCCTTGCCAATTAAACATATTTAACAGAACACAGTTTGTAAAAATAATAGGTTCAAAATCACTGAAATACACGCATTTCAGTGATTCAAAATAGTTTCAATAACTATTTCAGGAGACTAGACCACGCCAAAACAACAAGACGAAACAGTATTAATTTATGGATACCAAAATTTAGAAAGGAAAGTGGAAGGAGAGGGATCTATTACAGCGGAACAAAGATTTTCAACGCTCTGCCAGTACATATAAAACTGAAAAATTTCGCATAAATTTCAAGAGTGCTTTAAAAGAACATTTTAAGGATTAAACACTTTTTTTTAACGCTGATATACTATATTTTATATGTCTTATTTATTTCTATATTTTTATCTCTTTTATGTGTAAGGTACTTACACTATTTAGATATATATTTTTCAACAGGGTTTCTTTTGATAGCAGCTTCATTTTAGCTGATTGAATTTCCCTGTTAAAATATGGTATTGCTATTATTATTGTAATTCTTTTATAAGAAGCAAACTTTCTGCTTTTCAGCAAGGACATTATAATCGATTTTTACCTCCGTTTCCACCAATTCCTTGGGGCTTGGAGGATGCCTCTGAGAGGACTTTCGTTCTGGCGCGAGCATTTAGGACCGGATCCCTTCCTGACGTCACCAATAGCATGCGGTGGGCCTCAAACACAGGACCATGTTGGTCTTAGTCGAATACATTACCGCTAGGCCACGGCTGCTCTGCTTTTCAGCAAGGATGTTTCTTGATATTTCGTCAAATCCAGCCACAAAGGCTTCTTAATTGTTTCTTAAATTTTAAGAAGATTTCCAATAAAATAACAGCCCAGCTTAGGCAACTGTGATAGAAGAAAAAGAATATCCACATTTGTGAGGCATGTGTTACATGTATTATCTATTTTCTTCTAGATCGATCAATAATTTTCTTGAAGACAACTTTTCAAGTTATTTTTGAAACTCAGCCTGCCTATGTTTCTTAAATACAGTGAATATTGCAGGTCCCCCCCAGAGCATCGACCAATTTAAAACTCCAGAGTTGCGTCCTGATTTCGGCCGTGAATTGCATTTCCAGGTGAGCACTATTTCTGATACGCCAAAGTAGGCTCATTCGTAGCCACTCAATGTCACTGCGCTGCACTACTATGTTCTCCAGCATTTCAGTTTCCGAAACCTTACGAATGCGAAATGTAAGGTGGGAGTCCGTTAAATTTTTGCTTACTAGGATTTCTTTTATAAAAGAATATAAATATAAGCTTCACTTGCTTTTAGGAAATGGTCATTAAGTATCTGCTATAGGGGGGTGGCGGCTATTTCTTTATTTTCAAATAAAATTTGGTACCCCACCCTACAGCTCAAACAGTTACTTGGTACCCCACAAAAAGATCTAAAAATATTTCATACCCTCTCCTGAATTTGCAGCTAAAAGATGTCAGAAAAGCTTATTTGATCGCTTTTATATTGGAGAAACTGCTACTGGTGTTAGTACTGCTGTACAATCATCAGATGATGACTGACATTCTGAACTCTTTGACTAGTTGAACTATTTTCAAAATTCTGAAATATAAATGCTTATGCTTATATTATTTTAAGGACTGTAGCATGATGATATAGTTAGTTGGTTAAATCGAAAATAATACAACAATATTTATACAGGTTAGCTAGTTTAGCAATTTGCATTTGCTGCTATCAATCAAGGACCTGTTTATCTAAAAGAACTAACATCAAATTATGTGGAAATTAACAATTTTAAACAGTATTAAGTTGAAAGGAAAGTTTGATGCCAAAAGTCAAAGTTAATATCCATGCAGGCAGTCTTAAATTTAACTATCGCTGACTCATTCTTCATATTGCTGGGAAGTTTGTTGAAAATCTTAGCACCCAAAAATGTAAACGTTTGTCTACCTGTTTCAGATTTTACTTTTGGAAGCAATAAGCTAGTAACGGGACCTATTTACTGTGGGACAACGTTTTTATCGTCCTAGTCAGTAGAACAGCAAATCAGGAGAGACAACGTAAAGTTAAAAACACATAAAACCAGCAAGGGACAAGGAAAAAGTTCTGAAACAACTCTAATTGGCATGACGGAGGAATACTATACACAAGAAGGAGATCATCTAGCTCATCTTGAGTATTTGATAAACAGCGAAAAAAGCACATGGAAAAAGTAAGTTATCAAGAACAGGGGTCTAGGCACTAGTGTGCTTTCGATAACAAAACAATGGAATAAAATAATAACGTCATATGTGACATATACAGACGAAGAAAAGCAAGACTGTGCCATTAATTTGAAAAAGGCCCACAGGGAAGTCTCCCAGTTGCCTGTCTGACCACAATATCCCTGGTTGAATGTACATTTATTAAAACTCAGCAAAGTGAGAGAGAAGAAATCCAGGAGACAAATTGTGAGTTCATCTCATTCATCTGATCATCTAATTTGAGTAGAAAAACAAAGTTCAATTCAATTCACTTGGACTACATCTCCGGAAAATCAAAGTTCAATTCAATTCAATTCAATGTTGAATCTAGAACATGATAATCCTTATTAAATAGAACAGCTATTACACTATTGATATGATTTGTTGCCTTACAGACATCTCACTCAGTTATTCTAAAATATATTTGTAATCTATTACGTGATTGGAAGACTGTCAATTGTGATAGTTTCTGATGTCTGCTTGGAGGCTGCTTTGTATGAAATTCGAATCTGCATACGAATTGTTTCCTTTAAAAAAAAGACACATTTTCAGAAATAAATTCAACGCAGTTGGAAGAAAAATAAATTCAGCGAAAATTGGTTCTTATCAAAATGCTTCGATGGGTTTTTAGTTGTTGATCTGGACAAGAATTTGCGTAGGCTGCAATAGCTGGTTAGCGTAGTAACAATATTTGACTGGACAAAAAAAATGTGAAGATTGGAGGCCTTCCAGCTAATAAAGAGTAATTAGAAAATACTTGTTAAAACGTGTTATGATCAATAAGATGGGAGAATTATATCTTGCTTTCTATCAAGGGGTAAGTGCAGTGGCGTAGAAAAGGAGGGGGTGCAACCAGCCCTCCTAGCTGAGACCCGAAGGGGGTTCATTAGTGCGACGTCACGAAAATGCTATTTCTAGAACATTCTACTTTTGGCTTTAAATTATGAAAAAGCAATTTGAAATAGCTATTACTGACAAATTTCAGCTCAATCTGAAACATAATGACTGAGACATAGGCAATTGAACGCTGACATAGTTCCTATCAAATCACTGTATTTTGATAGTTCCTATCAAATCACTGTATTTTGATAGTTCCTATCAAATCACTGTATTTTGATAGTTCCTATCAAATCACTGTATTTTGATAGTTCCTATCAAATCACTGTATTTTGATAGTTCCAATCAAATCACTGTATTTTGATAGTTCAAATCAAATCACTGTATTTTGATAGTTCCTATCAAATCACTGTATTTTGATAGTTCCTATCAAATCACTGTATTTTGATAGTTCCTATCAAATCACTGTATTTTGATAGTTCCTATCAAATCACTGTATTTTGATAGTTCCCATCAAATTACTATATGGCTCATTTTTTATCCACTGGGAAATAAGCTCAGTATTTTTGCCAATTAACCTCTTTCGTGGATCCTACAGAAATAGATAAAAAAGATGGGTAGGTTCATACCTGTGTTTTGATCCACACAACTTTCTAGCATTTGAATTAGACCCTCTGGTAAGAACCAGCACCCTCATTACTCTTGGGTGCCTAACAGACGTCCCCCCGTTAATTAATTTTTCAAAAATTTTCCACCAAGGCCATTCCTATTTGAACCCCCTCGCCTATTACTTTTTGGAAGTACTGTCTCAACTAAGGCAACTTTTAGAGGAGATACTTTGGCCTGCAAGTAAAAAGCATCGTAAGAAAGTATGCTGATCGCATGTGTTATATGGTTCAGCGTTGCTTCGTTCTGTGGACTTGGCAATATTCTTTTGATCTAAATTTGTGATAAAAAACTATAGCCTTTTCTAAAAGATTTTCAGTCATTTCCCAACCTTCCCGTTTATTCCAACCCACCGTTAATTAGGTTTTGGGGATTTTTCCAGCCCCCCGACTATTCCAACCCCCCGTCTACTAGGCACTCTGTTTACTGGAACTACATCATCACATAAAAAAACAAGCAGGCTCATTTCAAAACTATAGACTCTTATGACTATAGGACATTCTGTTGTTGTTGTTGTTATTTACTCTATTTTGAGTAGGTTGTTATACCTAGCTTGTTCAGCGAATTTAGGCCTACTACGCATGGGGCCCCTAGTTTAACGACCCTTCCGAAGGATGGCGGAGTGAGATGTTTTGGTCGTGCATCTGGAGGTCACCCATCCAGTTTCTGACCGTACACAGCCATGCTTAACTTTAGTTAAGCTAATGGAACTGGCTGGGCCGCTTGGGCACTCTCCCCGCTGTAAAGGGCTAATGAAATAATCAAGTCACTACTTATGAGAAAGACTTTACTATAGGACTAAAAATATAGGACTTTTACGGTATTGTGAAGGATAGGGTAGAAGTTTCCTTGTTTTCAGACATTTCTCTAGGAAGTATACACCCAGTTAAATAGTATGGATGGTTGACAACTTGTGGCTGTGATGAAGGAGAGAAAACTTTGAGTTCTTTTCAACTTTCTGTGAGAGACTTCATAGCAAAGACACATTTATAAAACAACCACATACTTGAGTATTAATCTCAAATACTTCATCTTTATTTTTAAAAAGTTATAGTCGAGGTATCAATTGGTTGCAAAAGGGCTAATGAAATAATCAAGTCAATACTTATGAGAAAGACTGTTTCACGAACACATTGATGACATTTTATGACTTTTGGCTACTTCTATGACATTTTATGACAAAATTTCAAAAACTCTATCTTTTATGAACTTCTATGAATTTATAACAGAGTGGGAGGACAGCATTTGACCCCAGCATTCCCCCCTGGTGCTATCTCTAGTGGGGGATTTTGGTTGAGAAATTGACAGCTACGGATCAATTTTGAAAATTGGACCTTGTCAAAAAAGGCATGCCAGAAGTAAGCACTAGAACAGGGGTCGGTTGAGAGAGAGCCATGAAAGCCTTATAATTAAAAACAGATTTCTATGAGAGCCATATAATTAGGCATTGGTGTCACATGGGACAACAAAATCTTCTAATTCGATACAAACTTAGCAATTCGGGGTATATGACAACTGAAGACTACACAAGTGGTAACTCTGGAAGGCTTTTTTGGACGCATTCGCTGTTTTGCAATTCTCTGAGGAAAGTCTGCTAAGATTTGTCTACGAGGCAGAGAGCCAGATGCAGTCTTGAAAAGAGGAACACTTGGCTCGCGAGCCATAGGTCCCTGACCGCTGCATTAGAGCATAAGCACTTACCTTGGAAGGGTTTGCAATTAACATAATCTGGGTGATTGCTGATGGTGGAAGTAGAGGGTTAAATGCTGGTAATGTCGACGCAGAAGGCGGTTGTAATTTGCTTTTCATGGTCTAAAAAATACAATTCATTTTACATAATTAATGTAATTAATCTTGAAGATAACTTTTTTGCTGCGGCTAGACAGGAGTTTGAATACATGACCAAAACTGCTTACTTAGAAATTGTATATAGTACACTCCACTAGGGTCTTTATACTCCTTCAACACACTAGCATTAGTTTCTAATGGCTTTGTTTAAAAACATGTTTCGACGCTCTTGTACAGCTTCAAAACATGTTTTTATAAAAATGACGTTAAACGCTAATGCTAGTGTGTATTAAGGCTCATATGGAGTGTACTGTATAAAATTTAGAAGTAAGCAGTTGTGATCAAATACAATTAATATGATCTGTTTTAAAACTTCATGGTAATAACCATGAATATAGTTATATAGCTACAATTAATATAGTTATATAGCTACATTCGCAATCGCATATCTAAGTGTAATAAGGTAGTATGTAATAGGGTAGTATAAAATAAAGTAGTATACAATAAAGTAGTAAATGTAGCATACAAGAAATAGACCAAATCGAAAAATATCTAGCCAGGGAGCAGGAGGGTATGTGCTCCTTGTAAGGGGTGCTACAGCGACATGCCAAATATTTTAGCAACATTTAGGTCTTCGAAAGGAAGAGCTTCTTTTCTAAACCATGAAAGTGTCTCCCCTCTAGAAGCGGGTCTCCCAGTATGTTACTCCTCAACAAGAGGCAAGCAAAGCAAAGATAAAGTACTACCCCTCCCCTGCAACAGCAACATCGATTCTAAAATCAGCCTATTTTAGCGTATGGGACTATACGACAAAAAATTTAGTGCATTATGTTTGGTGTAGAGAGAGGATAAAGAAATCTAATAGTGAAGGGGAAGTTATTCAGAGACTCTGCTTAAGACACTGAACAGTGTGACATTAATAATTGTGTAAAGATACTTTGAGTGGATATATCTTGTTATGTTCTGTTGCAAGAAGGTGGTCAGTCATTAAATGTTTCCTATCAAACACACACGGAAACATTACTGAAGGCATTGTCACAAAAATTTCTGAATTGTTTCTATCCTGTTCAATGTAATTCTTGCTCGACTCTCTACTAGGGCAGAAGCGAGATATTGATGAAATCTTTTCACCCATGAAGGCATCCTCTATCTCAATTACAGCATAGAAACTCCGATGGTATTCAAAGGCAACAAAGTCTGGGACTACAAGAGAAGCTGGAATTAAACCACCTAAGAAAGAACTATACAAAATGGTGATAACCCTAGAACTATATAAAATGGTGATAATTCTACAACTATACAAAATAGTGATAGCCCTACAACTATATAAAATGGTGATAACCCTAGACACCTGGGCAGTTATGAGCTGGCTTTCAAGCTGTCTGCACATAAAACATTTCTTTCGATAACATGTTTTTGCATTGAAAATTGTAGTCTCATTCCTTCATTCCTACAAAATCTCACTATTATTAAGTCGTCAAAACCTGGAGATGTTTCGCCGTTGTACGCTGGCTCTACTGGCTTAAACCCAGACGAAAATAAGTATTATGTAGAGATAAATATGCACAGCTACTTTTGTCCAGTTCTTCTATTTCTGAAATAATGCAATTTTTGTACAAACGCAAAGAGCGGCTAAGGGGATAATGGATATCAGAACTTAAACATGATTGGTCGATTACAAGAACACAAGAACTAAGGGAATTAATAGAAAGCATTGAAGTCTGACTATTTCCAGTATTGTTGTTGGGTTCATGCTGCACTGGAAAGATAAGGAAACAACAAGCTGTTCTGGCTCATTGCCAATGATATAAGCACTAAGAGAAAGCAGAAAAAAGAGACTGTAACAACGCAGTTTACATCGAAGCAAACGTTCGATACATACAGGAGAGAGAGCATAGTCCTGCGCTGTGGATTGTACAAATGTGAGAGCGCAGAGGACAAAGGAGAAAACGATAGTCAAACATATACAAATCACAGCGTAAAAAAGTCGAAAGTCAGCGAAGTACGAATTCAGTTCAACAAATCACCTACGATTCGCATAGCCTTCAAGATATCACTTCAAATTCGATTGTGAAAGAATACAAAATTGACATTGACAAAGCGATAGTGAAACACATTACCAATCCTACACAATCAAAGACCAGTAAACGAGCTATCAAAACACGGTGGTCTTCCTAGATTGAGCCTGTCAGGTTGATCAGGACGATATTGTCAAGTGGAAAAAGTAAGAGGTACGAGACATTAGCATCAATTTCGAGAGTTTCCGAGAAGGAATTAGCATCCTTTGTCCGACGCCATTGTCAAAGAATGGCGAATTGCCAGGACGTCTGGGCGCCGAAGGCTTTGTCTTATTTCACAGCAACTTTTTCCCTCATTCTCTGTCTGCTTATAGCATTCGGAAATCTAAGTATCATCATTGCAGTTATCGTGGACCCGTTGAAAAAGTTGCGTAGCCCGTTCATCTACTTCCTAATAAATCTTGCGGTCAGTGATCTGGTAGTTGGGCTGATCACCATGCCAGCTGCTTTCGAAGTTCATACGGATGAAGCGTCCGGCTATAGCCGACAATACAAAGTCTACCTTTTACACATGTCCTATTTCATCTCAGCCACAGCCAGTGTATTAAGCCTAGCGGCGTTAAGCATTGATCGCTTTGGCGCAATTAGATGGCCAATCGAGTATAGAAGCCGCTTTTCTCTATCTCGTTGTGTGGCCATTTCCGTGTTCATATGGATATTTTCTGGTCTCATTTCGCTTGTTTATCTAAAAGTTGGCGTCATTAAACATCTAATGGTCTTTGTCCATGTATCTGCCGTAATTACGCTCATCTTGCTCGCCGTAACATACTGGTTAGCATATCGAGAGATTCGTCAGCAGTCTAAGGAATTGCGTGCCTTTGATCAAGGAGACGATCACGCTGGTCGAGCAAAAGGAGACGATCAAGCTGGTCGAGAAGAAACGGAGGAAGAACTCAGGCGCGTCAGGACTGAAAAGAAAGTTACGAGGGCGTTTCTATACATTCTTGGCCTTTTTATCGCCTGCTACGTACCAGCAATCATAATGATTTACATCCTGCAATTTTGCGACGATTGCAGTTGCGTGTTGCGACACATTTTGCGAGACTCGCAGTTTCTTCTCGTAAGTGCTAACAGTGCAATGAACCCCTTCGTATGCACCATTAGGCTTGGCAATTTTCGTCGATCAATCGTAGAGATGCTTAAATGCAAAATAACATTCAAAAGAAAGAGCCCAGAGGCAATTACAATGCAGCTAGGCAGTGACAATAAAGCGGCATCGTCGGACTATTAACATTCTACAAACTCTGTTTTTACATCAAAATCCATATTTGGCAAGCAATCCGCATACATATTCGTGTCCAACGAAGTCTACACCATTTTTGTAATCAGAACACCTAACTTTACCACAGCACGAAAAAGCGGCAACATTCTTTTCACATACTAAATGCTTTTTTCGTCCGACACTCAACAGAGTATGAAAACGTCGGATAGTGACCTAAAGGTTAACCGAAATATATATCCAGATGCGGTTACATGTGATAGGATGCGTCTAATTGGCCCCAAGTGTGACCAATTAGGATCTATTAACCATTGTTTACTTGAAGAGTCCCAATGAGAAAACAAACTCTTCTTGTTTAGGTCACTATCCGACGTTTTCATACTCTGATGAGTGTCGGACGTAAAAGGCTTTTGAGTATGAGAAAAGAATGTTGCCGCTTTCTCGTGCTGTGGTGAAGTTCTGTAGTACCAACAGACTATAAAGATGTTTTCTTCGTCAAAGAACAGTTGAAATTTAGGCTAGAGGACTGGTAAGGAGAGAGGAGAGAGCACGCGGGAAAAGTATGACGTTAGATGATTGGCGAGGTGTAGTTCGGCGAAGAAGTGTTAATACTATGGAATTTGATAAGATATAGATATTTCTTAAGTTGATTTAGGTCTTTGAGACATAGCTTTCCGTACAGTACGAGTACAATGTAGAGAGATTGGCCTACAAAAAAGCTTTTAGTATTTGAAAAGAATGTTGCCGCATTTTCGTGCTGTGGTAAAGTTCTGTAGTATCAACAGAATGCCTAACTTGCTGAGCCTCACTATTCGTAATTTTTCAGGCTTTGAGCCTAAGATTACTCTTAAATCATTCTTAAATTTGAAAGGTGTAGCTGCGCCTTGAAATGAAAGGAAAGTATTCATATCTTTGTTGATGTCTTAATTCATTATAAAGCAAATCGAAAGAGAAACAGAACAATAAATATTCTACCAATAGCGCAAATTTCAATCCTCAAACAGTATTAGAACTCGCAAGCACAAAAATTCCAAGTCTTGATAAAGCTTGTGTCTTACATAATTCTTAAAGTATTCTTAAATTTCAGCAATGTTGAGCCTCAATATTCTTATAAACTTTATTCTTATAAAAAGAAAAGTGTGCATTTTTGGAATTATACCGGGGTTACTACTTCCTTTTTTGACATCTAGATGAAACCTTACTCGATGGGAGGGTTTATCCGAGGGGGGCTTTACAATTACTCACGTACAGGTTTTTTTATAAGAAAAAAGTTTATAAGAAAATCAGGCTCAAATCGTCAAAATCTTAAGAAAATCGCAAGAAAATCACGAGGCTCAATTTCCAAAATTAAGTGTTTTTATTGGCCAAAAATCAATATTTCGTCGTTATTACATAGAAAATGTTAAAGATGGAATTCAAATTAAGTATACAATATTATTAACGAAAGTGTTAACCACTCTAGCCAGTTTATTTCACCAAAAGCTAAGAAAAATTTAAGAAAATTTCAGGCTCAATTTGGGGAAAAGTTAAGAAAATTGAGGCTCAGGCAAAAAAAATAATGATTTTCTTATAAAAAAAACGTGTATGAGGTCCGTCGGGGTGGGAAAGAATTTGAAACATTAATAAGTGCCCCCGGACTTGTACTAAGCACACGAGGGTAGGACCAGATCTCTTAAAAGAGGATGGACATTTCAAAATATATTTTTGCTACTAGGGGGTGCAGCTCCAAAATATATTTTACTACAATGCTCGTCGTGACAAGCAAGACTGCAAATAAAGAATCTCGACTGCAAATAAAGAATCTTCCTTCATCGAACATCTTTTAGGCTGGATAAGCTTGTAACTACGCGTTTGCCAAGGAAAAGACAGGAGAGGTACACTCCTATCAATAAAAGAAGAATGCTACACTATGCTGGCGTTCTCCTTCTTTTAATGCTTTCGCATACACTGGCTTGACAAAACAAATTATTGTCATACATGCAAAATAGGCGTGGTTAAAGGCGTGGTCCATATATTTCCTACAACATAGTCCCCCTTGTTGCAGTTTTAGGATGACACCCTTTGACATAAATACTTCCAGAATACGAGGATTCCAATCTGTAATTGTACACTCATCTTTCCTTATAATGGGTCATCCATAACAGATGTCCGGACATTTTGGACAGTTTTCAACTCCCTCCCTCCCCCTGTCCATGCCTGTCCACTTTTTGCTTAACAACCCCCTCCCCTGCCCAGGCGGACACTGAGTTGGAGGACAATGAAAGAACTGCCAAAAACCTTGGGCAAACAAAAGCTCTTGAAAATAACATGCATACTGTGCTTATTTCTTTCTTGCTTCCCTATTTTTCAATCTTTAGCACAGGCAGATAATGATAAAATGACCTTTAAGTGCCCTCTTCTCTCTTACAGAGACCACATTGAAAAGAATGGTTGACAGACAGCTAAACCCTCCTCCCTCTCCCGTCAATTTTTGTCCACATTGTTGCCAACATCCTTCCTCCCCCCAAGGTGCGGGCATTTGTTATGGATGCCCCATAAGCATACGGGTAAATTAGGCTTAAGTTCAATAAACATAAGATTTTTCCAATTTTGGCCTGACACTATGCTTAAAGCATGCTCAGTTTCAAAACTCATTTCATGGTCTGATATTGAGTTTGATACTAACACTGCAAAGGCAACCGCTATGTCCTTGTAACTGATTTCAATATAATGGATGTGTCGATGGCAATCTACAAATTAAAACTGGCTATTCTTTCTAATTTATCTGCAATGTTGCTCGTCGTGGCTATCATTCTCAAATGATTATTTTATGCAAAGATGCTGTTTTCTATCATTTAACCTCGTCCTTTGTGTGATACTATTTTTTACACTTGATTTGGGAAGAAATGGAAGTGAGGGAAAAATTCCGAGTCTAGGAAATATGCAAGTATATGCTAATGTTTTATTCATATGAGCTTAAGTATGCTTATAAGCTTTATGCTAATAAAAATGAACTTACTCAAATTGAGGAAAACATGCCAAGGAAGATAAAAGTCTTACCTTTGGAACAGAAACTTCAATTTTAAATTCAGAAATTGGTGATAAGTTTGTTGACATTGTTGAAAATACGAATACTATGACATGTGGATTTGAGCTTTCACGTTTGTCCTGAAGTGTAATAATAATTTAATATTTATTTAATTAATAATGCAATTTATATACAGTTGGCTTCAAGAATAACTGAAGCTAATAAATGCTAACTCTACTTCCTAAGCTTAAAATAGCAGAAAGAACATCAAAAAAGAGTAAAGGTAGTCCCGTAGATTTTCTTATGTAGGGGAATCCTGTCAGAGAGGACACTTATTCTGGGTCATCGGCATGTGAGGTAGGGTGGCCAGTTCCTTTCCTCGCCGCCTTTATCTCCCCAGTGTTCCCACTAGGTACCCATCTGCTGCTGGGTGAGCAGTGGGCGAGCGTTCAGTCAGGGCATTGAGTCCGGCTCGGACCGTAGACCTTCCGCATGGGAGGCATGCGCTCTAACCACTATGCTATCTCACTCATTAAAAAAAAAGAATATTACACAATCAGTTAAATGCAGATACGACAGTTGTATTAAAATCCACCCAAATTTATAATTTCAATTTTGAATTTACTACCTGTTTTGGAGCATTATATTGATCTGGAAATTTATTTCAAATAATGCTTCCCTTATACGAAAGAGACTCGCTTCCATACTTTTTTGTCCTCGTGCTAGGAAGTTGGAGGAGATTGCTTATTATTTAAGCGTATGGAGGCACTTTCCTATTGAAGCACACTCACAGAAAGGAGGGATTCCTAGAGGTCATACATCTGTATATCTTCAGCATAAGCTTTTGCAACTTTTCATGAATTGTCACTTCTTCATTGCTGTGAAGGAGCTCTTCAAAACAGGAGCCTTCAAAACTGTGCAGGAGCTTTACAAAACAAATTTTCTGCCTTCAGCCTGGATTTTTCTGATACATAGTCAAATCCAGCCCCAGATGCTTTCTACCTGTTTCTTGAGTTATTTAAACTTTATATGACAATAAAAACCGAGATCAGACAACTGTGATACAAGGAAGAGAATTAAGTGGTTCTCTATGACTAATATGATGAAAACTATGATTGAAATCATTAGAAGTGATGTACGTAATCGCAATGATTGTGATTAGCTTTGATTCATACACTGATTATTGCTCCTACCTTGACTATATTGAGAATTGTTTTCACGCCGTCCTTGTCGAGAGTGGTTATCGGTGAATGAGATGCTGGAAAGTAGAAAAGTACAAATTAAATCAGAAAGGGCAAAGACATGATAGGAACTTCATTCAAAATTAAGGCCTAGCATCAAAAGCTAGATCCAAACCCAGGCCCGTCGAGAACCAGCTCGGGCCCTGGGGCTATAAACAGCACGGGCCCTTGTGTAGGAGTAGCAGCACAGGGGCAAGAGGGGGCTAGCAAAATGTTTACGGGCCCCCTTGAGGCCCGGAGTTTTGCCCTGGCTACCCCCCTCTCGACGGTACTGTCCAAACCGACGTAAATAAACACAAGGTTTATAAGAATATTTAGGCTCAGAATCACTGAAATTTAAGAGTAATTTAAGAAGATTGCAAGGCTCAAGTTTCATAAAGAGTTGGAATTTTTGTATATGTGAACTATAGTACTGCTTGTAGATTAACTTTTTCACTATCGATAAAATATTTGTTATTCTGCTCCACTTTTATTTTGCTTTATGATAAAGTAAGACATCAATAAAGATTTTAATGTAATCCTTTAATTTTCAGACGTAGTTACACCATCAAAATTTTAGTTAACTTAATTAAGAATAATATTCTAGGGCTGAAAACCGAAAACAAAAATTAAGAACCTTGAACCTCAGCGAACAATTATGTACTCTTATATAAAAAAAAGTGTGTAGTAGTCTAGACTCTGAAAGATGTAATGCTGCAGAGAAGAAAACCAATTATTTTTATCAATAGCGTGACAACCGCAAGGCCTTGTTTTGTGGCCTAACAAAGGGGTTTGATATTTAGTGGTGAAAGACATCCGAAGAATTCGGAAGAAAATTGTCCAGAAGGAAAATTTTATTAAACATGCTTTGTTTGGATTCACGTTTGGGAAAATCTGTTTGGAGTTGTAGATAGAGTCACCGAGAGGGAGTAGGGGAGCAAACTTCCTCGAGGTCCCGATGTTTTGGAACTTTATACGCGCCAAGGCCCCAAAGTTAAGGGGTGGCCTTGCGTTCACTTTTGTTCCAGTGCCCCTGAAACCTCCAGGCGGCCCTGGGTGCAAAATGCAGTTGATCGAGGGTCTATGGTTGTCGTTAACCTTGAATACTCACTCAAGTTTATTTTGAGTTCTCTACACATGGTGAAGTATAAATAAATAAATAAATATATATATATATATATATATATATATATATATATATATAT
>OLMO02000286.1:14838145-14857557 GCA_900291935.2 Cassiopea xamachana | reverse complement strand
ATATATATATATATATATATATATATATATATATATATATACATAACGTATAATATACTTGATATTTAGTATACATATATACATAACGTGATACTAAAGTGCTAACTAAATATTTAATACTATGAAGTAGGCAGACAATTGTAAAGTTGTAAAGTACTCTGATGAGAACGTTGGGGCCACTCTTATATCAACAGGCATGTCATTCCATAATTTTAGAGCTGAGTATTTGAAGCCATCTTCTGCAAGTTCCGTATTTAGTCTTGGGATTTGAAGATCATGGCAATTCCTTGCTTAATATTTTGAGTGGACTGATTTTAACTCAAATTTATCCCAAAGACTTTCAGGGCTTTACTTGTCTATAATCTTATACGTCATAACTAGTTGATCATAGTGATATACACGTTTTTTTTTTATAAGAAAGTGGTTTACAAGAAAGCAGTGCTCAGCTGCTCAAAAGGCTAAGAAAGTTCAGTAATGGACTTTTGAGGCGTAAGGAAGTCTTTAGTGTATGTGAAATTCGATTGATCTGTGTACAAAATGCCATGTACGTCATGTTGGCTACCCTACTCTACTCTCGATTTTAACTCCGTTTCCCCCAATTCTTGGGGCTTGGGGGTGCCTCTGAGAGAAATTTAGTTCTGGCACGAGCATTTAGTACCGGATTCCCTTCCTGACGTCATCGATGGTCTGCGGTGGGCCTCGAACCTAGGACCACGTTGGTCTGAGTCGAGTGCATTACCGCTAGGCCACGGCTGCTCTGTCATGTTGGCTACCCTCTACCATTTTAAATTCAGTTATTTACTAAGGTTTAATTTATCATCGTTTCAAGTGTACATGGAGCTTTTTCACTTTCCATCAACGTGCATGCGCAAAACATTGGAGCTCAAAAATTTTTGCTAGGAAAATATTCAGAAAGTTTTGATACTGGAATTTTGGAGAAGCTTAGAAAGTGTTGATACTGGAATTGTGGAAAAGTTAAGAGAGTTTCAATATTGGGCGAAAGAAAACAATCTTATAACAAATGTGTATTCACCATTTACTTTTCAGCACAAGAAATTGCCGGAAAACAAGTAAAACATTCAGTAAAACATAAAATAATCAAATATTTGAGGCGCGGTAATTGCACCTAACGGACGAGCTCTTATTGACAGTTAGAAAACAAAGCCACAGGTACATTTGCAAAATTGCGCCGTAGTTTAGTAGAGGATAACAATACGCCTAATTTGCCACTTGTTTAATTGAAATTTGCGCATTTCAATTATCGTATTGGATAAGGAATTTCAAAGTGAAATTAATGATATTTGATTCGGGTGAAAAGGAAAAGGTACAAAAGGTGATTGAATATTCCACCCAGGTGTTTATGACATCATCTTCACTTAACATATTTTGCGTTGTATTCTAGCTAATGAAGACAAAAGCTGATTTGCATTGAACACTGAAGGGCATTGATATGATGGAGATCCTGCTGTTTTAACGACATATCTTGCCTAGCCTTGAAGGGTAAATAAACAGGATGTGGCGTTGTATTTTACTTCAAGAAACAGCGAAAGAGATAACAGTTTTAAGCTAGATGCCAGCTCTGAGGACGTAAATACGATTGGCAGATTACTTTATTGAGAATAAACATAAGGAAAGAGAACGAGGAAGCAGAAGTCAATAAATAGACAGAGCTGCGGTTTTATCGGTTTCATAATCCTACTGCACTAGAGAGAGAGGCTCGGCACTGTTCACGTATTCTTTTGTTTGCTGATCATTGCATTAACAGATGCACGAGGAGAGCCGGGATTTACCTTGAAATCCTAGCATGCAACGGCAGATATCGTTGCACAGAAGATGCGAGATAATTAGAGTCACAATTGATATCCAAGTAAACATTCCATACATGTATGTGCGAGGGTTAAGTCCTAAATCGTGCAGAAATGTGAAGTTGGAGAGGACGGCGAAAACAGAAACAGGTAAAAAACTGAAATCGGAAACAAAACAAGGTGATTTTAATCAGACAAATCAAACACGATCGAAACAAGGACTCGTGATCAATCGATGAAAGTCGTAAGAGGAAGTCGCGAGCTTTAAATTTAAGGATATAAATGTGAAATTGCAAACAACAGCGCAGATAAAAACAGACAAAATATCGAAATCAGAAATAAAACAAATAATTTGCAATCTGAAAAATCACATGCGATCGCACAACGACTTTTGGTCAATCGATGAAAAAATTGTTAGATGAAGTTCACGAACGTGAGGTACCGTTAGCCTTGTATCACATACAATCACATCACAGTGGAACTGAACGACTGAAACAAGGTAGTCATCTGAAACTAACCCTAGCACAATAAATCAGAAGACAAAATCAGAAGATATTGTCGAGCGGAAGAAGTTGGACGTCGATTATCAAGCAGTAAATTTCGTCGATTTTCGAGAAGGACATCATTGCCATTTGCGGACGTCATCTCTGCAGAATGGCACATTGTTTTCCTGATGTCTGGGCACCGAAGGCATTGTCTTATTTCTCAGCTATTGTATCTCTCATTCTTTGCCTGTTTATAGCAATCGGAAATTTAAGTATCGTCACTGCGGTGATTGTGGATCCGTTGAAGAAGCTCCGTAGTCCGTTCAGCTTCTTCCTGGTAAACCTTGCAGTCAGTGATTTGGTAGTTGGATTGTTCACCATGCCAGTTTCTTTTGAAGTGCATTTGGACGAAGCATCGGGCTACATCCCAAAATACAAAGTCTACCTTTTACATATGTCATATTTCATCTCGTCCACAGCCAGTGTATTAAGCCTAGGAGCGTTAAGCGTTGACCGCTTTGTCTCAATTAGATGGCCAATCGAGTATAGAAGCCGTTTATCTCTTCGCCGCTGTGCGGTCATTTCCGTGTTCATATGGGTATTTTCTGGTCTCATTTCGCTTGTTTATTTACAAGTTGGCTACATCAATCACCTCATGGTGTTTGTACATTTGTCTGCCGTAATTACGCTCATCTTGCTCGCCGCAACGTACTGGCAGGTTTACCTAGCGTTCCGCCGGCAATCAACTCACTTACGTAGTTTCGAAAACGAAACAGGTAACGAAGCCAGCCAAGCAGAAAGAGACAGAGAGCTTAGTCGCGTAAAGACCGAAAAGAAAGTTACGAGGGCATTTCTATATATCCTTGGACTTTTTATCGCCTGTTACTTGCCAGCCATAGTCATGATTTACATCCTGCAATTTTGCGACGAGTGTAGCTGCGAATTGCGACACAGTTTGCGAGACCTACAATTTCTTCTCGTAAGTGCGAACAGCGCGATGAATCCATTCGTGTGCACAATCCGATTGGGGGTTTTTCGCAAATCAATTGCGAAGTTATTGAAATGCAGAAGAGTATTCAAGAGAAAGAATTTCGTGGTAAGTGACAGCCAGAGCGGCACATGCAACAGTGCTATATCACTCAGTATAGAAAGCTGTAAGTAGATTCAATGGAAATTTACACGCTTTGTTACAAGAAACTTGGATCGCCACCTTGTACTAAACGTTTCTTAATTTGACGTAAAAATTTTGGCTTTCTACTACTAAGAGTTTCTTAATTATTTTCTTATTTTTGAGACTAAAACTCACCTTATAGTTTGAAAGTTGAACACTTCTAGCTGACTAGTCACGAAAAATGTCCAGGATGATCAAAATTACAAGTTATAATCATTTCCAAATTCGTCCAAATTAAGAGCGGAAGCAAGTTAATGTACTCTTTTTTTAGACAAATTGACATAGTACAGTTTCTTAATTTTTCTTGAACAAACTACTAGAGTTTCTCAACTTTTTGACCAGCCTAGTACTCGTTTCATGTAAAAACAACGTGTAGAGCAGTTGCAGATATTTAGGGGGAGAGGGCAAAGTGACGTCAATTATCAATGGGAATACATGGGGTCTGTGACTATTCGGATCCACTCTTACAGTGGGGTGCGGGGTGTCAACAGGAAAAACCCCCAAGAGAAATTTCTAGGAACAGCACTGCGCCCTCCATACGAACTCTATCGTTACACTTGCATCTACTATATATTAGCATTTTCTTATAATTTTCATTATTATTTGTGCTATTTTCATGTATTTAAAAGCTACTTAAAAACAAAATAAGATAAGAACAACAGCTTATTATTAGGGTCGAACTCATTCTATATTAAATAAACCGTAAATAGTAGAAATAAAGTAAAAATGAAAAAAAATTTGTGTGGGAATCATTGTGCTTACAATTTATTGTGTAACAAACCCCTTCGTATGTACAGATAAGACATCATTGCCTCAATCCAATTGGTCCTAGCTGGTGCTGTAAGAGTATTTTTTATATGGAACTAAGAACTTGGTTTACTTTACTGTACAAGAAACTAATAAAATGGCCTCGCGCAATTTCCTCCCTGATTTTATGGTTAACCATGCTACTTTTGGCCAATAACATTACACCGAAGGCTAACGGATGTTTTTAAGCAGGTGCTTATGGAAGGCAGGCCCGTAGCTATGGGGTGATATGGGGTTGCACACTTTTTACCACCCCTGGGAATTTTTTGCAAATTTTTTTGTTGTCTTTGTAGCTAAGGAGAGCTTTCCTGAAATTTTGATTGTACACAACCCTGGTATTTGTTACATACTAGAAAGTTCAATCTTTCTTACAAACACACATTATCCAATCGATTGTGAAAACACGAATTATGAAAAAAGCTCTCAGATTTTGTACCACGAGGTTCCTCCAGGACAATTCTGCCACCCCTGAAATATAGGTATGACTACGGGCTTGATGGAAGGGGGTACCGTCCCGTTCACACGGAGTCCGATCTGTGTCATTCTGCTCCATGTCATTGGTTCCTTTCTAGAGCATGGATAACAATTTCTAACAAGCCCGCCTGCGTGGGCAGACATGTCTTATACATTAGATAACAACAACAGCTTGGATCATATTATCATATTAGCCTTGGAAGAACAAAACATATCTTCCATTGCCTGTGAGAAGAAATTGGATTGATGACATCATATGTTGCTTTGAAGGAGCACGTGACCCCTTGCAAGTGCGTGGTCGGAATGCAAAACAAAATTGCTAACAAATATCGGAAGATAAAATTGTGAAAAAATGCTCGAAAACCTACGCTAGTCTACCTAGAGTATGGATATATATATTTATATTAGACCATGGGCGTAGGAGGACGTCATATTTTGGGGGATGTGAACTTTCTTCCCGAATTTCCTATTGTTCTTTCAGAAAATTTTCCCGAGTGAAACGGATTTCTGCCCAAATTGGGGGGCTACAGCCCCCCTGCCCCCGCCTCCTACGCTTATGTATTAGATTGAACAAATAACTCATGTGTATTTAGTTTAACAATTTACCCATACTCGAGAAACGGCGCTACGCAATCGTTCCCGGGGGAACGGGGTCCTAGCTAGGTCATGTTCAATAATCATATGCATATTGAAAAAAAACAGTGGAATGGAAGATCAAATTTAACGATCAAATATTGATTTGAAATGTCAAACGATGAACAAACACCTAAATTTTATGAACGTGAAAAGGATCGTCAGATAAGTGGATATTTAACGTAGAAAATAATAAAATTTTAGCTTGTAGTTTATCACCAACTATGTGAGTATATGGTATGTATTTATTCAATCTCGTCAAATGTATATTTGATAAGTCAGTTATTTTAAGTTTGTAGTTATTTAGTTTATATGGACTTCCAACATGTGTCTTCAGATGTTTTCTACATACTTCTCTAACGGCCTATGCTGGAATGGATAGCTACTTTTAGGTGCGTAATAGGCGAGGGGGAGTCGGAAAAGTCTGGGGGGGTGCGGTGGAAAAATGCTTTGGAACCTAAGATAGTACTGCAATGGATTACTCTATGTTCATAAAACATGCGCAAAAATTTGAAAATGAAAGAAACACGCAAAAGTTGTTTGCAATATTTCTTTCAAATATTTTTCGAAAACTTGCTACGCAAAAAATTAATACGTATATAGACTGTTGGTACTACAGAGCTAATGGTTAACAGGTCCTAATTGGCCTCTCTTGGGGTCAACTAGGCGTATTCTATCACATGTAACCGCATCTGGATGCATATTCGGTTAACCTTTAGGTCACTATCCGACGTTTTCATACTCTGATGAGTGTCAGACGAAAAAAGCTTTCGAGTATATCAAAAGAATTTTGCAACTTTTTCGTGCTGTAAAAAATTAATAAACAGGGGCCCAAATAAGGGTGGGGAGGCTTGACAAAAATTAAAAATAAATAAGCATGGGGGCTGTTTATTAGGTACCTAAGAGCAGGGCCACCGAGAAATTAGAGGCTCCGGGGCAAAAGAGAAACACGAAGCCCTCTGCAAGCGAATTGAGCAGAAAATTCTCAGGGTCTAGAAATTAAGCTTTGGAAAGTTACTGCTGTTTTACTTTAAGAGTCCCCCAGACCTTGAAGCGTTGGGCACTATGAGGCCCCCTGGAGCTTTAGGCCCTGGGTAATTTGCCCCCTACCCCCTCCTCTCGGGGGCACTGTCTAAGAACACGTGACTAGCAATAGGTGATTCCCAGTGGTGCCACGCTAAAAATTGGAAGAAGGGGGGCTGCGTTGTAGAAAATACGTTAACCACGCCCTTGATCACGCCCACTTTTGAAATCTACCAATAACTTGTTTACAACTGCTGTATATGTGAAAGTACTAAGCTACGGAGAAAGCCAGAATAGGGCTGTAGCGTTCTTCTATTTATAGGAGCGTACCACCTTCGCAAGTGCATAGTTAAGAACTTCCCCAGCCTAACAAATGTTTGATAAAGGGAGCTGAGTCCCCGAAAAAGTTCTCAGAACTATAACAAGGGGGATGAGCCCTCATTCACGACACGCCTGGTGATTCCTATCTGTGGTAGACACAAAGGCATATACAGAAATGCAGAGTAACAGGTACAATTGTAACACAGCTATGCATAAAAACCTTACTTGGCTCAATGGCCTCCATGGGAACAAAATAACCATCAGTTGAGGATAATGTTTGAGACTGCGGTTGATGTGGCTTTTCGTCCACTTTAGCTACGAGACGAAATATTTGAGCATATTTTAGCACACACAAGAATAATTTGGGATTGGGAAAGTATGTTAGCTACAAATGGTAAATAGGAATTCAAAATGAAAAGGAAAATATGCAATGAAGCACATACGAGAAAAAAGAGAATATTCTAAATAAATAGAGATAATGATAACATCGTGATTGATAGTAATAGATGAAAAATCTTACAAACACAATGTTTTTCCATACAGAAATAAAGATTTGCTTCGGATATATGGGGGAGTATTAGTAGGCATGGTGGTTGGAATAGGGGAAGTATATGGCTTTGGGGGCTGGAATAGGGCGGCAATAGGGCTTTTTCTTGTGGATATAAATTAAGGAGGGAGCTTGAATAGGCGTGGTGGTGAGGCATACCGGTCAATTATTACAAACGAGGTGGCTGGAATATCAGAGTTGTGGGTAGAAAATATTCAAACATATAATTGACATGGCAGCGCATCGTTTCGCGACTCAAGAGTAGAAACGAAAGCCGTAAATCACACGGATTTTGTCTACCATTGTCGAAGAAGTATCGAAAGTAGAACTCGAATAATAAAGAAGAAACGTGGACACACCATGATTTGTGATGACGTCATCATCAATATTTATGTCTAGTAGTGCGCCAACGTTGTCCTTCGAATCCAAATTTGGCTCGCTGGTTTGTCCAATTGAGTTGGGTTTGATTGCACTATCCTTTTTAAAATCCGCAAATACGTCGAAGCCTAGAGGGTCATTTGGCTTTCGCTTGGCGTTTTCCTGTTTCGCCATTGCGCCCGATTCGGTAGACGTCACAGGTCGAACTGGCCTTACTTGCGGTGGGACACTAAAATGCCCCTGATTCATGACACTTTGTTGTTGCATACGGTGCACGGCCCCAAAACTTGGGTTGAACTGATGATTGGGGTAAAATTGTCCTTGGTAATGCTGTGGTTGTAGCTGCGGAGGCGACTGTATTGGTTGCTGCACAGCCGACCCAAACGCTCCCCATTCATCGCCAGGTATTCCCTAGAAAGAAGTCGAATATTAGAATTTGTAACTTATAAGGGGATGTGGGTGGAGGGGGTTCGAGTCAGGGGTCGGGGACATGCCATGTTTTAGCGTAGACAATAGATAGCACCGCACACAAAAATAAGCTTCTCCAGTTTTAGGAGCGGTTGCTAGAGAAAGGAGTACCGAAATCCCACAAGTTCACAGATCGATAATAGATTTCTTTTACTCGATTTTACCTCTGTTTCCCCCAATTCCTTGGGGCTTGGAGGGCGCCTCTGAGAGGACTTTAGTTCTGGCACGAGCATTTACGACCGGATGCCCTTCCTGACCTCACCAATGGCATGCGATGGGCCTAAAGCCCCGGACCACGTTGGTCTAAGTCCGGTTCCTCACCGCTAGGCCACGGGTGCTCTAGATCGGTAATAGATGACTCTCTTCAAAAATAAATACACAAGTTCCATTCCCAGCTTGCGCAGAACAGTGGTACATAAAAAACTTGACAGTTCAGAAAGTGGTATTGGTAATTTTTGCGTCAGGCCTGTAGCCACGGGGTGACACCCCTGGGAAATTTTTAGCAATTTTCTATTGTTGCTTTATCTTCGTGGGGAAGGAGAGATCTGAAATTTTGGTTCAGCTCAACCTTGGTCTTCGTGTCATAACAGAAAGTTCAATCTTTTCCTGCAAACGCATTATCCATTTGATTGTGATAATATAAAATATGAAACAAGCTCTCAGATTTTGTAACACGTGATTCCTCGAGTACAATTTTGTCACCCCTAAAACACAAGCCTGGGTAAAGGCTTGTTTTGCATTGGGGATAAAATCCTCCAACCTGCCTTCCGCATGGGGCATTTAATTCAGACTAATGTAAACTATTGTAGTTAGGCTTCTTGTTTTGTAATCATGTTTTTTCTAATAAGACTTGCAAAAACAGTGGAGACGGAGGGCCTTTCGTAAATCAATTCTTACTAAAGGGATACCTCCCAAAAAATTTGAAATGAAACGAAACGCAAATGACCGGAATCGCAATGAATGAGTTACCACTATTCAAAAGGATAATATACTATTTCTCATGAAATTCAATAGATCTGAATAGCCTCGAAGGCGGTGCTATATCAACATGAAAGAACCTCTGGCCATTTCAGTTTTTCTGCAGCAGTATCAATATAGCTAACTTGCTTTTCGAGAAACAATCTTTTATGAAACTATGGAGCCGGAAAATCGACTGATTTATATACTGTCTAAAAGGTCACCATCTTCTACAACACAGAAATAATAAATGTGTTTCCTCTAGAGAAAGTCTTGTTCCGAAACACTTAAACTGAGACTGAAGGTGCCCTATAGTGACTAGCAAAAAAGTTCTGAGAGAGTGTACAAAATGATAAGGAAAAGCAACCATACACGTTTTTTTATAAGAAAGTGGTTTATAAGAAAGTAGTACTCAGCTGCTCAAAAAGTTAGAATAATTCAGTACTGGTTTTTGAGACTTAAGAAAGTTTTTCGTGTTTATGTACTTAAAATTCGATTTATCTGTGTACAAAATGTAATGATGTGATGTTGGCTACCCTCTTACATTGTAACTTCTGTTATTTACTAAGATCTATCGCCATTCAAAGTGTCTTAAGACAGTTTTTGTACTGTAATATGAAATAGTTAAGAACGTAGAATACTAGGCTAAAAGACTTTCTAATAAAAATCATGTCGCGGCAGCGTCGATATTAATTAACGTAGAAGCTCTATTTAGTCTCTTGTCTAGTCTAATCATATTAATATTTCCAAGCCCCTATATATCAACCCCCCTTTTGATGATCGAAAGTCTAATAAACCCCCAGGGGGGTATAGCAGAGCATTTACGTTAAGTACATTTAATATCACCACTGCAGTGGAACGATTTATTTACCAGATATAGATGACATATACGGCAGTGTTAAGGTAGATTCACATATGCTGCAGCATCATGCGACGCGGTATGCGGTGCGGCACAATGCGGCAAAAACGCATGGCTTTTGTTCACACATACAGCGTTTCCCGCTGTAAGCGAAGCAACACAGCTTCGAGTCATCTGGTAACTTCACAGGTGTGAATCTACCATTAGGAATCTGGACATCTGGACAAGAGCATTTGAGTTAAATTACATCTCCTGCACTAAATCGATGATTTAGAAGTTGATGAAGGAAGAAAGTTCAAATTGCTGAAGCAAGAGAACTTCGTGTTTCTCAAGTATGTAATGCTGCAGTTAAGTGTGGAATATGATAAGTAGGGCGTACAGACGAGGCCTAACGCCACTATAACCACTAATGTTTTAATGAGAAATGGAGATTCTTCATAGCCTTTTTTAAGAAGCATTTACTAGGGGGGCAAATCCTTAGAAAGGGGGCATGCGAGTTCAAGAATCAAAGAAAAAGTTTAAGGACTGGGAGCACTTCTTGGTGAAAGATCCCTTCAAAGGTGCTCTTAAAAGGATCCATCTCATTTTCTAATTGGAAATTCAAATGTGCCATAAAAGCATATACATTTGAATCAAAGCCTTAACGAAGACCATTTATCAGCTCTAGTGGTAAGTATTTTAATGTCTCTGGTTGCTGTAACATGCGAAAGAAAGGGGTCTGGGGCCAATACCCCTAGGGAAATTTTTGATTCAGCACTTCATACTTTGGCTTAAATGTATCTCCTAATAGCCATTAGCGGCAAGTGTTGTAAACTTTATGCTCTTGTGGATCAGTGCAAGACTTGACAATGAACTAAACTTCTCGTTGGACATATAATAGCATTGAATCAACCCAATATTTACAATAATTACATAAATCTTGTTCTATTTTGAAACTCTTAACTTAAACTCGTAACGTTACACTACTGGCTGTGTACTCTTAATCTCAACTCGTAACTCTTAACTATAAACTGTGTACTGTGAACTGTAAAGCGAATGCTAAGCTTGGTATACGACGAATTGCGGAGGAGTGCTACACGTGACAAAGTATCCAACAGCAAGGACCTGAAATTTTGCTGCATCTGTTTTATACAAGAGGCATCCTTCAAGATGGCTGCGAAGACATTCCCATCTTTGATATTTACCACTTACAGTCACAATTTGAGCCACGGTTTATTTATTCAAAAGCTATTTCTTCAGTTCTGATGTAAGACTTTTGGACAAAGGGGTAATTTCTGGAGGCAAAACTCCATTTACCAGGGGGCAATTTCGAGAACTAGGCGGGGACTTGCCCCCCAAGTTTGTATGTTAAAAAGGGCCCTGAGATGCTTGTCATTTAATATTTGCTCTCAATTCCAATTGACAATCTTTCTCATTCTCACATGTCACACCTCCGCTTTCCTTGATTTATCATGCTTTCTCTTGCCATCATAAAAACATCTTTCACACACACATACACACACTCACTTGGTAGCTCCCTCTTCTCTCGATTAATATTGGACGTTCACTATTTGATATTACATTCTGTTTTTGTTTTGATATTGAATCGATTTTGAGTTTATTGGAAAAAATTTGAGAATCTCCATGCCCAGATCTTCCAAAATACACATTGTTTATAAGAATAAAGTTTATGAGAATATTTAGGCTCAGAATCGCTGAAGTTTAAGAATAATTTAAGAACAGTGTAAGGCTCAAGTTTCACCAAGACTTATAAATTTTTGTGTATTTGAGCTATAGTACTGCTTGTAAATTAACTTTTTCACTATCCATATAATATTTTTTATTCCGCTCCACTTTTATTTTGCCTAATGATGAAGTAAAACATCAATAAAAATTTGAATGTAATCCTATAGTTCCACCTAAGAATAACTTAAGGCTCAAAATAAAAAAAATTAAGAACATTGAGGCTGAGCAAAAAAGTAGGTATTCTTCTTAAAAAGTGTGTTTAACAGGTAGTGCCGTAGCTCCTAAAACCGCCGAGTCGAAATGTACGAAATATTTTGGTTCACATTGAAATTGGGAGGGTGATAAATTACCCTTTTCAACTGCAACAGACAGTGAATGGTGTTTGTAACTCAAGGCATTGTCAGTCACGAAGCCAGCCTTCAAAAAGAGGGGATCAACCAGGCCTGATAGGGGGAAACCAGGCCTGATAGGTGTGACAGCCACAATTAAATATACTGTTGCTTATTGGGCACAAAAGGAAAGGGAGGTGTAAATATTTTTACCATCACACCCTTTCTTGTTAGATGTAATGTAAGCAATGACAGTTATAGCACCACAAAAGCAGCAAAGGGGCTCTGGAGGCTTCCCAAATTTCTACAAGTATACTCTCTACATAGCTGGAAAATGCCCCTTTGCAAACACAATTAAATCAGCGTTACAAAGCTTCAATCTACGATCTTTGACAGATGTCTGAAGAGGACAATACAAGATGCCAAATGATCGAGTCAAAGTTATGGGGGAGCAAGGGCGGGCAGCATCCGTCAGCTGGGCGAGCAAGGCCCCCTATGCACCCTCCTGGCTTCATGGTTGGCGCATTGTCAAAAACGCCTTTTCTCATCACAAAGATACATGAGACGTACAAAGAACAAACTCACTTGTAAGTCTGTTTTCTGGCTTGAAGTACTAGGCACATCAGTGTCAAGACCCAGCATCTTGAACTGTTCATCTAATAACGATGAGCCAGCAACCTTTTCTGATTGGCTACTTTCTGGGGCTGTTGATCCTGGATCAAAATCCAAACCGAGGTCAAGAAGGGAATCACCCGACACGGGAGGAGCAGCATCACCTGTCAAGAACAAATATAGATTTTAACCCCCTGCCAATTACTTCAAAATCGATATGTTGCATATAAAATAAATGGAACTAATTGAAATTTGCGTGGTGACTGGGGTGGAATTCTATAATTCAAAACTATTTTTGTCGTTCAAATGCCAAAGAATCGAGCCCCGTTGACAAGAAATTCGGACGAATCAAGAAGGTATACACTGTTCAAATTAGAAACCAATTTATGGAGCCAATAAATCACAAAAGCTGGACCAATATGAGCGATGAATTGGAGAAAATGACAGCTACTCACCCGACGAACTGACGCTGTTTTCGTTCACCTTTGGAGTTACAGGCTTCGATGGTGCTTCGCCACGAACTACAACTCGTTTATACTCGTCTATCGTTCTCGTTAGTTCATCACTTAGCGATAATATTTCGGCTGTGGTGAAGGCAAAACAAAATGAAAAATCATGCTGATAGAAATGGGAAGGGTTTCTTACTTATAGCAGATGACATAAATGGTAAAATGTAACCTACAAATTACCAAAAAAAATTATTAAAAGTTATTTTGTATATCAAAATTACAAAGTCCTTTTCCGCGCCCAATGGCGCATAGGGCGGCGCCTATCTCCGTTTCTGTAGCCCTAGGCCACGAGTCTGCAAATGCAGTGAAAGCTACAGCGGGGGGTTGGTCCACCAGTAGCACCACGTGTGTACCTTTCCCACTAAGCAGTGAGTACCATTTTTAAAGTCTTTGGTATTACTCGGCCGGGGCTCGAACTCACGACCTACCGGTTGAGAGGCAGATGCTCTACCACTGGGCCATCAGTGGGCAAAATTATAAAGCTGATATAAATCTATCTACTTACATAGAGTGTCATCTTTGTCTTCAGCACTTTGGCTTGCCATTCGGAATAAGTCAGTCCGCATTTTCAAACAATCTTCATACAAATCCTGAGAAGATGCAGCATTTAAAAAAATTTTTTAAAAGAATAAAAATTTTACACGAGGATAATAAGTAAACGTAAGAACAACAATTTATTAATGCCACGTTCACACTGCTACGTTTCGGTACAAAAACGCAGATCTAAATCTCCGTTTTTGTGAAACCGTTCAAACTACTCCGTACAAAAATGTACAAAAGCGTACAACAACGTACAAAAACGGAGGTTTACAAATACGCCCTTCAAAAAGGATATCTACATAAATGGAGGTTCTTTCGAACGTAGAAGGAGGTTTTCTTCGAACTCAGTCAACAATGTGAACGCACAAAAACAGATATTTGTCTCCATCACAGCATTGTGAGAGGATTAAAACCACAAAAACGGATATCATTTCCTCTGTTGCTGTGAGCAATGTGAACCCTCAAAACAGATATTTTTATCTTGACTTTTGTACAGAAACGGAGCAGTGCGAACGGTTGAAAGATATCTACAAAAACGGATAAGTTCGTAAGCGGAGCATTGTGAACCCAGCCTCATAAAACTATATAAGGTAAAATAACCCGGAATACTTAAACAGAGCTCATAGCCATTAAGCGAATCAAATTTCCCTTACATTTCCATGACTTTTCCCTGACTGATAGTAAAAACACCTACTTTTTCCTGACCCCAATTTAACATATTTACAAAATAGATAAAGAAAATGACGTTTAATAGATAGGTAATGCAGATATCTACTTGCTATATACTATGCCAAGTGGTCAAAAAGTCAAATGCCTCTCCCGCGCCCAATGGCGCATAGGGCGGCACCTATCTCTACCACTGGGCCATCACTCCGGTTATGCAAAGTGGTACGATTCATATTTACTGTCAACAAATGGAACAGCCACTTACGAACAACCATGAAAAGAGATGATGAAAATGATATGTGGACTAAACGATTTGCTTTACTTGACTTTTCTTTGATTTGGGTTAAAATTAAAGAAAGCTCCCTGATTGTTCCAGGTTTTCCTTGAACTTTCATAAGAATGACTCATTTTTCAGGTTTCCCAGTTCGGTATGATTCCTGGTATAACACTTCATATAACTAATAAATTATTTTAATAAAAACATGTAGTATAACAAACACAACATAACATTATATTATATAACTATACTATTGTACAACATACTTCCAACATCATACTATAGTTAAATTATACAAATTTACAATATACCTCCTACTATTATACATACAAGCATACATACGTACATATATAAATATATATACATACATATCGATATAAATATATATATATATATATATATATATATATATATATATATATATATATATATATATATATATATATATATATATATATATATATATATATATATATATATATATATATATATAAATATATATTTACACATATACACATATATATATATATACATACGTACATACATACATACATACATATAAATATATATACACACACACGCACACGCACACGCACGCGCACGTGCACACACACACAAATATATATACTATATATATTCTATATGTACTAAAAATCTATATACATTATACTTATTAAAGAAAATAGTTCAGTCATAACTCACCCTCATCAAACTTTTGTCACTTTCATTCATTGAAGAATTATATGCTGAAATCATTTCGCTTAACAAGTTAACGTTGTTTGAAACATTCTCTAATTCTTGAACTCTCTTTGAGAATTTCTCCAGCCTCTCTTCCTCCTAAAAATCATCAGGGTCCGCAATAAACTGTAGGAATCTATGCCTTTTAAAAAATTCTTCTACGTCATTCTGGATATTCAAGGGGACCACATGACAAGTGAAAGTACTTTGGGGGAGGAGGAAGGAATATCTAAAAGGCAGAACTCGTCAATCTACGCGAGTGTGTGACCACCACTCTCAGGCACAATATACCACACTTCAAATTCTGCAGGCACTTTATTCCAAATCTGTATTGGATTATCTATTACATTTCGTATTTTTGCAGGCGCATTTTAACTCAGATCTGTGCTCACAGGCACAAAATGCTCTTGATGATGTCTGTTAAAAGGTATGCAATACGTCAGCTGATTTCAACTTTTACACTGTCCAACTGAAAAAGGGCGTCTGGCGTGGACAAAGAAACTCATAGAAAATATTGTAAAGACAAATTGACCATACGGTTGGTGCAATGAAATTTGAACGATGTAGCCTACATCGATGTAGCCTTAATCCAAAGCCAAAATCACAACATTGCTAAATTTTCGGCAATAATCAATGGGCTTGTTACAAAACTTAACATAGACTTACATAGATTAATTCATAGGGCGGAGAGATGAGATGCCCTCTAGAACTTCTAAAATCCTCCAAAAAGATTAGCCTATCCTAGAAAGATATTTACAGTAATACAACAGTCTTGAAAGAATGCTGTTGTACTTTATTCCAAAACAACATAATACAGAGATGTGCTGTATTCAACGAGCAGCTTCTGTTTACATCAGACTGGCAGACTACTGGCAAAAATATTGAAGTCTCACAGGGAAGTTTCTTTTATTCTGGTGCTAAAACATGGAATGATATTCCAAGGAACATCAGGATGGGGCCCACAATCATTTAATTTCAACAAAACTTGAAGGATTTTTCTACAAATTTAATAGATTCACTAATTACAATCCCTGAGTACAAAAACAACGCTTTCTTTCGATAATTATTAAAGATTTTATTTGTAGTAGTACTATTTTGTTTACGTTGATAAGGTAGGCCCTCAAAACTACTGGCGCCCGCCACTTGTGGCGCATTTGGTCACGCAAAGTGGCGCGCGGCAAGTGCACTCAAAAAAGAAAGAGAAAATAAGAAACGATTTATATTACTAACTTTTGGATAGTAATAACAGGGAGTGCTTTTCCCGAGCTCAAAACTCTTACATCTATGGCACCACACTTGCATTATCCTTAGCTTCTGAGATGGAGTCATGCTAGGAGGCAGGCATAATTTTCTAACTATGGCGCTTCTCGTTTGCTAACCTTGTCAAAGCGGCGCTTAGCAAATTATTATTGAAGAAGGAGTGTGATAGGTTATTCATTGGTAAATGGTCATAAATGAAAATGAAACAAGATTTCAATAAACATCGGTTGGCATATGATAGAAATGATTTAGCTACAGAGAAAGCAGAGTCAAAATCTGAGAAAAGGGCCAATCAGTATATATTGCAATGAAATACCTGTTTAACCATAGTCTTTATAAGCCTGTTGGCAGCTTGCAGATCTTCTGGATTTGTGCTTTTTAACAGCGTCGAAAGGAGCTTGGACAATAGAGAATATAGTATTTGATAAAAAAAAAGATTGTAATGTAATGTAATGTAATCGATTATTTATATACGAAAAAAATAGCCCTTCAGCGACTAAAATATTACATATGCATATATACACTTTAAATAATATGTTAAGAAATAAAAATTAACAAGCATAATGGTGAGTAATACTAATATTGCTGCTCTTCCAGGGGGTCGTGTTTTCAGTTATTACTTTTGATCAGCTAATAGATATGCTTTCAATTTCTTTTTGAAGCATTTGAGAGTTGAGGCCTCTCGTATATCAACAGGCATATAATTCCATAATTTAAAGCCGAGTATTTGAAGCCATTTTTTGCACGTTCCGTATTTAGGCTTGGGATTTGAAGATCATGGCAATTCCTTGTTTCATATTTTAAGTGGACTGATCTTAACTCAAATTTATCCCAAAGTCTTTCAGGGCTTAACTTGTTTATAATCTTAAACGCCATAACTAGTCGATCAAACAAGATTAGATTACTGACTTTCAGCCAATCACAGGGTATGTTCTTGGTATGTTTATACATAGCATAAATATACAAAGAAAGCAGTGGTGCTACTGATGAGTTGGTAAAATAATTGAATTTCCCAGAATTTTGGGGAAATGCATCCATATTATTGTTGGAGCTGGTGTGACACCTCAATGGGGGTCTTTCCACCTACAGGGCGAACTAATTCAAATCAAGCCTACGTTTAAAAATAAAACCATTGACTCTAATTCCCAACAGCTTAATTTGAAGCGTGAGCTCCTGCGATCCATCAAAAGGAGGAAGCTGAGATTCTACGGCCATGCATACCGCGCGGATGGAATCGCCAAAAATGCATCTGTGGAATCTACCCAGAAAAGCGAAGAAGTGGAAGACCTAGGAGACAGTACGAAGATAACATCCGGGAATGGTTGGATTGCTCAATGGTATAAAGTGTGCGAATCATATCGAACCGGGAACATTGGAGGAGGAAGGTGGAGACTGCGCTGCGTGACGAGAACGGCAACGCTCGGTGACGAGTCGTCCGAAGAAGAAGAAGAATTCCCAACGAAACTGGGAAGGTGCAAAATATCTTTTCCATTACATATTCCAAGAACACCAATAATAGATAAAAAATGTAGCTTAAAAATTGAGTATATTGTAAAATGTCTATCAGAATCAAGAAGGACAAAACAATGTCTGGTATTCAATGAATTGGCAAGATAACAATAACATGTATTTTGAAAGAAAAGGTTGCCAAATCTGTTATTTACTGAATGAAAATCTGGCTCTATATTATGATGCAAAATCCACAAATTTAACTATGGACTTCATCAGCAACGATAAAGCTAATATTAATTACCTTTGATTTTTCCTCATCATCCAATGCTGTGTTTGTTGGCCGTGGAGAGTGATGACTCTAGCAAAAAATTTATGTATTTATCCTACATAGGACTCGTAAAATGGAGGAATACCAAACATAGAGGATACTAGTTGTTGGCCCCTAGCCTTGTAGGTTAGAGTAGCCAGTTCCTTTAATCCCCACTTTTATCGACTTATCATTAGACACCCACTTACCACACGGGTATGCTCTGAAACAAGGGACTTAATCAAAAGGGTGCTAGTCATTCATATTGCTGGATCACGATTATTCTAAACGCAAATGATAACTGATTTGTGGTAAATGAATTCTTTTAGTCTCAGTGGCGATATGAAACATCTATACATAAAAATTGGTTGGTCAACACTGGGTCAATTACGTTGGTCAACAGAAACAGATATCATGTTTCCTTACAATCAACTGACTGCAACAAAGCGTGCTCTTATTCAATTTTGCATCAAAGAAAATTACGCCAAGTCAAAACCTCCAAGAAGATTGCAGGCACATACCTGCAGGGGCATCGGGAGGGGCAATGCTCCCAACTTAAAAATTATGCATGGTTTTGCCCCCAATAGAACTATCTACCTGGAGATTTACATAACAAAATAAAGGCCTTTGCCCTTCCAAAGTGATTATATAAGCAGGTTTTGCTCCTCCACAGTACTTCCTCCAGCAATATGCTTGGAAGATTGATGAACCTCCTTCTTACTATAACACTCAAAGGAGGTCTTCCTAAACAATTCTGGAAACAATTTGGCATTGTATGCTACCAGAATCCTAAACACACAAATCAAACTATGACTCTACTATTGACCCTTGTAAAAACTCTGATGAATTCAACCTGAATTTGGTTTTGGAATTAAAACAAAATGAAATCATACCACAGCTTCAGAATCTACTGGATCTCTTTTGATCACTCCTAAAGAAGTCAACAATGGCAAGTGAATGAGGAAATTTAAAGAGCAAAAGAATTTAAAAGTGACTCTATGATGATCTAGCTTTTAAACATATGTTATATATATATATATATATATATATATATATATATATATATATA
>OLMO02000286.1:14749523-14759776 GCA_900291935.2 Cassiopea xamachana | reverse complement strand
TATATATATATATATATATATATATATATATATATAACATACGTATACTCATATTATGTGTATATGTATATCATACATTATTACGATGCGGTGGCCTTCTTTGACAATTTTTGTTAACCAAAATCATTCTTCAAGTTCTTTTTCGTTAAAATTGTCATGCCTCAAGATTGTGTTTTGCAGTTATCTATTAAGACTACGCATTAATAAAAAGCACGAAGTATATTAAAATATTTTCCTGTAATTTCTTTTCTAGTTCTTCATAGGCGCGGGGCCCCTTTTGAGTAACCAAAAGCACGGGGCCTGGGCCATGATACCCTTGGAACCCCCTGAAAACCACCACTGTTATGATGAAATTGAAAATGCAGAATATACATATATTGTTGTGAAGGGCCGCAGCGGAGGACTAAAAGGGG
Organism: Cassiopea xamachana; assembly: GCA_900291935.2. Classification (NCBI taxonomy): domain Eukaryota; kingdom Metazoa; phylum Cnidaria; class Scyphozoa; order Rhizostomeae; family Cassiopeidae; genus Cassiopea; species Cassiopea xamachana. The sequence goes on along the minus strand of OLMO02000286.1, from coordinate 14,759,363 downwards.
TACTGGGCTCTTGTTTCGGGCACTTCCGTTGCGCCTTCTCAGCATGCTCTCCCTATGCTCCCATTATCAACGCCTATTTAGTATGCATGCGTTGCATATGCTAGCGGATTTAGAATGGTATTGGAATTGAGAATTGAGTTGAGCAGAGTAGAACTTGATATAATCGATCTTAGAATAATGTAAATAGCTTCCATTTGATTGATTACTTAGAATAAATGTCACATCTAGTCCTTTTCTTATCCCATGCTCGCCCAATTTACATCATATAAATTGACTGAAAGTACGTCTCATTGTTCTTTCCACGTTGAACTCACATGACATTTTGCTGGTCATAGAAGATTCCTTTATCCCATTGATCCAATCATAGATCAAAATTTAATTTCTTTTCTAGAAGCGGGTTATAAACAATCATTTCAGAATTGATTGCTTTAGTTGTTATATTGGACTAAGAATAATTATATAGCTGCATTCCAACACCCCTCCCTCTCTCGATGTCCAAATCATTACAAGCTCTAATATTCATTCACAGTGTAATCAGTTAATCTTGATGTCAGAGATAACCAGGAGGGTATGTCATTTTAAATTGCTTCCTTTTTCCCACAACGTGGATTTACTTACAGGATGAAGTTATAGGTCAAAAACTGTTGAAACTGTAGAGAGAAAAGACTAGCCAAAGATGTTTATTAGATCTTTGTGAATGACCAACAGCGAAGGAAATATGTTAATAAAAACACGTTGTTGACTTCAAAGAACGTTTTATCTTTGGAACAAAACGCGATTAGGTTTTCATTGAAAGAGAACGTCAAGTAGTACAAAACCAGTACAAAAATAACGATTATTAATCACAGTCTGCAACCCTAAGCCGTAGAAGAAACAAGTAGGCCAGAATAACACGATTGTTCCCTGATTGGACCTCCACTGGGGTTGTTACGAATACCTCCAGCTGCTTATTACAGAGTTATGGTGATGGCTGCATACTTCGCGTAAGGAACCACAAGATCAAAGCTTCATATAGCGTTGGGTGCACAATCCCTTGGCAAAGAGAAACTTCTGTAAAGACACTGGTAGACTGTGGTATGTTAGAGTTCATCTATGTGTTTCTATTGCTTTAACAGTATGACTTACAAGTAGCAAAGTTTGAAATTGTAATCGTCGAAATCATGAAAAATCTTGTTGCTTTGGGGCGAGAGGTAAAGGGAGTTAACAAGATATAACTGTTTAATTTCTTTATCTGTTAAGAAGTGGATCGGAACAAACAAATACATGGTAAGACTGCTTTTTGATACTCAAAGACAGTATAAACTAGCGACAGTATACCGGAGATATCAGTTATAAGTAGCGACTCCAATCCAGAAACTTATCTTCATTACTGCCGGGTACTCATCTTCATTTAATATAATTTCGCTTGAAATTTTCCAATTTCTAGGTCTCCTAAGGAGGAGTTCAATGTATCTTTCATAAGGTTACGTCCAACGTTAACTCTTAAGCCGGCTAAGACGCTTATCAAAGAGCTCAGCGGTCACTGGATTCTCCAAGCAATTTCTGCGCTTGTCGTTTGTAGAAAATAATGTTGATTAAACATTGATTTTAAGCATCTTAACTACAAACCACATCGAAAAATGCAGTAGCTAAGGTGTTTGTTAACAAGCTTAGAAGTTTCTTGGCGAAAAATCAGAACGAGGTAATGAGCTAGTGTATGAAACTCTGTCTACAACACTCGCTCAAAAAAGCACAAATCTTGATACAAAGTATTCATATATCTTCATTTGAAGTACTCAAAATTAACGAGTATTGAATTGGTAGTTCTGTAACTCGAGAAATGGGAGATATTTTACGTAACGTATGCGAAAATTACCAAGGTAAAGCATCCACTTAAGTCTATCTATTAATTCTATGGTGTGAAATCACCCCAATTTAACGATTATTGAATTGGTAGTTCTGTAACTCGGGAAATGGGAGATATTTTACGTAACGTATCCTAAAATTGCCAAGGTAAAGCATCTATTTAAGTCTATCTATTAATTTTATTGTGTGAAATCACCCCAGTTTGAAGCAAAGCACCCCGCATCGAGAGTATAACATAAAAATAACAAAGAGCTATCAGTCAAGCTTATGTCGATGTGATCTCTCAGGGATTTATTTTGCTACAACTAGATGCGGAAATCTTGCCGCCAATACAACTTATCACTGCAAGCATGGGCCTGATGATCCTCAAATTACGGTAGAACAGAACCTTCTTTAATAAATTAGACTCTGTGTTGGTAAAAATGATGAAATTAATGTAACAATAAAATGCTGCACACAACATAACACCATTTGTTACATTCCAAAGAGAGAAATTTTAAACTGCTTAAGATAGCAATTGCGGATTTGCGAAATCCATGGTCTGCTGGATAAGAGCGAGTACGTTGTTACGAAAAATCCAGACACGGTGGGCCATTAAGGCGATTGACTTCACGAGTCCATTGCTAGCGTCAAAAATTCAGATGCTTGGATCCTGAAAAAACGGGTGAGTTCACCGATATAAAGGTTTTCAGCTATTTCATACAATTATTGAACATAAGGAAGTTAGGAAACGAGAGACATTGGGTACTAGTTTGTCGAATCTTTAGTCGATGAATTTAAGCGGTAAGGTTAATACAAGAATAGGGGTCATTCATCCGTTACATAACGCTAAATTTACCGTTTCTGAGACCCCCTCCCCCTGTTGCAAGGCACCGTACTATAGCTCTCCATATACAATAAACAATAGCGTAACAAATAAAAGTACCCTCCCTCCCCCCTAGAGGCGTTGCATAACGGGCAAATCATCCATTAGTCCTTTAAACAACTTCAGTTCATTTGGTGATGAAACTTGCTATGAATTCAAGCTCTTGCACATTATTTGTGGCCAGGAAAGGAACCAAAGAACAACTTTTTTACAGGTATTAGAACTGAGAGAAGCTACAAGAAAGGAAGAAGAGAAAAACAGGTCTTGTGATGAAAATAATAGCTAAAACTGATAGTGTTTAATAGTGGTAGTAAAAAATGAATTATTATACTATAGCAATGATCACGCTTGCAAACAGAAAAACAAATCCATAACAATTTCCGCTAAAATGGGATTTTATGATGACCAAAACAAACCCCAATATCGGGGTCGTTCAATAATCGTCTTCTGTTTCCTTGTGATGCAAGGAACGCCCTTTTATTTTCTAACAAAAAGCTCAGGCACGCTCTATGTTCCATTGACAATTTTCCCTTAATAGAACGATAAGAAAGTAGAGCCTGAACTAATATCCCTTCCAATGTGTACATCAATCACAACTTCCAGCACACGTGTTGGGACGATGCGCTGCCTTATATATTCTTCAGCAGTACCCACCATGTTCCTCAACAGTCTGTATCTTTTTAGATTTTGAACCTCAGCTTTTTTTATAGTTATGGGCGAAAATGAGCGAGGGAGCATAGTGGTTAGAGCGCATGCCTTCCGTGCGGAAGGTCTACGGTTCGTGCCCGACTCGATGCCCTGACTGAATGCTCGCTCACTGTTCACCCAGCAGCAAATGGGTACACAGTGGGAACACTGGAGAGATAAAGGCGGCGAGGAAAGGAACTGGCCACCCTACCTCACATGCCGATGGCTCAGCATAAGTGTCCTCTCTAACAGGCACTCCCTTACGTACGAAAGTATACGGGACTACCTTTACCTTTTTTTACATGGGTGAAAAAGGTGTAAAAACGTCTGAAAATTAAAAGAAATTCTTTCTTTATATGCAATTAAGAACAAATAAGAACATTAATATTGGCATCTATGTATTCTCTTTTCTACCTAGCTTTTTTCCAAGCCTTGATATTTTCAAATTTATCTGATTTTGAGCCTAGAATTATTCTTAAATTATTCTTAAAAAATGAGGGTGTAATTTCGCCAAAAAATTTAAGGAATATATACCAATCTTTGTTGATGTTCTACTACATCATAAAACTAAGCAAGAGTTTATATTTTGCATCGGTGATACAAAATTACATCTGAAACCGGTATTGGGATGCAAAAAAAATTCTTGCCATGATGAAGCTTGATCCTCGTATGATCCTTAAATTAGTCTTGAATTTAAGTGATTTTGGGCCTCAATACACGTTTTTGTAGGGGAAGTTCATAAGCAAATGAATCTCAAATGGCCAAAATGTTAAGAAAATCTAAAGAAAATCACAAAGCCTAATTTTCAAAATGAATTGTTTTTGTTGGCCAAAAGTCGATAGTACATTATTATTGCATTCAAATTGTTAAAGATGGAATTCAAATTTGAATATTTAAGATCGAAAAAGAAAGTGCAATCCATTTTATTATTTCAGTAAAAGTTAACAAAATCTCAGGCTCAATTTCGGGAAAAGTTAAGAAAATTGCGGCTCAGGCAAAATGATAGTTTTCTTATAGAAAAAACGTGTAATTGTTTAAACCTAATTCTTACAAAAAGAGAGTTGAATAACTTGTTAACTATTTTTTTCTCGATTTTACCTCCGTTTCCCCAATTACTTCGGGCTTGGAGGGTGCAACTGAGAGGACTTTAGTTCTGGCACAAGCATTTAGGACCGGATGCCTTTCCTGACGTCACCAATAGCCTGCGTTGGGCATGTTAGTCTGAGTCAAGTGCATTACCGCTAGGCCACGGCTGCTCTGTATAACTTGTCCATAAATAAAAAAGTTTTAAATTTTGATGCAATTTGAGTTTTGGGTTATCTTAAAACTATTCTAGAACTTGAATCTCATTTTCCCTATAGGTGACATTGATATAGTAAGTTTTTGTTTACGCAATCCTCCTACCTTGGCAAGGGAAGCCAAAAGCATTGGTACCATAGCAAAACTTCAAAGAACAGGATCAATTAGCAGAATTTATGAGTTAATGAATGGCATTGAGTAAATAAACAGAACCGTGTGATTTTTTCAGTTGATAAATGACATCAACAAATTGCCGCTCTGTATAAGGAATCATATTCAGTTGCAACAATAAAACGATAAGAAAAGGGCCTTTCCGTTGCCTTTTCTCACAATGACCCGGAATCCCGATATCAACAGATGTCTGTCAGAGTTTTCTAACAAGAAAATAGGAATAACATTTTAGGATAGTATATCACAAGATAGGGTATTAAGATAGCAGAAACTGAGGCAATTTTCCAAGCGATTTAAACTGAATGGGAAATTTACTTGAGAAATAAAATATGTTAAAGGTTAAACATTATTGAAATGACGATTGAAGTAATGCTGAAAGTCAATCAAATAGAGGGGGGGGGGGAGAGGAACCTTTTATAGGTATTGACAATCAAATAGTCTGTTGATACTACAGAACTACACCTCGCCAATCATCTCACGTCTTACTTTTCCCGCGTGCTCTCTCCTCTCTCCTTACCAGTCCTCAAGCCTAAATTTCAACTGTTCTTTGACAAAGAAAACATCTAAATAGTCTGTTGGTACTACAGAACTTTACTACAGCACGAAAAAGCGGCGACATTCTTTTGACATACTGAAAACTTTTTTCGTCCGACACTCGTCAGGGTATGAAAACGTCGGATAGCTACCGAAAGGTTCAACGAAATATATAGCACACCTTTGTAACAGCTTAAGGTAGTTGAAGCGTATTTCCAGTTTAGATATTCGTTCGTTATTATTAATTATTGTTATTAGCCAGACGCGGTTAAATGTGATAGGATGCGTCCCATCACATGTATCAGCATCTGGATATATATTTGGGTTAAACTTTCGGTCACTATCCGACGTTTCATACTCTGACGAGTGTCGGATGAAAAAGCTTTCAGTATCTCAAAAGAACGTTGCCACTTTTTCGTGCTGTAGTAAATTATTGATAATTATGAAGATAAGGGAAATGTTCAAATTTCGTTTCATTATCTATGTGTTGCTAAAATGCATTCTGATGCTGATGATTCAAATTTTCATGAAAACTTGTAGATGAAAACTATATCCATATTTCCGCAGTGCAAAGACATTTCTTCAAAACGCAATCAAATCATCAAACAACATCATGTCCATAATTCTGCATGTTTCTTCAATTGGTACCCACAATTCCGCACAAATTTTGGAAACTGATACCGATAATACCTCACTTTTCAAGAAAAAGGTACCCCTACATAAAGGCACGTCCACTAAGTGACCCCCCAGAAGATTTGCATGCTGAAACCCAGATTGCTCTTGCTTTTTTGTATGAAAGCCTCCATTTTGCCTGAGCCTCCATTTAAAAATCTTTCGGAAATTGAGACTGAGATTTTGTTAAGAAATACTTGACTTTACTTGAAAAAGCTGGGTAAAACGGGTTACCTTGTTAATCTTGCAAGCTTGAATTTATATCTTTAATATTTCAAATAAACGAATTAGTTAATATCGACCAAAACTCAGCTTTGAAACTTGAGCCTTGTGTATTTCTTAAAATTTTGGCTTTTTGAATCTCATTTTTTAATAAACTTTTTTCCTATAAAAAAGGGCATGGAACTCTGACAAAGGATTGAATTTTCTGCTGTTTCGGTTGAATTTACACATTGTCACACAATATTTAGCAAAACATTTGACATTCTTATGAAAAAGTGTGCATAGCATAATTAGAGCCATTAATATCTAACTTACAATCTATAATTGAAAAATATGCATTCTCCTATGTATTGTCAAAAAAGGTCAAAGTCCTTTCCCGCGCCCAATGGCGCATAGGGCTGCACCTATCTCCGTTTCTATAGCCCTAGGCCACGCGTCTGCGAATGCAGTGAAAGCTACAGCTGGGGCTGGTCCACTGGTAGCTCCGCGAGTTTAACTTTCCCACTCCATTCTCATATGTCGAGCGCCAGACGAGGAGGCAGTGAGTACCATTTTTAAAAAGTCTTTGGTATGACTCGGCCGGGGCTCGTACTCATGACCTTTCAGTTGTGAGGCAGATGCTCTACCACTGGGCCATCACTCCTATGAATTGTAGAAGAATTTAATCTTCAAAATTCATGACTTGGATGAAATACGTTGACTACACACTCTTCTTGCACCAAGCTTTTCGCTGGGCCTCAATATTCTTGATTTTTCTGATTTTGAGCCTTAGCTTACTCCTAGATTTTTCTCAATTGTCAAAAGTGTAATTTCGTCTGAAAATCACAGGAATATATTTAAATCTATGCTGTTGTTTTACTTCATCAGAAAGCAAAGCAAGAAAGGAACAAATCAGCAAAAATTGATAATGTAAAGTGCACTTCGAGATGGAACAGAATGCCCCTTAGAAAATAGCTTTAGCTGAAGGGTTACCTCTTATCAACATATGCGCAGGAGGCAGGGAGGGCAGGGGGCTGCAGCCCCCCAAGATGGGCAGAAATCCGTTTCTCTCGGGCAAATTTTCTGAATGAAAAATAGGACATTTGGGCAACTTTTCTGCCTGCTCTCCAGCTCTATTTGATATTTCGGGTAGAAAATTTGACGTCCTCCTACGCCCATGCTTATCAACAATTGAAATTTGTTGGAAATGATAATTTATTCTATTGCATTCATGCAAATTAAGCTTGGCCTCGTAGTTGAAATAGTTAGTAACATATGAAAATATTCATACATTACATTCTATGCTATGTTGTTGTCCATTACATCTATTTAGTTTCATGATTGTCAACTCGCAAAATCATTGGGAAGGGTGCAAAGTAAGTCCATCGCCTTATATTTTTCGTAATCACAACCCTCTTTTTTAAAAGACATAATTTGTCACTGGGCTTCGATGTTCTTAATTTTTCTGGTTTTGAGCCTTTGAGTATTTCTAAACGATTCTTGAGTGTCGAAGGTGTTATTGCACCTGAAAATCAGAGGAAATCTTTGCTAGTGTCTTACTTCATCATAATACAAAACAGAAATGGAACAGGATAATGAATATTGTATAAATAGTGCAAAGTTTACTCGACAAATACGTGTTTTTTTTATAAGAAAAAAGTTAATAAGAAAACGAGGCTCAACTCGTCAAAATCTTAAGAAACTCGTAAGAAAAGCACAAGGCTCAACTTCCAAAATTAAGTGTTTTCATAGGCCAAAAATCAATATTTTGTCGCTATTGCGTTCGTCGTTATTCAAAATGTTAAAGAAGGAATTCAAATTCAAGTATACAATATCAATAACAAAAGTGTAAACCATTACACCCAGTTTATTTCAGCAAAAGTTAAGAAAAATTTAAGAAAATCTCAGACTCAATTTCGGGAAAAGTTAAGAAAATTGAGGCTAAGGCAAAATAATGGTTTTCTTATAAAAAGGAGACGTGTAGTACTATAACTAGATGCACAAAATTCTAGGTCTTGATGAGCTAGAGCTTCGCATTTTTTCTATATAACTCTTAAATTTCAGCGATTCTGAGCCTTATATTCTTAACGACTTTATTCTTTTGAACAGTTGTGTACCGCATTACCTATTGCCCATTAGGAAATTTTTTTTGGGGGGGCGAGAATGGCGTTGATTATTGTGAACAATTTCTATGAAGCTTTGCAAAAATCCTCAACCTCTGCAGTAATTGGAAGGGGGCGTTTCCTTGCCCCTAAGTCTCCGCAACTGTAGGAGTAGCCCCCGTTCTCGCGAACATTTAGATTACGTAATACTTTATGTATATATTTGTCCTTAAATATACAATTGCTCATTCTGAGATAGTTCTCAATCGAGTAACAAACAGAAGTATTCTCTTTGAGTTTCGACTGCTGTTACATTACTATCTCAGAATCAATCAAAATATGAAATGGATGGAAAAGCGTACGTATTCAACGGCGATGGTGATATTTCAGAATTTATAACTAAAGTAGAATTATACTCAGCATTAAAAGAGTATGACGACGAGAAACGTGCACAGAATCTTGCGAGTAGGTTGGAAGGGCCTGCATTTGATGTATACCGACGATTGGATCAAGATGATAGAAAAAATATAAACAAACTGAAAGATGAGCTACTGAAAGAATTTGAAAGCGGAAGGCGTAATAGAGAAGAAGCAGTATGTACTCTAACAAAGCGATATAGAAAACAAGGGGAATCAGCCCATACTTACGCCTACAAAATAAAGGAGCTCGTAAACTTAGCCTATCCTGACTTTGAAAATGCAGCTAAATCAACTTTGGCGAAGGATCAGTTTGTTCGGGGGTTGCACGCTGACATGCAAATGGCTTTAAAGTGCATGGATAACTTTAAAGATTATGACATAAATGCCCTTGCAGATCATATTGTTCGTTTGGAAATTGCAGGGATTAAATCAAATTACCGCGGATGTTCTTCGGTTAGTCTGGATAGTGTCAACGCAACGGGGACTTCTATGCAAGATAGCATTGTGAACTCGATCGTGGTCAAGGTTGTTGACAAATTGGCAAATCTAACATTGCATCAGGAAGCCGGGGGTAACGCAACAAGCGAAAGAAATCGTAGCCCTCCTTCCCAGCAGCTAAAGTGCTGGTGTTGCAAGAGTTCCAAACATTTGATTAGAAATTGCCCGAATCGCTTTTGCAAAGCTTGTGGTCAACAAGGCCATGATAGTGAGGATAACATATGCCCTAAATATCAATGGTTAACTATTTGTAACTCCACTGTTGATACTGTATCTAGTCGGTTGTTATTGCAGCAAAACTTCATAATTTAAATACGCATGTGATACTGGATACAGGATCTGGAACATCTGTTATTGACTTAGGAACACTTAAAAAAATAGGATTAGACAATTGCATTGATAAATCGTCTGCAAAGTCTTTGATTAATGCTTCCGGAGATCAAATGAAAATACTTGGATCGGTTTTTATACCCGTTACTATTCCAGGCAGCCGACCTCAAAACCAAGCTTTCCAGGTCCTTGACTCTGTTACGTATTCAAATATTTT
>OLMO02000286.1:14714055-14747045 GCA_900291935.2 Cassiopea xamachana | reverse complement strand
AGAAACGAAGATTGTCCACCATGATAGATTGCTACCATTTAAATCAGGTACAAATGAAGATAAAGAAGAACATGAATTTGATACAGCGCGAAATGAAACCGAGAATGATGTCAAGAAATTCGGGGAAAATCACCCCCCAGATGCAATGACAAGTAGCTCGTCTGAAGATGAAGAAAGTAGTGCAAGTAGTGATACGACAGATGACGTTGTATCGGATGTAGAAGATTCAGACTCTGATTATGCAACGCCTCCTAGACAATATCCTCAAAGAATGAGGCGACCCAGAGAATTTTACGGTGATATACCTTGGGACGCTATTAGGCTATAGGGAGGGGGAAATGTAGGAGTAGCCCCCGTTCTCGCGAACATTTAGATTACGTAATACTTTATGTATATATTTGTCCTTAAATATACAATTGCTCATTCTGAGATAGTTCTCAATCGAGTAACAAACAGAAGTATTCTCTTTGAGTTTCGACTGCTGTTACACAACTGCTATTGCCTTTCCTGTCCTTTGCACTGAGCAGGTTCAGCACACTCGTTCTATCTGCGTCACTGCTACACACTATATGACAAGTTGAATTAATTAATTTGAAGTCAAGATGAGAAACATCGAGACTGATTGAATTTGTTTGATTATATTTATGATGGCACCTATGGAATATCTGTTTCATCCAGTTGCTATGAAGGTTTTCAATCTCAGATTGTGTGGAAAAGCATCAAGCTGGAATTTGCAAGGCGTTCTGTTGTTGAATTTAGTAATTTGAAAAGAATTCACTAATTATATCATTGTTGCTGAATCGGTTATGGCCTTTTTCTTGTATAAAATCGAAACAGGTGATAAGACTACAAGGGAGCCGTCCTGTTGAGGCTGTTTCGAAAACAAAAGATGGCGTATCTTTATAGAATGCGAAAGCAAGCAATTAAAAGAGATGTGTGTTTAAATAAATTACGTTGCCTAGTGAATTTAGAATCAATCTCAATTTTCCTGGCTGTTATCGCAAGACAAGACAAGCTTTCAAGGGGTGTCATGGTGTTGTAAGTTGTAGATTCTATCTATGATTCTATCTCGCATGGTTAAGTGGAATTTGCCACGTGAGACCAGTCCACCTAATCAAAGTAGCCTCAATAGGTAGTGCATGCACAGATTGATTGCAGATCATACCAACTGGATCAGCCTACTTGTCTCCAACATAAAAGTAATTTTATATGGGAAATGGGCAATGCGTGGAGTCATGGTAAACGATTTTAGCTCTGCAAGCAGGCAGGAATCAATTCAATATTTAAGAGATTTTCAGAACAAACAACTTTAATGCGAGAGTTTGTGGGCTACACGAGGTCCAGACACTTTTACGAGGCTCTTTAACTATGCAAGTATCCCTGTGATACAGCTAAAGAGTGAATTGTGACACAAATTTGACGTTTGACGCAAAGACTATCTTCAGTAGCTATAATGATAGCTCCTATTGCATTCGACGTCATACAAGCTGGAAAGATGTGATAGCTCTTGTTTTGTCAACGATACGGACACATGTTAAAGATGCTTTGCACCCACTTCTCTGTAATCGAAAAGAAACCAAAGGCTGCTGATGTTTGAAAGAAGCACAGGACTTGGTAAATATCTTACTAACCATAAATTGTTTCTCTCGGAAGTGGTGCGTATTTCGCTAAGCAGTCCCTGGCAGTTCTATTGGACTGAAAATTGCTGATTTATAGTGGAAATAAGAATGAAAGGCTAGGCAGAGACACAAAGGGACAGTTATTTGGAATATGGTTAAGGAACAGTTAATAGAGCAAGGAGTTGAATTTTCGTTCCAGGAGTTGCAAAGGGCCAAGCGCTGGTCTCATTAGTGAATCTGTTGATTTACCTTTATACTGGGGGTCACACCACAGCTTTATACTGACGCCGTCGATAATTTTATGGCTGGTCGTTAACAGCTGGCAAAACGGCAGTGGCTTGATGGCAAATTTGGGAAATTTTTATAGCTATAGCCCCCATTCAAAATTTCTTCGACGCGCCATTGATTGCACCAACATGTGTGTTTAATGAATTCGTTTCTTGTCAATCATAGATCGTGGTATACGTATTCCACGAACAGCCAAAGTGCGTATGCGTTATGAAGAAGGATTCAAAACACGATCTACGTTGGTTACTAGCGACAAAGACGTACATCGTAAGAAATAGCATGGGCGTCAAATCTTGATTGGCTAACAAAAGAATCACCAATGAATGATTCCTGCCAATAATGTTGCGAGAATTCGTTCAAAAAGCATCGAGAAGCGTGTGTTGGTGGTAAAAAGTGTACTTTCTTTGCAAAAAAAACTGATAACACATAGCTTCAAATAATTGAAAATTATTTTGCAAACATGTTCAGAAGGCTTCAATTCACATTTTCAGAAGGAGCAACTTTTATATCTTGCATAGATCAAAAGTTATCGACATTACGAGAAAAGATGGATAGCTTGTAATGTCGATAACTTTTGATCTACGCAAGATAAAAATTGCTCCTGAACAGGAAATGTGAATTGAAGCCTTCTGAACATGCTTGCAAAATATTTTTCAACTATTTGAAACTATTTGTTATCAGCTTTTTCGCAAAGAAAGTACACTTTCTACCACCAACACACGCTTCTCGATAATTTTCCAACGAATTCTCGCAACATTACTGGCAGGAATCCTTCATTGGTGATTCCTTTGTTAGCCAATCAAGATTCGACGTCTTTGCTGTAAAAAAATATGGTACCAGTGCACCATATCGTCAGAACATTTTCAACTCGCGGTAGAAAAACGGAAATACGTGTGGGACGAATGTCCATAGCCAAAAAGCCAACAGTTCATATGAATGTATCTTACTGTGGCCACAAATCTGCCAGTAACAAATAGCGCAATCTATATTTAAGCTCAATAAGCAAACGCGACTTATTAGAAACCATGAATTGGCTCTAGAATGTAGATTGGGCTTAACATGGTGGATATAGTTTTAACCTATTCAAGCTAAGGGAAAGAACGGAGAATGCAAAAGTGGAATTCTTTTGTACCGCATAATTTTGTCTACTAGAATGCTGCTGCAGTTCAACATATTTGTGCCAAAATTATCTTTATGTTCTTAATCAGGGACATAGCCATAGTGGTGGGGGGGAGCTGTAACTCCCCAAAATTTAGCTTTTTGACACATTTGCCCAATATTAATAGTACCCTGTCAACGTTGTATTGCCGATAAAACTTGAGGGAAGTCTCTTATGTCGGCAATTTGGGCTCGAACGACATCTGCTTGTAGGCAAATTGTGCTTGTGCATCCCACCACAAATGTTCTTAGCTTCGCCCCTGTACTCATTATGGGCCTAGCTATCAGGGATGTGCTTAGACATAGGGGTGTAGCTATAGTAGGTGCGAGAGGGTGCCGCACCCCCCACCATTGAGCTTGTCGTCAAATTTGCAGTACATCAATAGTGGTGGTCGACTTTTTATTACGTATAAAAAGCGAGGAAAGTCCTACTTGTCGGCAAATATGGTTCCAAAGAACTCTTCTTTGCAAATCTTTCTACAAGTGCATTCATTTTTCGAGTTTCTATCAATGAATTGAGCATATAGACATGGCCATAGTGTGTCACCCCATGTTAGAGAATAAAGCACTTTTGTCTTTGTACTTGAGTGTAAAACGTAAAGTTTCTACGTGTACAGTTTGCGAAATGTTCATATGTGCAATAGCAATGTACACTTTAAATTTTGACCATTTTGCATCTTGTCATAGTCTTCTATACTGAGTAGCTTTGAAGCACAGCTTGAGATGTTCTGCTGCCCATCCACAGTGGTAAGGAACTAGCAAATCTCCTATCTTGGAAAGGGACATTTTCCGACGTCATAGAGAGCACAAATCCAAGATTTTTCCATAGATCAATTAGACAATTCTTGATTTATGGGTTCAGATCTGTGATACATTTTTGTACACGTGACAAAAATTGAACTTTGGTACTTTTGGGGGCTCAGCCCCCCTTATGGAGCACATGTTAGGCTGTATAATCTCTCAAGACAAACAGGCTCCTATTAATAGAAGATAAATGCTAAAACCACACACAGCAGCGACAATTAATCACTGTGGTACATTCAAAAATGGGTGTGGTCAAGGGCGTGGCCCATATATTTTTTTACCTCGCAGCCCCCCTTGTTACAGTTTTAGGACAACACCACTGTTAAGGGCAGGGATGATTTTTAGGTGGGCTTAGGGGGCGGAGCCCCCCTTGTCAACATTTCTGCTCATTTTGGGGGCTCTGCCCCCTAGAATTCTTGCTTTGACTTAGCTTTTCAGAGTTTATTGGCTTTGTTTCTAAAGTGTTATGATCAATTGTGCACTGCTATCTGGTAATTGACGCATCTCTTATTGTTGTTTATACTATATCAGTATTAAACTAAATGATCATGTTTCCATCTTTGAAAATATGGGTGCTGTTATATCATGGCCACACCCAAGCTATGGGTGTGGTTGTGTCTAGAGCCCCCCTTGTTGAAATTTTAGGACAACACGACTGTTAAGGGACCCTAATCAGCTTTGTGCCCAGGGTCCCAACGGAATTAGATGCAGCCCTACTTCAATGGTCGACAGCTTTCGAATCCCCGATTTCAGCGTAGTGATCTTATGATTTTCTTCCGCATCCTGAGTAAGTCATTCTCTAAAATCCATCCGCCTTTTTAATAATTAATAGTGTGTGTTAGTCGGGCAAATACCCCTTTTCAGAAGACTGCAAATATGTGTACACAGCTCGTAAGTGCACGGCGAAGGGGTTATTTGACTATGAGTGTCTCAACGAGGAGTCGTTTGCCACAAGCAATCAAACAGTCAACACAGCAGTCTGTCGGTACCAGATACATTTATGCAAAGGACTCTCTTTTTCCATCAAGATCTGAGTACATTAGAAATAAAGCAAACAAAATGTCGTTGCTGCATTAAAGACTTTGCGTTTACTTTTATTTCAGCTTTGTGGTGGAGCGAATATCACGATCAAATTTGCAGTGTTATAGACGGATTTTTCCCATCATTGACACGCAGAATCGGTAAGCAGCATTCATAGTTTAATAAAGCTGATGGTATTTCAATAACTTCCAGTATTCAGTTTAGGCTTGTAAACATATGCTAAGCAGGATATTAAAAATCGTGCAAAGCGTATTTAGAATAGACGGCAGAAACTGGTAGTGAGTATCGTTGTGCCCGGGGGTGTTTGCGATCTCGATGCGAGCGTTCTCACAAACCGAAACGAAGTCTCGCAAAATAGAACGATTAGATTATGCGATTATAGACCACACACAATCAGTATGATGAGAATTATTCGTAATTTTACAGCATGTTTTCAGATATCAGATAGCAATGCATCTAAACAATGTTGTAATCGACAGAGGATCCTATCTCGGTTTTGTGTTCACCGTTATCAACAGTATTAATAAGAGTATCATATAGGTGTATTAAAGCAAGTCAAGAAGGTATGTCGTTTCTTATCAAGACGTAGCATCATGTTTGAAGCTATGGACGCAGTAGGAGAAGATGGTATCAAAAAGGCACCCATCTGCGTCGAGGGCGGGGGCATTGTACATATATTCTCTCATTGACTTCCAAGGCATTGTCTTATTTTCGAGTTAGTTACCGGTTGATTCTATACAAAAAAGGGCAAGAACATCTGACCGTTTAGCAAATATACATAAAATGATAGTAGAAGAGGCAAGAAAACTTGCATCTGAGTCAAAATCTAGTGGATGCTGTGCACGAACTGTTAGCTAGAGAGCGTTTGGTGCTAACGGTCGTATAAGGTGAGGTTTTCGATTTTGGTAAGAAATAGCTTGGCAGCAAAAGGCAAAACTGTGTTTGAGCTATACTCATCAACACTATTCAAGAATGCTTTATAGATTCATAAACACTTCTTTGCATTGCTGCTTAGTTCCTCTTAAATATGACGTACCAGATAGAGACTTTCAAAAGTACGACACATTGTTGGACACAGACACAGTGAATGTACGTCTTGCTGCTTTCGCTATTCCCAATGGCCTAACGGAAAGTACTTCAGACATTACACGTTTGCCTATTTATGAAAAAGTTGGTTATAAGAAAGTAGAACTCGTCCGCTCAAAAATTTAAGAAAGTTCAGTACTGGATTTTTGAGACTTAGCAAGTTTATAAATGTTCAAGTGCTGAAAATGCGATTTGTCTGCGTACAAAATGCTATGGATGTTATACTGGCTTTCCTCTAGCAGTTTAACTTCTGTTATTTACTAAAATTTATTGCAATTTCAGGTGTACATGTAGCTTTTCACTTTCCTCTAATGTTCATATGCAAGACACTAGAACTCAACAAATTTTTGCAGAGAAAGCGTTAAGAAAGTTTTGCTTCTGGAATCCTAAAAACGTTAAGAAAGTTTCAGTACTGGGCGAAAGTAACTTTCTTATAAATAAAAAACGTGTAATCTGACTTAATTTTTTGCTACAGAAGTATCTAAAATAACTAGTCATTTCCTACTGATGCGGACAAAAGTCTACAACGAGCGACATATACACAATCAACTGATAGTTCCGGCACTCATTTAGAAACGATAAAACTGGTTTTTCCAAGAGCAGGTAGAAATCTGTTACTCGTTTTCCAAAATCAAGCTTGGAACTACATAGTCTCTTTAACGACTGAATTTAATCATTGTGGCCAAGTGAGCTGAACCGGGTTTCTACCTCTGTTCGAGATCGGGTTTTCCAAAAAGCCTACGCTTCTCAGAATGTGGTTATGTGTATGAAACTTGAGATGATTGAAGGATCGTCGCCTAATACTTTTAATCAAAATAGGCGTTTAAGTTTAGAATCTAGGTTGGAGTAACGTAACTATCAAAGGGTAGAGAAGAATCTTCAATCTTGCAAATTTCTACGTTGGCATTGAGTAAAGTTTGAACCAATTAACTATAGAATTATGAAGCTATCATTCACCAAAGCATATATTTCAAACATGCATATATATATGTATATAAATATATACATAAATATACATATACATATATATATATATATAAATAAATACATATACATAAAATATATTTGCATATATACATATACATATATATATATATATATATATATATATATATATATATATATATATATATATATATATATATATATATATACGTATATATTTAAATATGTGTACATATATATATATGTATATATATATATATATATATATTTGTATATTTATGTATATATATAAATATATATATGTATGTACATATATATATGTGTGTGTTTATATATATATTTATATATTTATTTATATATATATATATACTTATGTATATGTATATATATACATATATATATGTGTGTATATATATATATATATATATGTTTTTCTTAACAATTCATTCTTATTTAGTAATGTAGTTTGCTCCCATTAATTTGAAATAAATAAATTTCAGATGTGTGTACAAATATATGTGTATAGTATGTATTTATGTACATACATTTAAATATAAATACATTCACATATACATATTATATAAATATGTACTAAGAGTAGTTAGAGCTGCAATCTTGACATATAACATATTTCAAAGATTGCAGCTCTTAAGACTTTTCACTTTCGCTTCGCATCTGCAGATAACATTGATGAAGGGAAAATGAAACGTGTTAAGAGCTGGAATGTTTTTGTGTATTTATTCAGCACTTTTACTTCCATCATGGCTTGGAGGCTAGACGTTTACGAATATATAGATATATGTATGTATATATATATATATTTATATATATATTACATATATTTAGGTTTATATGTATTTGCATAAGATATTTACATATGTAATTACATGATTATACACACACTTGAAATTCTGTACACCTGAGATTGTTCATATTAAAGGAAGCAAACGAAATGAGTTGCGATTGCTAGGCCAATTAACTCAGGAAAGGGAGACGAAGCATGAATAAAGCCAAACACCTGCCGGCATGTCTTGCGCATCTGATAATAACAATCTTCTTCAAAGGGTGTAATACTCCTAACAATTACCACTGTTAAACAAGCTCATGTAACAGGTGGTCATAAAGCAGTATCATGCTTCTTGCTAATAGTTACCAAGGTCTTGCTCTTGGTCTTCGGAGAATTTGCTTTTCTCTTCCGTTGCAATGATGCTGACTTTCTCAAGCTGATTTTCTGTTACTTGGGTACTCCTAGCAGGTGTTAGTCTACAGGTAGCACGATTTGTAAACAAAATTTAATTACTATGTTTCAGACGAAGATGGGAGACACAAGACAGAGCTCATCATTCGATGCTCAAACGCAGCCTGAAGAGAAGTTGCAAAGTCTGGTACCGAAGCCATCACAGAAAGTAGAAACTGTCCTGAAACGTGATAAATTGGCAACTAGTAGCTCGCAGAGAAGACCTTTAACGCGAAAGACTGTGTCCGAAGGGTTGCTTCAAAGATCGCGAAAAGACTCAGCTGATTATAAGTCGAGTAATTTAAGCTTGCTATCTCAACGACGGAGAGCTATATCGAATTTAGAAACTGCAAAAGAACTAGGAGATGTCAACGATAAATCGGCAGTCTACGATTATCCAAAGCCCAGACTCGATAGTTTTACGATTTCAAGACTTCCAACGAATAACAATGTATCGAATTTACACCGCCTGAGAAAGACTTATCCTCCTTCAAATTCAAACGAACAATTAAGACCCTCGAGTAGGGGTCAAGAAAAATGGGCAGTACCACGAAACTCTAGTATTGAGCTTTCAAGGAGGAAGACATCGTCGTTGCTTCAACCGATTTCAAGCAGTTCTATCAGCAGTAGAAGCGATATAGATACTGACTCGCTGTTCGGCAGTCGGAGTATGAAAAGCGCTCGGCAAATACGAAGCTCCCCGGATGTTGATAAATACAAAGCGAATGTATATAGTTCTGGATCTACAGAACGGCGAGAAATTATCGAGAAATACTTAAAGGAAGGGAAGCCTAAAGTGGAAAGTAACAGTGCACTTAAGAAAAAAGTAGTCAAAACGAACAGCCAAGGAAAAGTAAAAGGTAGTATAGACTCAGAGGGAGGGGCACAGGAAGAAAAAAAAGATTTTGCAAAAGATGATGGCAGAAAGGACGGAACACAGACTACTAAAAAAGGTTGGGGCTTACTCAGAGAAAAATTACATGAAGTCACCCAATTGAGTCACAAGGAGGTGCAGACTGGTGCTGGAAACATAGAGGAAGAGGACGAACAGTCAACGGAGAAGTACCTCAAGATGCTGAGGGAACGTTTACGAAAATGCCAACCAGCGGATATTGTGGCTAGTTCAAATGTCGGAGAGATTACAAAACTGAGGCAGGGAATTGAGAGAAAACGAAGTGTGACTGGATTTAATAAAAAGGGCTCGTTTTTCGAGACAGTCCTGACAGCACATGCTTTATCAAAACAAAATAAACTGTACAACAAGCCGCTTAGAAAGGCGAGCCTATCAAAGATTAGCGAGACAAGTGATCTGTTTTCTCATGAACAGCCTAGGATAACGTATAATATTAAGTTCAAAAGTAGTCCGCATTTTCAGAAGACTGTTAAATTATTATCGAAGGAAGATTAGATCGAAAATAGGGGTAATGTAGAGTAGAAGGTATTATATATAACCTAGGGTTTCAAAAATAGAAGTTTATGGGGGCAATGAAATGATAGAGAGAAACAATTTCAAGGATGGCGATTTCGAAATCTGTACCAGCTTAAAAGTATGTGTTTGAATCAAATCGGATTGATTACTCGAGTCCAGTATCGACACATTGAAAAAAATCCATTCGTTATATCTTCGGGGTGATAATAATTTTCAATAATAATGACGAACCCTATTCTTTCCATGATAAGTACTTTGGAACAGAGAATGTCATTCTCAAGAAAGTATAAATTATTCTTAGAGCCATGCTTGCATAGGAAGAAGCTGGTGAAATGTATGATATTACAGATAGGTTTGGTCTTGATAGTTGTCAAAAGTATTAATTTAAAATATTTTAGTATACTCATGCTTGTATTTTTACAATCATAGTTAATATCGAGAATTATCTGATTGTTAGTAAATTGTCATTATTTCTAATAATGTAAGTAATTAATCTAAGTATCGCTAATTTATTTTTGAATTTAGCTCAGAAAAGTAGGTTAACTGTCCTCTACGCCTTATGTGACATCCAACATTTCAACGGATGCCCTTGTTTGCTACTAGCGTTTTAGTTCAAGGCTTATATTGTAAACACCTACTGCTAGGCCGGCCGGTGATGTTCTAAGCCAATCATTGGCCGTTGGAGTCTATTGTCATGCGCAAGCCATTCACTGCCCCATTCCACTGCTCACAGTCAAACTAAATTTGCCTACCAAGTGTCACAAACCCAAGAATTGCAACAAGAGAGAACACTCTTTGCTCAAGTCCTGTAGACATTTGAAAGAATAGCTACATGAAAACAAATGAAGAGTTCGCGTTCTACCCTCAACCTCCATGACGCCTGTGGTTACATTTGCTCGACTTTGACGCTTGCTTTCTACATCTCTCTAACTTCAACTCTAACCCTTAACTCTAACTATTACCCTCAACTCTCTCCCTTAACTCTCCCTCTCAACTCTAACTTAAGCTATATATATGTACGAATAAATGTAAAATGATGACAAGTATTACTCATAATTACAAACTATACGAAACCAAGCTATGAATGAGTGGGAAGGGAAGGGTATGCATAAATAATACAACTAATGATGTAAAACTAATATAACATTAACTACGGTAAAACATACATGAATAAACTAATGATAACCAGGGTATCGATACGGCCTAACAATACTGGGTCACTCCCACACCTACAATATAAACAAAAGAAGAGGAGTACGCAATTATAAAACAACAAACATGATGCAAACATTAAAGCACAAACTACTGAACAATACTAAACAAATGCTATACAAAACAAGCATGAAATGAATAATCTAATTAATGACACTACGCAGGAGCATACTGGGTATGTGACACAAGCGTGTGCATAACTTCCCTTTTGGGGAATCACCATTTACTCCTGAACTTTCAGGATTCATACGAGTCTTTTCCCCAGAAACAACCAGAAATAGTCATAGATCTAAATTGGATCCGCATCCATTTGATCCGTGCTAGTTTAAACGTACCTTGGTTTTTTAGAAATACCACAAACAGGAATCATTCAAATCAATGCATTCCGATGTTACTTGAAACTGAGGTATCATAATCCAAACGATCTCATTAAGCGTTTGGCCAAATGGACTGACGACATAGACCGATTGCTACTTTGATCCACGAAAGAATTCTACTGTTTAGCAATCAAAAAGGGATTTATGGCGAGTGAAATAGCCCAATGGTGAACTACAATTCCCAGGATGTTGAACTCTTTGGATGTTTGGCATTGTTGTACCTTACGTCAACAATCTTCAGGCTTATGATTCTTGTCTTACTAGCAAACAATTTTTAATACAAAGTTTTTTTAGCTCAATAGTGAAACTTTCTTAACTTTTAGTTCCAATGTCCTGCGCATGTACATTAGTGAGAAGTGAAAAACTCCATGTACCTGTGAGATGATGATAAATCTTAGTAAATAACAGCAGTGACACTTTTAGAGGGGAGCGTTAGTCAATTTTGCTCATTGTATCTACTTGAAATCTTTTTTGACGGTCCTGAGTGTGCCAACTTTTAGACATTTCAAAGTTGCTCTGAGAAAAAGTATGGGAGCAGGTAGTAGCGGACAATAAGGGGGAACAAGAGGGGTAAAGTGCCCCCAAGGTGCCATCGAGTCGGCAAATTCACCTAAGGTTGAATACACGATTTTGATAAGAAAAATAACTTTTTCGCTTGAGCCTCAATTTTCTTGTGCACTGTTTCTTATCAAGAACACGTGTAAACGACAAATATTCTCAAGTATTTATCGAATACACGTGTTTCTTCTGAAATACTCGGCAAATTCAGTCCTTTTGCCCCCCTGAAATTATAGTAAAATAAAGTAATAGCCCGCGCATAGGAACATGAATTTTTGGATTTAGCATAAATGGGTTCATATGTAGATAGTATTTAAAGTAAATTTTGGTTACTATGGTTCTTAAAATACTGTAGGTTCTTATATTCTACATTAATTTCATCTTAATATACTAAATATAGCATGAATATCATCTGATAATACAGTATAAATTCCTTTTTTGTACGACAGGACAATGCCTATAGGGAATTTAGTGTAGGTACAGCATACATTTTTTACATAACTTAACTTGCAGATACTTTTCATTTCATTTCATTTTACATTCTTTAAGGAGGAGAAACCTTCAGCGAAAATGCTGGTTTTGAAAGGACCCTCCAAGTAAAATACAAATAAATTGTAGAGAAAAAATGTTAGAAATCTAAATATGAAAGCTACTTTTAAAAACAAAATTATGACTTTTAATACAGGAAGAAAAAGATGAAAGCAAAAACAATTAAAAGGCAATTATTTGAAAGAGTAATGTCAAGATACTTAAGTAGCAAACCCAGTGATAAGAACCTACCTACAAATTTTAACCTACATAGGTTCATATGCACAGACGGCTTAAAATGAAAATTTTAACCGAGAAAGTTCTCAAAATCTTAG
The DNA here is from genome assembly GCA_900291935.2 of Cassiopea xamachana. Taxonomy (NCBI): domain Eukaryota; kingdom Metazoa; phylum Cnidaria; class Scyphozoa; order Rhizostomeae; family Cassiopeidae; genus Cassiopea; species Cassiopea xamachana. The sequence goes on along the minus strand of OLMO02000286.1, from coordinate 14,734,428 downwards.
TTCTTATACGCAGGCTATTACTGTATTTGTCAAATTCACGTGTTTGTTCGAAAATACCCGGCAAATTCAGCCCCTTCGCCCCCTGAAATTATTTGAAAAAACCGCCACTGGGAGCAGGGATGTAACTTCAATATTTTGTTGGGGGGTGCTTGAGGTTTGCCTTGAGAAAATTTTCTGTGACTTTTTCAGTAAAAGTAGTTGGTCAAAAAGTCCTGGGTGCAGAAAGTTGACATGCAAAAATACATTGTACTGCCGTTTTTGCCCTGCGAAATAACAAATGAATCTTCAAGATCCCATACCCCGAAGTTTGGTCCTTGTGTGGGAGTAAACTAATCTCAGTTTCATTTTACACATTGAACTATCGGGGGAAATGTTAAACACAACAGTAAGGAGATCAAATGCTTACAGAATGCTTGTAAATAGGCCTCTAGGTAGCCATAGTTTGTGTTTGGCATTACACGTTTCCTTTTAAGGCATAATAGTAAGGGAACAGTCATTTATAACTCTGAGTGGTGGGGTGGGTTAGAATTAAAAACTGCTCATCAGTTATGTACCCCTTCCACTTTTGCTGAAAAATTTTCATGCTTCATTGAGGAAAAAGTACAAGAAAATGTCATGCCCCCACTTATCCTTTGAAAAGTTTTCATCCCTTCCCCAATTACAACCCGCGCTGGTATATAGAATTATAAACGATTGACCCCTAAGTTTCATAATTTTTGGCAACACTTTAGTTCTAAAAGGTCCTAAAGCTTACTTAATTTCATGAACTACTTTGCAATGAAAACGCAAACGAAACGTGAAACGTGTAGCAAACTATTTGTCCAATAGCAAACAAAGTGTGTCAGTACGAGTTAAATTCTAAAACAATGTCATAGTCACATTGTCGTAGTTCAGCTTTACGTTGCTTTCAATGTGCTATTTGTCTAAAGTTTCTTAGCTCTTAGCTCTAAAGAAGCGTGTATACGATAGGTATATAGAACGCTAAAGAAGAATGAGATGTTTCCGCGACATACATAATCCCTTTGTTTTCTTTGCTTCAGTCTTCTAATGGTCATGAGTTCCTTAATTCTTTCTCTCTTCATGTAAGAATTAAGTAACTACGGCCACAGGTATTTAATCCTTCAATGGTTGTCGGACAAAGGATATTTACTTACAATCCCAAATTCATGTTCACAAAACACGAAAGCAATAAGAAGAGTTAGGACAGCAATAAATTGTTGACTTTCGCAATACAGTAATAAATGTTTGAACAACATTATGCATTTGAACACGCAACAATGATCTGAATCGCAGATATAGAAGAACTAATTCCTTGACAAACATGTTTGCAAACCTGATCAAATGCGAAAAACTTCATATAAAGAAGTAGAGAAGAAAATGAAGACCTCGCACTTTTACTGCAAGCCTTTTATTGTGAAAGAAAGAGCCTTTAATAATGAAAGAAAATGATTGAAGTTGTCAAATGCAATAAGCAACTGGCATAATTTTTGCCGCGGCCTAAATTTATGGTATGGCACGTTCTGCTCACGCTATAACCAAGAGGGACTCTTAACAACTCCTTCTATTAAGCAAAAGTGAGTTTAAATGTTGGATACGTCAAATCCTGGCCTTGCATGCCTCACAATGTTTTAACACTTCAATTAACTAGCTTTCTAGTCAAATATCCCCGTATGGTGTTGTAAGTGCGGCTTTTATTCAAGGGCTTGCAGTAAAAGTGCGAGGTCTTCATTTATCCTGGTTAGTCGCTAGCTTATGAGTTCGTACATATATATATATATATATATATATATATATATATATATATATATATATATATATATATATATATATATATATATATATATATATATATATATATATATATATATATATATATATATATATATATATATATATATATATATATATATATATATATATATATATATTTATTCAGTAGGCAATGGCTGACAGGGAGTTGCCATTAGTAATGGGGTACCAGAATTGGAAAATTTTATGCCCCGGCGAGGATTCGAACCCTAATGGAATGACCAGAGAATCACTGACTATCCTACTGACTAAATATATATATATATATATATGTATATATATTTATATATATAATTCTATAATGCATTTATTTAATGGTCATAAATATTTGTCAGGAGTACAACTTTATTGGATTAAAGACTACAATAATCACTATGCAAACTCCTAAATATTGACTGAATAAATGAAGAGATTCATGGATGAATGAATAACTAGATGAAAGAATGAATTAGTGAAGGAATGAAGAAGTGAAATAATGAACACGAGGATTGAATTAATATCTGTAAAAATAGTTGAACTTGTAACGAATGAAAGCATGAACGAATGGATGATTGAAAGTATGGATGGATATGTGAAATAATGAATAAATACGTGAAAGAATGAATGAATAAATAAAAGACCAAATAGATATCTGAATGACTGAGTCAATCAATCAAGATGTTTATGAAATGTTGCTTGACTAACTACAAATAAATAGTTAGTGATCATCAGTAACGTAACCATCAAAGCCAAACCGAACCATTCTGGTGACATGAACTTCATTTCCACATCTGCTAGAAATCGTTGCTAGGCTCCTACAACCGTTGCTATTTTCCAAATCGGCCCCCTGTGCCTTCGGAATAACTTTAAGGAGCAATTCTCTCTTAAGTTTGGATAAGCGACGCAGAACTGGCTTGAAATCGCGATGTCTTGCGCCGTAGATAAACACATTAACAACAGCGTTTGAAGTTTGGCATAAATACAGCACTGAGTTCACGCTCCTAATCCAGACATACGCGTCACTGCTTATAGGTGTCCCTACTTGAAAAACTAGGTACAAACAAAACTGGAATGCATCAAGCGGAATTGTACACAAACTGAACGCGATGAGAATCAGACGCAAGACTTTATGCGTTTGCTTGATGTAGGAGAGGCTGGCGGCATAATTCGAGCCAGTGTATCCATATTTCTCCATGTTGCTCGAACTGGTCATCAAAGCGTTGTAGAGTTTTCTTCCAGAGGCAGCGAGAATGACTGTCGAAATGATATCACGAAAAAAGTTGATGCATGCGTACGAGAGCATTATAATGTTACTACTTCCAGGAGTCGTGCACGTTTTCGTCGACATCTTCGGATTATAATGCAATTCTAAGGCGTAAGTCCTCGGCGAAACAAGCAATACGGCGATAACAATCGTAACTGCAACGCAAAGGAAGGCGTTCCTTTTCGAAAATCCATTTCGCTTGAATGGCTTCGAGATAGCGAGGTAGCGATCTATGGACATCAGTATAAGTATGCCTTGCGAAACAGTGACGTTAACTGGTAGAACCGACAGCAAAATTTTGCAACCAATAAGGCCAAATGCCCAGCTTTGGAAGCGAGTGATTGTCCCATACGCAAAAATTGAGGGAACGATAATGACACAGAGAAGATCACTGATGCTGAGACTAATGATCAGTAAGTCATATGTTGAAGATGGGCTTTTCTTCATGAAACTAATGACGCAAACCGTCAAAAGATTGCAAAATACACCAAGTATGAAAATGATGGCCATGAACACGAGAGCAAATATATCTAAAGGCTCTGTGATCAGCTCGTTGCTCATTGACTGCGAAAGATTGTTAGCGGCACTAGAAGTTGTATTGTCCAACATGGTAGGGTCTAATGTTCTAACAAGCCAGCCAGTAACGCGAGGGATGAGTTGTATGAAGTAAAAGCACTTAGCAAATGGGTACAGACAACTGCTAAGAATCGTCCTTGACCCTAGAAGAGTTCCTTCTTGATTCTAAAGAACTCTTCAGTAATGCTGTTTATAACACGTGGAATCGCAATGAACCACGTCAGGCTATTCCAATTCTGATAAATGTAGACACTTCAAATACAAACTTCATTTACTCACGTCCTTCTGTCAATTTCGGTACTTCATAGATGGGCCTAAGAAGAAGAAATTGAAAGTAATAATATTCAAAACAATGTTGCCGCTTTTTCATGCTCTGGTCAAGCTCTGTAGTACCAACAGACTATTTACGAATTTTCAAAATAGAGCAGAGAACCATCAGAAAAGACAGTAATAACACGAATACAACTAAAATATGTGTTCAAATGAGTACCGACATAACGAAAAAGTAGAAGATACGAATCTCTACATGTACAAACATACAAGTACTTAAAAGAATGATTATTTATGGAAAGAGCCCCGGAGAGGGGGCAGAGGGAAAAATTCCCCCTGGGGCCTCAAGCTCTATGGGGCTTCATACCACCCAATACTTCAAGGTCTGGGGGCCTCATAAAGTAAACCTGCAGTACTTTTCCAAAGATAATTTCTAAACCCTGAAAATTTTCTGCTCGGTTCGCCCGCAGGGGGCCTCAACTATCTCTTTTGCCCCGAGACCTCAGAATTCTCTCGGTGGTCCTGTTTATCGATAATACTGGAAAATCAGCTTATGCCAGGGACGTGCAGGCTGTAAGCATATATTTACCCTCTTTTGGATTAGCCAAATTCTGTGATCAGAAAATTGCAAAAAATGCTCTCTTCCCCTCAAAAGTTCCACCCAGTAGCGAGCCCGTAAGTTCCAGAATCCTGGTTCACGCTTTGACTTTAATTGTGCGACTTCCTTGCTAATTATGCAGCTGGGATCTCATCCTCCACCGCACTGCTTGCCCTCTCTGTAACGCCAGTATTGAGGTAGAAAGTGTAAAAACAGTTCAAATAGACCAGCTCTTCTTGTTAGGCCATACACTATTTTTTCAAGCAACTCAAAATGAACAGAGACTAAAACTGCGAGATTCAGCCTTACAAAAAGCTAATGTGGTAACCCTTCAGATAGAATGCTTCCACATGGTTTTAGTAACACTATACTCTCTTACTAAGATAAATTTTCACCAAATAATGAGAAAGTAGAGCTAAAGCATGATGATAGCGTTGAGCGCTCCATGTCTTTTTATGAAGAATTAAGCCAGTTCTTAAGTAGTCCTGGAATATAAAACTACTGTATCTTGAAATGGAATTAACGTCAGCATAAGTGGCTCCGGGAAAAGGGTTTGTGGCCAGATATTGCCAAAATACCGATAGTGAGCGAACCAAGAAAATTTTAGCGAACCACGCACTACAAATTGGCTTTAAATAAAGAAGAGCAGGTTATGAAAGTGTTGACAGTGCATAGACATCTCCAAAACCTTAATTGCCAAAAGGAGAGCCCAGTGAAATTTTGATTGGCTCCAGTCCCCCCAAGCACAACAGGTACCGCGATCTTTGAACTTCAGTTAGAGTCACTAAGAAATAGTCGACAGAAAATGAATCAAGTTTAATACTGTACTATTTACTTAAGTTTAATTAAAGAGGGACGATAGCCTACATCTGTAGTTTATTCAAACTCAGGAATTACTCCAAGGATTACAGATACAAACAACAGACATATATTATCCCAAACTTATCCCCGAAATAAACAAGATTTACATCATTGAATCTGGAGACGTAAGGCTTGGTTTAACATGCAAACCCGTACAAGAAAGCACAGAAGTTAGTGTTTACCAAAACTCAGAAAAAGCACCCTCTGGTTTACTGGTAGCTTATGTACATTCAGTCGTTGTTCAAGCAGTGACGTTTGCCAGATCACACCTTCCTGGATAAGTTCGTGTAGCATGCTATTCAACAGCATAGTACTAAGGCAGAACGAGGTAGCATAGTGGTTAGAACGCATGCTTCCCATGCAGAAGGTCTACGGTTCGAGCCCGACTCGATGCCCTGACTGAACGCTCGCTCACTGTTCACCCATCAGCAATGGGTACCCAGTGGGAACACTGGGGAGATAAAGGCGACGAGGAAAGGAACTGGCCACCCTGCCTTACAGTGTCCTCTCTAACAGGCACTCCCCTACGTACAAAAGTATACGGGACTACCTTTACTTAGTACTCAGGTGCTCGAAAACCTAAGAAAGTTCAGTACTAGACTTCTGACATCTAAGAAAGTTTATAAGTTTATATGTATTTAGAATTCCATTTATCTGTGTATAAAATATTATATGTGCTATGTTAGCTGCCCTCTAACAGTTTAACTTCTGTCATTTACTAAGACTTTCGTCATTTCAAGTGTATATGGAGCTTTTTCACGTTACATTAATGTGCATGCGCAAGACGTTGGAACTCAAAAATTTTTTGCTAAGAAAGTCTTAAGAAAGTTTTGATACTGGAATTGTGAAGAAGTTTAGGAAGTTTCAGTACTGGGCAAAAAACTTTCTTATCGAAAAAACGTGTATTTTAGAAACATGGGTAGGAAAAATGTTGTAGTCATAACCAGCCTCTCTTTGGTGCTACCTCTTTATAAATAATGGCTCGTCCTTTATTTTCAAAACAGTGTTTAGTAGTCTTCTGCGTAGGTTCACTGGAGGACCCTTTGGAGGGGAGCTCGATTTTTGAGACCTAAGAAAGGTTGAGAATGTACATGTGTGTAACATTTGAGTTATCTGTGTATTACAAAATGCTATATGTGCTACGGCATGGAGACTGTCATATTATATTCCGCTACGTACAATGGTAACCTCACTTAAAAAGGTAGTTACAATTGGCTAGCCTGATCATAAGAAAACAAATTACTAACGACAACATGAGTTAAAACAAAGACAATAATAAGAGCGAAACTACTATGGATTCTATCTTAGATGGAAAGAAGTTCTGGACTATTCCACTGTTTATTTCTACGGCAAAATATATAATAAGTCGTTGGAATGATGGTACCAGAGAGTTTTGAGATTAAGTAGCGCCGGTGTCCCATATCAACAGCTAGATCATCAAACATTTCAATAAAAGTAGAGCAAGAAAGACCAAAAATTCCAAGAGAACTGATAGAAAGATTGACGCATCCTATCACATTAACTGCATCTGGATATATATTTCGGTTAACCTTTAGGTCACTATCCGATGTTTTCATACTCTGATGAGTGTCTGACGGAGAAAGATTGACAAACTCAACATCTGTATATTTGGATCTAGAGTTTCCATAAGGGATTGATATTTGGCTCTCTTACGCTCTGCGTTCCCTTAAACAGCTGTTACTTATGCGTGTCCAGGAAAAATAAAGAAAGTAAAGTAAAAAAGTTACCTAAACAACCAAACCTAAAAGAGTATTTAAGATATTTGTAAATATCTTAGCTGCTCTCTAACAGTTTAACTTCTGTTATTCACAAAGATTTATCATCATTTCAAGTGTACATAGAACTTTTTCGCTTTCTACTAATGTGCATGCGCAAAACGTCAGAAGTCAACAATTTTTGCTAAGAAAATCTTGAGAACGTTTTGATACTGGAATTGCGAAAAAGTTAAGAAAGTTTCATTACTGAGCCAAAAAACTTTCTAACAGAAAAGACGCGCATTGCACAGATCAGAGCGTTGTGAGTTTCATACCACCCTCGGAGCCGGGTATACAGAATGTCACTTATGTGATGTTGGCTACCATCTGACAGTTTAACTTCTGTTAATTTACTAAAATTTACTAATGTGCATGCACACAACATTGGATAAAACATTGAAACTGAAAAACTTCTGCTAAGAATATCCAATTAATATTTTGAAACTGAAATCGTCAAAATATCAAGAAATTTTCAGTACTGGAACAAAGAGACTTTCTGATAAAATAAATGTGTATCCACTGTGAAGTAAAAATTATGCTTAGCGCCGCATGCTAGATATGGGACATTGTACACACTGGCGTGTAGGTACATAATTCTTTTTGAATTAGGACAGTCTTTAAGTCCTTCTCTTTAAAACTACCATGCCTGCCTTCACGCCATTGTCAACCGGAAATTCACTTTACGTTCTCTCATGCTATCTGGACACCATGTTGGACATTAATATAAATAACACACTCAGTCTCAACCATGCCTAAGAGCTTCACCTAGAAGCATTTCGTACCCCTTCCTGACCGTGTCCTTTTACAAACAGGATCTAAAATGGGTGTGGATTTAACTCCCTTTGTGTAATAACCCATGAAATTGTACTTTGGGAAACCTGGATTTGCAACAGAAGCGTGTATATTTTTGACGCGGGGCCTTAAAAGCATAAAATCAGCAGTAAAACTAGGAAATGATTCAAAACGCAAAAGTACCCCCATCCCAGTCCATTAAATTCTTTCATGTGCTTCAATTTCATTAAAAAGATTTGTTTCTACCACACCTATTGTGTATTTCTAAAGAAAAACCACGCCCATTTTTTCTACTGATATGTGGACCTGCAAAAATTGCTTTGTCTAGGCTCTGTTTTGAATGCTGCTCTCGTCGATGATGAAATTCCAATAAGTTGTTGTTCTGCTGTCGGCACTAACGATACAATATTACTTGAAAAATGATGATGTCGTAAAAATCTTTTTTAGAATTTTGATAATTTGACAACATGGGGTGAAAGTGCACTTCAAAATAGGCATATGTTGAAAATTTTAGATAAATATTGCCAAAATGGGCTGAAATGCGACCATTTGAAGACAGAGAACTAGCCATATAAACCTGTGTATTTTTCTCCTGGTTCTCAGCGTTTAGAACCAGACACAAATACATGGACTTGAAAGGAACTATGTCAGCACTCAGTTGCCTATATCTCGGTCATTATTTGTCAGATCGAGCTGAAATTTGCCAAAAGTAGCTGTTTCAAAGTGCTTTTTCAGAGTTTAGAGCCAAAATCAAAATAGTCTAAAAGTGGAATTTTCGTGACGTCACACTAATGAGCTCTAAACAAAGGTAATGCGCATACACGTTTTGTCACAAAAAAGTATTTTTTGCTCAGTACTCAAACTTTCTTAAATTTTTCACAATTCCAGTATCAAAACTTTCTTAAGACTTTCTTAGCAAAAATTTTTGAGCTCCAATGTTTTGCGCGTGCACATTAATGGAAAGCGAAGAAGCTCCATGTACACTTGAAATGATGATACATCTTAGTGAACTGCAGCAATTAAACTGTTAGAGGGTAGCCAACGTCATATAAATGACATTTTGTACATAGATAAATCATATTTTAAATTCATAAACACTAAAAAGATTTCACAAGTCTCAAAAATTCATTATTGAAATTTCTTAACTTTTTGAGCAGCTGAGTACTACTTTCCTATATTTCTTATAAACAAAAAATGTGCATTTGAGAAATCTCACCTTTCTACAATCTGTGACGTCCTCAATTTATACAACTATGCCTCGAGCTGCAATCAACGAAAAGCTAGAGTCAGAATATGTAGCAAGAGGTAAGATCTGGATTTATATTGGCAAATACAATGACATCAGCTAAAGATAATCTATACTCCCACACAGAATGAAGACCGCATGTTTCTGATGAATATCTTGGGTACTTACAGATCCATAATAACTGCACGGCGGTGTCTTACGAAAATACCCCATAGATCATATACAGTGAAAATAAAGGAAAACTCTATTACTCAAGGAAAACATCAGATTTATCTATGGAAAATGAAGAAAATTTATCTTTAATCTTCAGTTTAGCAGAGAAGGACCAATGCTTTTGCAAAATAACATTAATCAAAAGATATAAAATTCGCAGGTGATACTTCAACAATCCGGTGGTTGAGTGCTGAAGTTCATTGAACAATCCGGGGGTTGAATGCTGAGTGATGAACTTCATTGAACAAATCGGGCGTGGAATTTCAACTAATATTCTACACAGAAAATATGGCTTTAGAAGATTTGTATAATGTTAATCTGATTCATCTATGATGTATTTTTTACTAAAAGAATACACGTCTTCTATTTTATAAGATAATAGCTTATAGGCAACTAGCTTTTTTTTCTCGGTTTTACCTCCGTTTCCCCCAGTTCATTGGGGCTAGGGGGTGTCTCTGAGAGGACTTTGGTTCTGGCGCGAGCATTTAGGACCGGATGCCCTTCTGACGTCACCACGGCTGCTCTTTATAGGCAACTAGTAATGCACGTTTTTTTAAGAAATAAACTCTCTGGCGTCATCCTTAAATATTTCTTAAATTCTTAATACTTCCAATGATAAGAACAACCCAGATTAAGCAATTGTGATGCAAGAAAAAGGATGCATAGGTTTTTTGAGGCATTTAATGGATGTTCATTCCATTTTCTTGCTAGTTTGATAAAAAATTTACTAGTACCATCTTTTTTATAACAACCAGTAAAATTGAGATTCAGGCTGGCTGCTCTTAATTTCTCCAAATTTTGATGCTGAATTGTTCTTAATTTGTTCTTAAAGTAGTAGCGTGTAGGCCATTTAGAAACAGATAGAAAGACAATATACGTACAATACAACATTAGATTGAGAGTGTTTTGATTGATTGAGAGCCAAATGTTACTTTCTTGCACATTAATGCTTTTATTGAAAAAAGTTTATAAACAATTAGACAGTGTTAGGCCTATGTCGATGGGTCGATGCACTAAAAGACTCGTTGGCTTTTTGCAACTATATGCGGGTCGTTAATTCCCACATGTACACGTAGTAACTGCAATGGTCAATCTCACGCACCCTGGAAGGCTGAAGCGTATTGTGAATGCAAAGAAAGCTAAGAAAGATAGAAGAAATTCTTAAAGCATCTTAAAGAAGATCACTTATAGAGAGACTTGGAAGGAAAACCAACGACGAACTGATTGCCGAAGAATCAAATACAATTGTCTACAAGTCTCTTTATGGGTTGGCTCCACAATATTTATGTCACCTTTTCACTAGAAACTCCGCTGGTGAAGCTCGTACCCTGTGTAATACGTCTACTGATCTTAAGATACATGAAAAGGTCGCATGAAAGAACCTACTGTTTTGAAATGAGCCCGCTCGTATTCTTATGTGATGAGGTGGGTCCAGTAATTAGGGCTTTGGTTCTTAACACAGGGTCCAGTACGAATGCTAGCAAAAAGGACAGTTGACCGTTCAGCATTCAAGTGCTACGGTCAGGGATGCCTACCTGGGGGGGAAGGAGGGGCAACTGTCTCATTTGGCCCTTTTCATGGGGGGGCAGGACATCTATGCGCATGCATGTTCCTCCACAGAGGGTAGATTTTATTGCCCTTCATACTTAACTCTTTCCATCTCTCCTATCTTGTGAAGGGGCATTTTCCGGCCTTGTAGACAGTTTGATTCAAGACTTTTCTGGGAGCAAGCTCCCTAGACCCCCGACTTTGCATGGTATGACTGTGAGACCAATATACTAAGCATTATGCATCTAGAAAAGATTTTGAAGACCAAAATCTACCCTCTGTGGAGGAACATACATATGCATAGATGTGCCCTCTGAGGAAGCCTTGCCACCCCTTATCTTAGGTACAACCAGGCGTCCCTGGTTATGACAATATAATTAAACACCCAAAGCTTTGTGGATCAAAACACATGTATGAACCTGCCCACCTCAGTTACACATGCACTATTTTTTGCACATCCATGAAAAGGACTTGATTGGCAAAAAGGTTGAGCTTATTTCCCAGAGATAAAAAACGAGGCATTTCTAAGAACCTAGTTGGAATGTCAGGCTGAAAACGTTCTAATTACTTGAAGTGAAAATATATAATTTCTGACTATAGCTTTTAATTATGTGAAGGTTCTTACGTGCGGGGTTTTTACTGCACCAAAAGTTTTCCTTGAATAAAAAAAAGATGTTTTTCGTATCGTGGGGTAAAATTATGGAACATCCTACCAACAGAAGCAAAAAGCACTCTAGGTACCTTCAAAATTATAACAAGTTTATTTGCATGTCACTTCCTTCCATTGTTTTACATTGCTTTTCTGTTTTACTGTTTATTATCCCTTCCCTTTTCACCTTCTGTTATATGGTATAAATTAGATTCATATCATAGTGTGTTTAGGCTTGTAATTTTGTGCTGTAGTAGTTAATTCTGTACTATATGGAATGAATGAATGAATGAATGAATGAATAAATGAATTGAAATCTCACAATGACAGACTCAAATTGGTAAATAGTATGAATGCATACCTCCAGTTTGAAAATCTCTCCATCTTCATATCCCTGACATGACAACAAACTTTACCAGCGATAAGAACTGCACAGCTGTTTCTATAAATACGAAAATCATAAATAAAAAACTCCATTCAATTCATATCAATCTTCCACACACAAACACACACACACACACCGTTGTTTATATCACGTGCGCATGCGCCATTTCTAATGAATAAGAAATCTGCTTCACGTGCTGTGAAAAAATACGCGGTTGGTAGTCGCACAGGAGGAGAAGCTACGTGAAAGTGAATGATTAGATAATGATTGCATTAGGCGTGTTGGAAAAACAATGATTTCCTAATTACAAATTGTAAACGCTGCATGAATTTAAAGTGTAGTTAGTTTGCACATGTCCCTGACTTGAACATAAACAACACAAGACGCTGTCGTAGCACAGTTTTGCAATAAATGGATAAGTTCAATATATTACGCTAATTTGATTAATTTCTAACCAATTAGGCCATAATTACGAAGCACCGCCGTTAGAAAATTGATGCTAAACAATAGAACATCTGAACTGCAATTACTGAAATGCAGACTGGAATCAAGATGGCGCCTCGCACGTCAAGCTATCCATGTCTGTTCTTACAAAAAGTTCCGTTCTATGAATAACATCTTCATGATCCATTGCATACCTACAGGATTTTCCTACAAGAAACCTACCTCAGGGCCTTTTAGTAAAAGTTTCTTAACTTATGGCAACATTCAAGTTCTTAAAGTTTCTAAAATTAATGATCAAAATTGAAGTGAGAACGTAAATAAAACGTTGACATTCCAAACAAATAGTATTTTAACAAACAAAGTAAGCCAGTAGTGCGAGCAAAAATCTAAAACAATATCATGTTGCCTAAAGTAGTGTTTTGTAATCTAAATTTTTGTGAAATCGTACGCAGACCGTGAATGCAGCCAACTATTTGTCCTACAACAGACAAAATACGCTAGTGCGAGCTAAAATCTAAAGCAATATCATGTCCAAATCGCTGTTTGTTCAGCTCGACGTTGAGATAGGTACCGACTTTATGCGTAGCTTGTCTAAAATGTTGCAGCCCCTTCTCTAAAAGTTTCATAAACTTAAGGCTGTCTTAGACTAGTCAAAATCCTTTCCCGCGCCCAATGGCGCATAGGGCGGCGCCTATCTCCATTTCTATGGCCCTAGGCCACGCGTCTGCGAATGCAGTGAAGGCTACAGCGGGGAGCTGGTCCACTGGTAGCTCCGCGGGTTTAACTTTCCCACTCCATTCTCAAATGTCAAGCGCCAGACGAGAAGGCAGTGAGTACCATTTTAAAAGTCTTTGGTATGACTCGGCCGGGGCTCGAACGTACGACCTACAGGTTGACAGGCAGACGCTCTACCACTAAGCCATCACTCCGGTCTTACACTAAGTTGCTTATAAACTGATTTCATATAAAAAACGTTTATCTCAACTGAGTCAAAATTGTTACGGTATCCCAAAACAATACATGCTGACACTGAAGTACTCTCACGCCCTGTTTACATTATGCCGTATTCATACAAAAAACATTTCCGTACCGTTGTCGTATGAAAACAATAGTAAAGAGTTTAAGCAACACGACGCGCCTGCTCATGACGAGCCAAAGGAGTCTAGAAACTAGCGCGATATTCAGATTCGCGCCAATGCTTGCGAAATGATGGCGTGACCGCGCTCGTTTCTAGACTTCTTTGGCTCGTCAGCAGGCGCGTCGTGTTGCGTAAACTCTCTAGTGTAAACGGGGCCGCGTTGTATACGACAAGTCGTTTCTGCTTCTCTACGTTTTTTGGAATTTACTCCTCTAGGTAAAAAATTGCTTAATTAAAATATTTTGCTGACTACAGAGGATCTCCTTAGCTTTCTTCAACTCTGTAGTGATCAAACGATATCCAGAAGTTGTGAACTGTATTGTATAAGAAACATGAGGCTGAAATTAGGCAAAAATCAACAAACACGGGTAAGCTGAGTTTCAAACAATAACTTTAGAAAAAGTTTCTACAAGAGAATTTTTGATCAAACTAGAAAGAAAATAGAATTAACATCCATTACATGCCTTACAAAAATTGATCTAGGTTCGTATTGTTATTGGAAGTATTAACAGAAAGTTTGCTTCTTACTAAAAAATGTGCTTTTTAACGAATATATGGCTTTTCATTGCCTAATGAATTATTCATTGCCTAATGAGTAATCAATAAGTATTCCTGATCCAGTGAGGCATGCTCGAACAACCAGAAACTCTACCTATTCACACCCTTTCCAAGTTACACTACCTAATCCACGAACTCTATCTCACAAATCATCTTTCATCCCTAGAACTTCTCAACTGTGGAATTAATTGCCACCCACTATTTTCCCTGAAGCCTACAATTTGTCATCTTGTAAATCTAACATCAAAAAACTTGATCTTATCTCCCTCTCTACTTAAACTTCCCTATTTTCTCAGCTTTTCCTTTGTCGGGGCTTTGTTACAGGCCCTATGGCCTTTCCCCGACATTACTTACTAAAAAAAATATTCCATTTCATCATACAATTTCCCCTGACCTGAAGAAACAGCTTGAGAGAAATGTAATTTCACTTACCAATAGTCTGCTCCCAATCGAAATCATTAACATTCTTGCTTCACTTATAAAGACAATTCATCAGAAACAGACTTCAACATTAAAAATGCATCACTTATAAACGTAAATACATGAGTTATAAAACAAGGCAGACTTATTTTATGAAAACAAAACAGCCTGCAACTTCTTCGGAGCAATGAAAGTAAGTTTGACATAAAAAAGTAAGCTGCCAAACAGAGAATTTAGCACTATGATTACTTGTAGCAAACATGGGAATTCTCAATGAGTTTCAAATTCACTAGAAAACCATATCATTGCTATGCCCGTGGGGTTACGAGTAGAAATTTCGCTCCCAGAAATGCTATCCTCTCCATGCACAAGTGTCTACATTCAACCATCAGATTGTTCTGTATGCTTCTGTCATCTAAAATAAAAGCTGTTTTCAGGATTGTGCAACGCATGGCCCGTCATGTTGACATTCTGTTGTGCAAAAGTGGGCCCCTACCTATGACCTAAGTATAATTGGCCCCCTTCAACGGACGTTGGACAACGCTGTTGCATATAATCGAGCAGGGCTGTATAACTGGTATGTTTCTTGGAGCTGTTCGAATATGATTTCAAAAGCAGATATGATTGTCTCTCCAACGCTACTGATCTGGGCCTACTTTTGTTGCAACAACTACCTGGAGGTATAATCTTGGAGCGGCTACACCTGCCTTTACCTCCAACTTGGGGGGGGGGAAGGATCATATACCAGGGTATTTTAAAGAAAAATTAGAACTGCACATAACACCCTGCGATGTTGAAGAATTAAATTCTGGTTGCAGATTGGATTCAACTCCCTGCTTTTAGCGAAATGGGGTAAATAAATGTTACTACCTCTAATAATTCTATTTTTGGTTGTGTTACACCCATCATTTTATACCTAAATCTACCATTATTACTGCTACTCATTTTCCTGCACGCCTGGGCCACCAACTAACAACCTTTTGAATTCAACAGTTTCTTCATTAGAACTGCACAAATTTTTTTAGAATTACACACTTTGTGTGGAACTGCACAATAAAAAACCCTGTCATATGCTAGAAGTAGGTATTCAGCAAGACGTATTTCCAAGGACTATGCTTCAAAATTGAGTTTTTAATCCTCATATTATAACCCTGGGGAAGGGTAAACACATGCCAGCTTTTGCGATTGGTGGTTAGGTCTTCCCTCATACAACTAAGTGCTTGGCAACAAGACATACTTTTGAAAATATTCAAAATGCATTTAGTCTTCAACGTTTATGGAGGTAGGGAACACCAACAACAAGAGGTTCCTATGACGTTTAACATTCAAAAGAAATTAACTAAGATCTCTGTCAACTAATTGTCATAGAAAATGGTGGAACAACATTGTGTCTAGGTTGCTACAAGCCTATAAAGTTGATAAGCATCCAATTGAATTGGATTCTTTCACTTGCTTGTCTTTCCTTTGTTTACGAATTTCCTGGGCAAACGAATAGCTTTTGAATATTATTCCTTGGTGATACAGTTACTCTTTATCATAAACACCAACGCCCGATCCAGCCTAGAATCATCGCGTCTAAGCCATTTACAAATACATAGTCAATAAAAATTGCAAATGTATTGCTACGGGGATTTGGCTGCGTTCGAAATAAGATTTTTATACGTGACCATTGTAGATAGTATCGTCTGTTGGCTGATCATGTTGAATTCGCAGAGGTTGACCAGGTGAAGGAGCAGGTTCTTTGATAAATTCTTTTCATTGATCTCCGCCGCAAAGACTTCGACAAAAGACTTGCAGGCGAGAGGAAGTTGAAAATCCGATATGTAACTGTAAAGAAAATCAGGAAAAACTTTTATGGCTAAGCTGAATTTATAACATAAAGCCTCTTAGGCCCTGGCCAAACGACTCGATTTTTCACTCGATTTTTTACTCGACAGAAAATCGTTTGGCTATGGCCTTACACTCTACAAATGCAGCAAAATCCCAAATATAAGCCCCACAAATATAAACCCCCCGTAAGCTAATCCAAATATCCTTCCGAATAAGCCTCCCGAATATAAGCCTAGGGCTTACAATTGGGATTCTGTGTGTATAGTTGGGATAATAATGGACAGAGAATATATAGAGCCTTTGTAATTACGTTTGTTCTTTTGTGAAGTTTCATGCATTGAATGTTGTTATTAGTCTCTCTGATTGGACACCGAATGGTGAATTTTTGGCATACACAAGTCACCTCTTAGTCCAAGACTCTCTGAATATATGCTCCCCCGAATGTGGGTCCACCAAAAAATGCTTACGAACCTCTATAAGCCCAGGGTTCACATCTGAGATTCTGTGCGTATAGTTAGGAAAATGAATGAACATGGACAGAGAATATATACACGTTTATATACAAGATGAAAGTTTATAAGAAAATGAGGCTCAAATCGTCAAAATCTTAAGAAAATCGTAAAAAAATCACGAGGCTCACTTTCCAAAATTAAGTGTTTTTATAGGCCAAAATTCGATATTTCGTCTTTATTGCATTCAAAATGTTAAAGATGGAATTCAAATTGAACTATACAATATTAACAACGAAAGTGTAAACCATTTTAGCCAATTTATTTCAGTACGAGTTAAGAAAAATTTAAGAAAATCTCAGGCTCAATTTCGGGAAAAGTTAAGAAAATTGAGGCTCAGGCAGAATGACGGTTTCCTTATAACAAAGATGTGTAGAGCCTCTGCATGTACTTTCGTCCATATATGAAGCTTTACGAGTTAAATGTTGACATGTAAAATGTTGTTAACACATGTCACTTATTAAACAAAAAGACCCTCCGAATGCAAACCCCCCCCGATATAAGCCCACCAAAAATGCTTACGAACCTCTAAGCCCAGGGGTTATATTAGGGAGTTTACGGTATATTGCACACAACCACCAAAATGGCATGTGTACTCCAACATAAAGAAAATATTAAATTTAATAAGTACACAATTTTCACTTCACTTCATTTTAAAATATTTATACATGGTGGCCCCTCAGAATTATATGTCTGTTTTACAGGGGGCATGTTGAAAACTTATTAAAATAATACTTACAAAGGAGTATATATACATACATACATATATATATATATATATATATATTTATGTATATTCATTATATATTATATACAACTAAATAAATGTTACATAATAATATAATCTAAAGCAAAGCAAAAGTATACGAAAAGTAAATAGCTAAAATAATTTTTCAAGCTTTTTCCCGCAAGCATGGCTTTCATTTTCTTCTGGAATGACCCAAAGATTCTAGACCAATAAACCAAGTAGTTTCTCCTTTTCAGATAGCATAGGTAAATAGGTTGTCTAAAATCCTACTGTAAGCCTCGATCATCACAATAAGATAAACAGGCCACAGGTCTATAAAGCTTTTTGATAATCAAGTGTCTAGGATAACTATATCAAATAGCGCTACTTATTTTTTCAGTGCATCTATTATGTTTCTGTAGAAATTTTTCAGCTACTATTGTATGTATCTATAGTTATAGCTTGTAGTTATCAAATCATGAATTCTAGGTCATCAAAATCAACTGAGATAACCCCTCCTCCCTACCTGGAGCTTTTACGTTGCATGAGTAAACAAAAAGCTGTCCCTACTTGGAAAGTCAATCTACCTAATTGATAGGTCTTCATTAATATTCCATGCATTCCAATAAACCAAGTTAAATCATGCATACGAAAATACATGTTTTTTTTTTCATAAGGAACCTTGCTCAAGGCCTAGTTCTAAAAGTTCCATATTTTTGGACCTCTTTTTAACAAATTCTATTACTAAGATTTCCTTAATAGTGCCTTAACTTTCACTGTACAAATAGTACCATAAAAGTGGTATAGACACAAGGCCAAGGACAGTGGTGATTTTTCAAAATTTTAACGAGGGGTGCTCTAGGCACAACCACGCCCATGTTTTCAAAGATGGAAACATGATAATTTATTTTAATACTGATATAGCATAGTCAACAATAAGAAATGCCTCAGTAGCCATATAGCAGTGCACAATTGATCATAACACTTTGGAACCAAGGCCAATAAACTATGAAAAGCCAAGCCAATGCAAGAATTTTAGGGGGGCTGAGCCCCCGAAATGAACAGAAATTTTAACAAGGGGGGCTCCGCCCCCTGAGCCCCCTAGAAATCACCCTGCACAAGGAAACACCAAAATCACGAATTTTGCCTTTAATTTTGGCGAGAACTCAAGACTAAAAGGACAAATAAGGTAGGAAAGTAATTTGACAAATGTATCAATGTCAGTTCTAGCTTTAAATGAATAGAACCGGCTTCCTAATACTTGATTATTTGCAACCATAGAATTTTTTCAAACTGAAAAGTTCTTAGGTTTTTTCTGTTAGTAGCATAAGTTCTCAAGTAAGGATCAAATGGGATGGAGCTTGCCTTATGACTATCATGAAAAAAGCATTGAATACACACTTTTATCCACTCCCATTCTGCTGACCCAAAATTCAACAAATAGGGGCCGAAGAAAGGCCAGGTACTACTCAATTTGGTAATGGACACAACCATAAGCGTAGGGGAGGGGTCAGCTGGGGGGCTGCTGGGGGGTTGCAGCCCTCCTAGTTGGACAGAAATCCGTGACATTCGGGCAGTTTTCCTGAAACAACAATAGGAATTTTCTGACTACTCTCTAAATCTCTTTACTTATTCGGGCAGAAAGTCTACAGCACCCCTACATATGAAGTCCTCCTACGCCTATGGACAAAGCTGACTAATATCAGATTCAGCAAAAATCAGACATGCAAAATCAAAGTCAGATCTAATGAAAGCGAAAATCAATGTGGGAAAAATCAGAGTGGTGCTTAGCAAAATCCAAGTAAACCAATCCTAGATTACTTAATCTCTTATTTGGATTTAAGTTCTAGGAGAAAACTGATCCTATAATAAATAAAACCTTTAATCGGAAAATCATAGTGAAGATGATAAAGGATTGCAACAGGCTAAAGAGAAAAGGTATCATCTGGAAAAAAAATATGCATTTCAATGCGGTCAGGTCGAAAAAAACCAAACACGGAAGCAAAATTCTCAAAGCGAGACCCTAGCAAATATCTACATATAATTTTTCTGAAATAGGACTTCTACAAAAGCGAGGTCGCTTATTCAAGATAATGTCCATTTACGAAACAGGTGATACCAGCTCAAATTGCAATACCAAGTCGCTCTGTATGTTCTTGGCTCGGGCACAGATACAGGTAAACAAACAGACGTCGGGCTATGAAATTTTCGAGCCCAGCAGAAGAGATCGAGCACAGAAATAGATGAACAGAATGAAAGAAATATACAGTGAAGAAATGAAGTAAATACGTGGTGAAAAAAGAAGCAAAGACGATACAAACCAGCTTTTCATTATATGATCATTCCACATTTTCATCAACTCTTTCTCTCCATCGTTGACATCTGTAAATTCATCAATCATCTAAAAACAAAAAATAGAAGGAACTGTTTTCATTGCAGAACATTCTTCCATGTCTTTAATACACGATGCATGTGGATTGAGGCAGGTGGAGTCGGAGCAGGTTATAGCACCTCCTTTTTATTTGTGCATTCTGGTGAATAAGGAAAGAAAAGCCACACCCTATTTGGGATATTGACAAGCTCCTCAACTCCACCCCCCATTGAAAATACGCTCAACCAGCCCTAAAGTATACCTGCTTTGTTTCAAAGAAACATTGCGGTTTGAACTCTATAAAACAGCACTCTAATAGACCTGAATATACATATAGCAATACATACATACGTATATATATATTATATATATATATATATATATATATATATATATATATATATATATATA
>OLMO02000286.1:14665602-14713955 GCA_900291935.2 Cassiopea xamachana | reverse complement strand
ATATATATATATATATATATATATATATATATATATATATATATATATATATATATATATATATATATATATATATATATATGAATAGGACTTAATATATATACTTACACATTAATAGGACTTAATTAATATATGTATACATCAGTCTTTCTAGTACATATCCATTGTAAATCATTGTTTTTCAATGCTCTTATTTTTGTAATTTATTGTGCTTCAAGTATTTTAATAACCATCAATTCTAATTTATAGTGGGCCTTGTTGTAAAAAAGTAAACCTCAGCTCGAAAATGTTTTGTGCCTGTGAGCACAGATATGAGGTAAAATGAGCCTGCAGAAAATGTGGAATGTAGTAGATTGTCCCAGGGCATCAAGGTCCAAGGGGCCTCATTACGCCAAATGCTTCAAGGTATGGTGGGCCTCATAAAGCATACCAACAGTAAGTTTCCAAAGTTGATTTCTAGACCTTGAAAATTTTCTGCTCGCCGCGATCGTAGGAGGCCTCATCTCTCTTTTGCCGCGGAGCATCTGAGTTTTCTCAGCGGCCATGGCCATAGGTCATAGATGGTAGGCCCTATTTGGATTCGATCACAGGCGGAACGTCCCTTCTACATGCAGAAATATAAATACCTAAATAGCTCTCTGTCAATTTTGACTTCAGTTAGGCCACATCAAAAAACACGTCCAGCCATGAGTTGGACAACCCTGTGGTAATCCACTTAGGCACCCTATGCTTTTCTATCATAAAATATGCATAGAAACATACTGCACTTCAACTTCCCCGAACAATTAAATACTTCCAGGAATTAAAAATAACTTACATATCCGGTTTGCGCTTTGAGCCATTCAGGAGTTCTTTCATCTTCGCTGTTGTAGTCAATTTCAGCCGGTTTCAATGGTATACATCCCTCTGAATGGTAATAGACTCTGTAGTGAAGAATAGGGTAACGGTAATAGAAAGCCTTGATTCCAAGTGAATACAAGAGCATTTTACAAGAGATAAGAAGGTGGGAATGAGAAAACTGAAACGTAAAAAGTACATGAGGACGATAGACAACTTGAATCAATCCTCCGATTCCAATAAACGATATTGGAAAGAACACATCAAGGGACATACCCTTTAGCGCCTAATTGCCACCCCCCACGATAATTAATTTTTGAAAACTTTTCAACCCCCCTGCTCATATTAGGACCCCCGCTTATTAGCTTTTGCACAAAAATTTTTCATACCGTGTTCCAAATAGATTGTTTGAGAAAATCTTCTTGCCTGTTAGCAATGTTTTTTGTGCTGTTTACGCTCTCACAACCATCGATGCCTCATTTATGAACATAGAATGTTTCACAGCAGTACTATCTTAGATTTCAAAGCATTTTTTCTACCCCCTGCTTATTCTGACTCCCCGCTTAATAACTTCTTCTAATGTTTCCAACCCCCCGCCTATTCCAACCCCCAGAAACAGTGATGCTCCGAGGCACCTTCTGTTGGGGGGAACGGTATTGCGACCAATTGACCAACTATTATTACTAAAAAGAAAAGAAGCTCATAGCAAATACTGTGGCGAACTCTCTTGGTGCATGACAGACTTTTGATCAACTTTCTTACAAATTTGAAAATATTAGGGGGCGCGACGCCCCCCACACCTCCATCGGATCATCCATGCCCGGCAATTAAGCACTTAGGAGTAAGTCTAAAAGTAAATTGAGAAATTCGATCATACAACCTGTAAAACTCTACAGAACATGAAAAATATTGTAAAAGAGAGAAAAAATTGACTCTAAATAACTCTAAAAATAGAGAAAAAATAACTCTAAAAAGAGAGAAAAAAAATTGACCCCATTTGGGTTGTGCATATAGCATATAAGCATAAAGGGGGGCTTTGGCGAAACCCACATTTCGTCTAAAAGGGTAGCCTAAGCAAGTGCATGGTTGCCTATATTGGGAAGAATGGAAGGGAGTGAAAATTAAAAATTTTTTGCATACGTATTGTATACACGATTTCCATTGCAGATAGAATTTTCTACATCCAAGATCTTGCTTTGGGAGATGGTGATATTTTTTGAAAGCTGCTAAGATCTGGGACATTAGATTTCAGAGTTAATGTATCCTGAAGCAAGCACACCTGTCGTGTCCTTCGAAGAATGGTTTAATACCCTCCATATCGGTACAATCAGGTTCAGTGAATTCTTGAAGATCTTCAGGGTCTTTATGAGGTCTGGTAGAAGAAAAAGTGAGCATTAGGTATGTAAGCAGTTGGGTACTGTGAAGAGCCAACCGAACACTACACATGAACATAATGATATGTGATATTTTGATCTTCCATGCATGTCCCCGGGGTAGATATAATTATTGCTCCCCATAGTATCGTTTTCGTTTTTGTAATGTAAGTGATGTTAGTTTGAAGTTTATGTGATTGAGAACCTTGTAATTTCTATGTAATTTGCATTTAAAAAATAATTTTCCAGGTTCTGCTCCCACATTTGTTTTGCTTGTTAAAAAAACTCAAATAATCAAAAGATCTTAAAACTATACTTAGACGAAGTGTATTACGAGTTCAAGAGAAGCATAACAACTCAATAGGCACGTTACCAACCTCCATATAATTTCCTCTGTTACTGGTTGTTTCTTGGTAGGGAAACCATTTCCTCCTCCCGTGGGACTTACTCTATTTTTTCCACCGAATGAATACCCGTAGTTATCGTTAATACAGACATCGATACGTGCTCCCTTTGATAGAGACTGTAAAAGAAGTAGGTGGTGTGTATTGTAAATAATAATTTGTAAGAGATTGTAAATAATTAATAATTCACAGAAGCAGTTTGTTTCCAAGAATATCGACTATCAGATTTGTAACAAAGGGGAAGAGAAATGCGAATGTAATGTTAAAGCATAATGCAGTTGAACGCCATGTTCTAACTCAAGTTTCTTCTACATCTAGGGTGTCAAACTCACTATGATCCATAAGGCACAATTTGATATCCAAATAGTCTGTTGGTAATACAGAACTTTACTAAAGCACGAAAAAGTGGTAACATTCTTTTGACAGACTGAAAGCCTTTTTCGTCCGACACTCGTCAGAGTATTAAAACATCGGATAGTGACCTAGAGGTTAACCGAAACATATAGCCAGATGCGTTTACGTGTGATAGGCTGCGTCTAATTGGCCCCAAGAGTGGCCAATTAGGACCTATTACCATTGTTTACTTGCAGAGTCCCAATGAGAAAACGAACTCTTTTTGCCTATACAAGACTGGGTTTTGTGTCTTGATGTAAACAGATTCTAAAACACTTAAATGGAGGGATGATCTTGCTTGCCCAATGATCCGAAATTATCGTCTGTATATGTTTTGGGGCATTCTGGATTTGTAAGATGATGTTGTACTATGGCCGACTCACAATTAATTTTAGACTTGTTGTTTTTACATATACGAGGTGGCTGCTCTCTTACAGTATTACTTTTCTTCCTGATGCTCTTGGGAACATGTTGCTAGCCTCTGCGGAGTGCATCCTAAGTACCGATATCTAGTGTACCGAGTAGGTTAATGGGGTCCGAGTGGGTGCTACGGTTAGGAAGCTGCAAAAGATACGCGACTCATCTGATGTTTCCTATCTGGAACTATACATAGACAAAGCGAATTCGCTGGAGGCTAATCTCTAAGCTGCGACAAAAACATCGTTAGGTTTTAATTTCTTGTCAATTCTTTCAAGAGCCACATTGATGCCCTTGGAGGACCACATCGCACCGGTGGGTGGGACATTTGTCATCCGTGATGCACATGGCTCTATCAATATTTGGGCAGTATAGCCTGGTCAAAATTTCATGGATGTAATGAATCACTACTAGACAAAATCTATAATTCTCTATGGCTTTGGTCTTCTCAAAATGCTTTGCGTCCAGGATTTCCTACTCAAAGCTATTCAAGATACTCCACAAAATCATAAAGTCAATCAATCAATAGTCAATTCATAGTCAACCAATCAATCAATCACTCACTCACTCACTCACTCACTCAATCAATCAATCAATCAATCAATCAATCATGGAGTCAATAAATCAATTTATCAATCAATCATTCAATCAATCAATTTATCAATCAGGGAGTCAATCAATCAATCATTCAATCAACTGATCAATCAATCAATCAATCATTCAACCATTCCTTAAAGCAACATATCGTGTACATACAGATGAATCTGCTGTGATAAAAGAAGTAATCAATCAGGGAGTCACTCAATCAAATCAATCAGGGAGCCAGTCAATTAATTGATCAATCAGTCAATCAATAATTCAATCACTCCATGAAGCAACATACCGTGTACATAAAAATGAATCTGCTGTGGCATGTTTTCAAATGTTTGAGCAGATTATATAACTTCACGCAGTCAAGTGAACACCATGGACAGAAGAAATCATCTCTCGCTTCGGTTTGCTGTCGCGTGTTGTTGTTGTAAATAAACTGGTAAAAAACACGAAGAGAATTTGATGTCTGTTGTTGTGGTTGCTCCTTGGGCGACTGCTGAAGAGGATCTTGTGCCTTTTTAGCTCTATTCTGTTTGGACAACCGCTGGATCAAGGCAGCTGATCGAGTTTGAAATGGCGTGATTGCCTTGTCTTTCCACGCGAGTTTGAACTTGATTGTTGGACCGAAGGCAAACATTTCAAAAGGGCCCAGCTGGGGAGAAAGAAAGTTAAATAATTTCTTGAAAAGAAGGCTGTTTATTTACATACACGTTTTGTTATAAGAAAAAAGTTTATAAGAAAATGAGGCTCAAATGGTCAAAATCTTAAGAAAATCATGAGGCTCAATTTCCAAAATTGTGCTTGTATTAGCCAAAAAGTCGATATTTAATCGTTATATCATTCAAAATGTTAAAGATGGAATTCAAATTCAAGTATACAATATTAACAACGAAAGTGTAGACCATTATAGCCAGTTTATTTCAGTAAAAGCTAAGAATATTGAGGCTCAGGTCAAATGATGGTTTTCCTATAAAAGAAAAACGCGTATTTCCAACATAATCTGCAAAACCCAATCAAGGATGAAGAAAATTGACCTCAATGAAACTACTTGATGCTCCATTAGGGGGTCTGAATATTATATCTCTTTCATATTGCTATGAGAAATATCCTATATCCCTTGTGCTCTTTGGAACCAAATAGTAGGGGGGCCCGACTGAAATTTTTGAAAATTTCACCACCCATTTACATTAATTAAAAAACATCCCCCAACTAAGCAATTTTGAAGAATATCCAGCCCCTCTCATTTTACTAACCTAAAGATCTCAAAGTTTTAAAAAGGATAAGTAAATAAAATACATTGGCTTTGTCAACGCAGATTAATGTTAATAAGTAAGGAAATCATAACAAGCTATACAATTTACACTTATACAATGTTAACAACTAATTGCAATAATTTTGAACTGTTGGGTCCCCAGACCGTTTGCTGAGCATTGGCCACCCATCTACTAACAACCCCATTAGTTATGCCTTTTTAGCAAAATGTTAACCCCTCTGCTTATCATACTCCCCCTACCATTCGGTGCCAAAGGGTATTTGTTCTAAAAAATATCCTTTCTCCAAATATCCCACATCCCGCTAATTTTTAATAGGACAAAATCAAGTCATTAAATTAAAAACCCTTTAGAGACATTCTAATTTCTCCATAAGTGCTTGTTTGAATATAATCAAACAAGCAAGCACACTTTCTATTTTCAAAAGCCATATTAAATGTCGGAGGGGCGAGAACTGCAACTGTAGACTTTGCAAAATATATATACCACAAGTTGGGTACCAAACATGATATCTATCAATTATTATTTTACATTTGCAATATATTTTAATGTTTTAAGCCAGTAGGCCTTAATTAGCAGTAATTTTGCTATCTTAATTTCTTTTGCCTACTATAAATAAATTGTTGATATGATATTGATGATGCCACACACCCCCATACCATAAAGCAGGGGCGTCCAATTTTTTCAGCCTGAGGGAAGCGTGAACTTTTAAACACCAGGTAGGGGGCCGAGTACACACTCGAGGTCCAAATATAAAAGAATCAAAACAGGGATGTATTTCTCTTTTCCTTAAAAAAAGGCCTCGGGGGGACTGGGTAAGCAGGGCGGCGTCTAAGCTTGCTGGGAGCCTGGACACAAAAGGGATTGGGGGCCCCTTAAAATAAACCAAAACAATTCTTGATCACGCGCATAGTGATGGGAGTCCTGCCAGCATGATTTCTTTATGAGCAATGCCTCGAACAAGCAATTTAATGTGAAATAAACAGAGTAATAAGTAATGTTCGAAAAGAGAGCACAGTTTGGGTGCCTCCTTAATGTAGAAATTTAAACCTAGGTTATTCAAAGATTTGCTTGGGGCCCCCTAAATGTAAACATTCTCAAGGGTCCTTGGGCATGTGCTCAGTGTGCCCAATAGTAGATGCGCCACTGCGGGTAAGAACGCCTTGCGGGCTGTTGTTTGGAGACCACTAATGACATCACTGCTTGCAAGAAAATTGCAACAATTGAAGCTTACAAAATTGCAAGGGCTGGAGGAAAGCTGTTGCTTCAAATAAAATCCGCAATAAAATATGTTAGATCTTTAATATAATTTCCTCTAACAAAAAACTTCATGTATTATTTATTTCATATTATTTATATTCATATTATTTTTACAGCTATATTAAAATAAACTAAAACAATAAATCATAATAATCTAAGTACATCATAATGGTCTAGTCCAGAGCCGTCCAAAGTTTTTGCTGTAAGGGCCAAGTACACAACAATAAGTATGGAAAATATCTCAGAACTATGAACAAAAAAGGGCCAGTTGGTCCGACTTTTATTATTGACTTAAAACTCGATATTCTAGACTGGAGAAAAAGTATTCACGCACGTTGTTCACTTCGTTTTTGTTTTGTTGATGTTGAATTTATAAAAGGGTTAAAACCACACACGTTTCTCTCAATCTGTTGAACTCGCAAGGTTGGGGTATTTCCAACATAAGCAATGGGCCGTGTCACACACTATTTGTAGCACAGTGATACGTTAATGCTGTGTGAATTTCTAGCTCGTCCACATATGTGATGTCAACAACATTGCCTGTAATGGTAGCAATGATACTGTACTTTGGACTTATCATCATCAGAAATTTCTTTAATGTTTGCAAAATATTGAAAATATATACAGAAAAAATACGACATGCGACTACATTTTCATAATGTTATGCGGGCCAGTAATAACTGGATGGTGGGCCGCATGTGGCCCGCGGGCCGTAGTGTGGACACCCTGGTCTAGTCCAACATCATAAAGAAAAATTACAATAAATCTTAGGCTGTTCTACCAGGGGGTCGTGTGTGATTTATTTTCAGCTCATCAAATACATTTTCAATTGTTTTAAGTCAAAACACAACCGCCTTTGGTCGACTATCTTTACCAAAAATTGTTTTGAGCACCTTGTGGTTAAATAGCAGCAATAAAGGACGCAAGATAAAGCAACGATAAAGAAGCCTCTCAGTCATTAATTATACATGTAACGAGACTGGTATAAACAAGATTTTCTCTATCATCGTTCTTGTTCTTCGATTTATCATAAACACTGTAATTCCTCCGAAGGTGATGTACGTGGTCGATTTCGCTTTGGGTGGGGCGTTCAGAAAAAATGTGACCTAATATAACCAATTATGACCAACTACTATCAACAGAACAAATGAATAACAGGTTAAAATGTGGTAAAAATTGTTAAGCTCCTGATGACCAACTTTCTTTAAGTATCATAGACATTGGTGTGTGGGGGGCGTAACATCCGATGTCCCACTGGCACATATCTACTTTTGGAGTTCCCGTTCCCTCACCCATTCTCTCCCACCCAATCTCCCCAAATACAAATTGATCCTTACCTTAGTCCTAAATGAATGCTCCCAGGTTTTCCCTTTCTGTACACTTTCGCCATCTTGCACCATGTAGTTGTGAAGGAGTAGCTCGTACTCGCCGTTGGTTAGCAAACAGTTCTTATGCTTGTCGAAAACGATCAGCTCGGCTGTATAAATCAACCTTTTGCATTCCGATAATGGAGTGTCTTCGTTGGTATCAAGGGCTTGACTCTTCAGCTTCTTGGAGGGCGGTTCAGCTATGGGACTGGCTGAGTCTCCAAATGAAAGAAAATTAACTACCAATCTGTGCTTAATTGTAGGAGGGGTCGAGTTAGCAGGAGGGTGGATATTTTTCTAGATTTTCATAAATTGGAGGGGTGGTAATAAAATGACCTACCGGGAAAATTGCAACAACCCTGGAGGAAATAGATGAGTTGATGATCCAACCAGATGGTGTTAAGTGAAAATTGGATGGATTGGTAGACAATGTTCCACCTGACAGGGGTTGTTAAGTGCTTGACAGAACGTTAACTCATGAATAACGGGATGAAAATGACAGTGAAAATTTTGCTGATAGTGATGATGACCACATTTTGCTAAAATGGGGGAGGGTCATTATAAAATGCTAGAAGGGGGTGAAAAATTTCAAAAAGTCCAATATGACCCTCCTGAATTAAGCACAAAGACTAGGGAACAGTGACTCACTCACTCACTCACTCACTCACTCACTCACTCACTCACTCACTCACTCACTCACTCACTCACTCCTCACTCACTCACTCACTCACTCACTCACTCACTCACTCACTCACTCACTCACTCACTCACTCACTTCTTTAACTACTCAGCCATCCATCCATTCACGTACCCAATATCTCATTCCCATAACCAATCACTCTTTCGATTACTCATGTAAACAGCCATCCATTCAACCATCAACTCAATTCCTCGCTTGCTCATTCCCTCATCAATTACTACTATTCATTCAATCACTCAAGTAACCTAGCTACCCATTTACTCACTCATTCACTCAATTTTTCATTAATCAACACATTCTTCTATTCACTTCAACTTACCATTTACTTCTTTTTCTGCATGTTCATCGGGCCCAGTCTTCTTTCTAGCTAATCGTCTCGAGCCCCTCTTGTTAATAGGTACGGTGACTTGTATTGACAGAATATACGTTTTAACAGACCTTCCATTGTCTTTGAATGCTCTGCGGGGAATTGAAATAGAGCTGGCAGCCGGTGATGAGAATGCTTGTGACGTTGGGTTCCATCGTGATGTACACTGGCCTAAATCCAGAGAATCAACTGGGATTTCTTCACCCTGTAGTACAATGGAAATAAAACAGGATCATTAGCTTTTACAGTTAAAATAACAGCTATGATGCTTCTCATAATCAATGATTTTTAGGGACATCTCTAATCTAGATTCAACAAAAATTATGCAAGATTTTATTACAGATGTCACTCAGATAAGATTCATTAATTTTTCATTTATTTCAAATATTTATAAATGATAAAGATTATTATATTTACTACATTATTATATTTAAATATTGAATATAAACAATAAAACCATATTGGGCAGTCAAAGCCCCCACCAAAATGTTCATCAGGGGTGCTATACCGGGGCCCTTTTAAGTATTTCGAGGGAGTGGGGGAATCTATGGAATACATTGGAAAATGGGGGTAGGAAAATTGAGGTACTATAAAAATCGTAATATTTCTAGCAATCTCGTCCGAAAGTAACCTCTTTATTCTTCATACAAATTCACATTGAAAACAGTTTTAATACCATTATCCAACAAAAAATGAAAAATAGCATATCGCAGTCGAATGGTTTTTCAAACATACTTTGTGGGTAACTTTTGAAAAACTTAGGGAATCGAGGGTATTTTGCAAGACAACAGCAGGGCCTACTTAGGCAGAAAATGGTAGCAGGGTGGCCAACAGTAAAACAAAATTCTTTTCCAGGGTTTTCCAGGGGGTTTTCTGCCAAATTTCAGGGGCTTTCCAGGGTATTTGTGACTATGCTTTCGAAAAATATAATTATCCCCATATAGATCTTCTGCCTGTACCCATTCACATTTCATTCTGCGCTTTACTTGAATTTTTGTTTCCGTTGTTGGAAAAGGAGGCTGCTTACCACACGACAAATGATGCGCTGTTTTTATCCCCAATAACCTCATAGATCCTCCTCCCCTGCGTTACAGGAATAAAGAATGTAGCAGCACTTCAAGGCCAAAAATTGATGCGTGGAAAATCTACCTCAGAACATAATTTTTCAGGGGTGGGTTGTAATTTCAGGGTTTTCCAGGGTATTTTTCCAGGGGCAAACAAAATCCAGGGTTTTCAGGGTCTTCCAGGGTTTGTTGGTCACCCTGGGTAGCTCTTCACATGAACCATAAATCTCCTATGAACTAAGCTATGTTATCCAAAAATCAAAAATCAACACTCCTCACAAAAATCGAAATGCAGTACGAATATAGAGCTTCCTACACATTGCTACAAAATAGAGCAAAATTGTAGCAGTTTATTGGGGTTTCATCCTAGCTCCTGTGTATAGCTACTCAATTTCCCACCTAGTTCTTGACAATCTATCCAAATTATCCTGCTTAGGCCTACCGACTAGACAACATAACAAAACCTAACAAACCATTACGTTACAAAGCTCTAAATGTATATACAAATCCAAGCAACAAGTGAATCAAAACAACGAACAAATCCATCTAACAGCTACCTTCAAAACGTCCCTAACGTTACTTTCGAGCTTTGAAGTAAATACAGTTTACCTCTCTATCTCTGTCTCTCTTTCTCTGTCGCCATCCATCTATCTCATCCTTCCCTTCTCTCCTTCCTGTCCTCCCTCAAACTTAAGCAATTACCATACCAAAGAATACTAATGCAAATAGTCATTGTTCCAACACACAGTTTTCTAACATACAAACCTTCTTTTTCCTTGCTAAAATTTTTATAAGTTGTAAATTCACATCGACAAACTCATCTTTAAGAGATGCCTGTTTGCTTAAGTCACTGGTATTGAAGATCTCTTCACCAAATTCTGAAAAGTAATTAAACCAAGGCAAAACTGAGTATTCGCTGCAATCAGGTCGTGAAAGAATCACCAAAACACAAGGAATGAGATATACAAAATACACGTTATTTTTATGAGACAAAATTTATACGAAAAGAGGCTCAAATAGTCAAAATCTTAAGAAAATCATAAGAAAATCGTAAGGGCCAATTTTTTAAAAATTCTCCTAAGATTTACAATAACAAATAATTAAAATACAAAAGCCAAGGAAGCATGGAAATACATAACAACCCTAAGACTTACACTTAACATAGAGAAACAAGTTTACAAAAATTGTTACAAAATATTTAGCTGCAAACGTAAGTAGAGTGGTGTTGCCCGTAGTACCCATAGCGTCACAAGTGTAAATAAAACCTCGTGATGAGCTACAATGTCTGCCAAAAGTACTTCGGAACGCCTATACAGTTTTAAGAATTTTCTACCCCTGTCCTGTTTCCGAGGCATTAACGAGAATGTAAACCCCCTTCCCCCTTATCCAATGTTGAATTAGTAGCCAGGGACCTTAGATATTTGGAAAAGTATCACTTACCCCAATCGTGCTAGTCATATGTCCTTCAAACAACATTGTTTTATGGGGGAGGGGTTTTGTAGTTCGTCTATAGAGCAAATCACAGGAAATGTTCCAAGACTTTTGGCTGACATTGTATCTCACAAGGAGAAAGTAAAAGTACCTAGGTTAGATAGGCCCAATTTCCAAAATTAAGTATTTTTGTAGGCCAGAAATCAATACTACGTCATTATTATACTACGTCAGCACAATTTGCAGTTGCTAATGGCTGAAATTTTCAAAACAAAATATAATCGAAATCCAACATTTATGAAAGAGGTATTTACTGAGGAGAGATGTCCAATATAAATTGAGAAGTAAAAATCATTTGCAATTGCCGAATATCAGGACAGAAAATATGGAATTGAAAATATTCAGTACATAGGCCACCATTTATGGACCTCATTACCGGATGAGATTAAGGACTCAGGTAGACTAATTTTAAACAGAAAATAAAATCATGGAAAGGAAGTACTTGCATCTGCAGATTGTGCAAAATTTTTATCAATTGAGTAGGGTTTTTATAGTTTCTTTTCTCTTAAAGAATCTGTCTAATAACTTTTCTTTTTTTACTTTGTTGGCGTTAATTAGCTCGTTAGCTATATTTGTATACTTTAGCCAACATAAAAGAAATTGTTAATAATTAATTAATAATAATAATTATATTCAAAATGTCAAAGATGGAATTCAAATTCAAGTATACAAGATAAACAAAGAAAAACTAACCCATTTTAGTCATTTTATGTTAACAAAAGTTAAGAAAATTGTAAGAACATCTCAGGCTCAATTTCGGGAAAAGTTAAGAAAATCGAGGCTCACGCAAAATGGTGGCTTTCTTATAAAAAAAACGTGTAAAACAAATAAGACATGCTCCCTTTATCTCTCAGCTTATTAGCTGGGCTTTAATCAATAATTATGTAGCTTCAACTAGCACAACTAGACGTTTGCCCTCCTGAGGGGTAGCATTATCAAAAGGCATGAAACAAAATCTTATGCTGCATGCAGCACAACTTCCCCTTCCAATTAGCTCTCTGTTTCACTCTAAAAGGCATGAAACAAAATCTTATGTTGCATGCAACCCCATTTCCCCCTTTTCTGTTAGCAGAAGACACTTCTAGTTACGGAACTGAAAGCTTGTCCTTTTTAGGATGTAAGCTGTGGAATAACCTACCCGATGATCTTAAAAGCATTAAAACTCTTGCATCATTTAAAAGGCAAATTAAAGGATGGAATGATAGCTGCAACTGCAGGTTATGCAGAAAATTCTTTAGTCATGTCGGTTTCCTTAATTAATTCCATTAATCTTCATTTCAATTTACATTTGCATACTAGCTTTATTACTCTTCTTCTTTGTAAATATATCACTGTTTTATTGTACTATATTATATATGGGATGTTGTAAGTAGTAGGCTTTAATTAGCTGACATAATAGCTACGTATTTATTTATCTACGCCTACTGTAAATAATTGAATTATCATTATTATTATTATTATCAGATGCAGCTACTGCATCTTTTGTAGAAGAAATAGAAGTTGGACCAACCCTGATTTGCTTGACTTTTAAAGACATGGTTATATTAACTCAAATACATTTTCGAAATTGCTTTTCTTTATGTGCGTGCGTGTTTCTTTTATATATATATATATATATATATATATATATATATATATATATATATATATATATATATATATATATATATATATATATATATATATATATATATATATATATATATATATATATATATAGCAGACTTGTCAATTATACACTGCCTTAATGTAGTGAGGTGAATCATTGTATACTTAAAATATATTATTATAATCATGAAGTTTAAAAAATTATTAGAGGATGGGACAAGCTCGTCTTAAAACGTTCTTCTAGCTTATATCGTAAAGGCTTCTTCAATAAAAGGATGATAAAACGGATGTGTCGATAAAAATTAATAACATACGATCCTAGCTATTTTAAATTCTTTACGGAGGGGGTCCCTTCAGCAACGATTCTGGTTTTTAACGTTCCGTTCATCTAAAATACCATACTAACAACAATAGAAAAAGGTTGAAAATCTAAATAAAAATATTAACAAAATTACAAACGTTGATGTAAAAATAAAACAAATGCGAATTAAAAGGTTAAAGAAAGAAAGAAAGAAGTTTTTTTGCGTTTCTTTATTGCTTAATGGCTGTTTTGAAAGCGAAAAGAGAGGGTGTAAGCTTAGATATAAGTTTAAAACCATTCCATAAATAATCACGGCGGTCAGAAAACGATTTTGGACCATTCATCGTATGCATGAAGGGAAGGGTCTAGGATTAATCGGTACCAGAATCCTGCAATGCTACTCATCGTTGCTATAATCCATAAATTCAAAAGCAAACAACTCAAAACATAGCTTGTAGAGTAATTGAAATTAAATTACCAGGGCCATGAAAGAAGCCAGCAAAAGTGATGTTGAGGAAATTCTCGATATGAAAACTAAAAGTCAAAACATTTTCAAATGAAATAAATGGTGAATTATGAATTATATACAATAAACACTCGCTTAATGAACAAGATAAGAATGACAAAGTTTACGCTGCAAGCAACCACTATAAAAATGAAATGTAAACATCTTGGGGGCAGATAAAGTAGCTTGAAGGGTTTGATGAGTCTAGAGGCTTGCTGGTTGCAAAGGTGTCAAGTCAAAGTCAAAGTCCTTTCCCGCGCCCAATGGCGCATAGGGCGGCGCCTATCTCCGTTTCTATAGCCCTAGACCACGCGTCTGCGAATGCAGTGAAAGCTACAGTGGGGGGCTGGTCCACTGGCGGCTCCGCGAGTTTAATTTTCCCACTCCATTCTCATATGTCGAGCGCCAGACGAGAAGGCAATGAGTACCATTTTTAAAGTCTTTGGTAAGACTCGGCCGGGGCTCGAACCAACGACCTACCGGTTGTGAGGCAGACGCTCTACCACTGGGCCATCACTCCGGTTGCAAAGAAGGCCAATCAAAAATTGAGGTTTAGGCCTAAATTCATGGTATGCTGTATGCTGTAGAACGGGGGTGGCCAACCACTGTGAGGGTAAAGGCCGCATTTTCTATTGTGATACGACAAAGAGCCACAAAATTAATGGGGATACATGAGCATCACATCTATACTCTCCTCTCACACGAATATATCTTACTGAGCTCAAGTGAAGTAATATTACATAAGAAACACACTCTTCAATATAAGTGCAAGAGCCGCAAGAAGCCAGGCAAAGAGCCGCAGGTTGGCCAGGCAAAGAGCCGCGGGTTGGCCACACCTGCTGTAGAATTTTGTCTTGCAAAGAGAGTCTACATTAAAAAAATTGAGGGGGTCAATGAGGATTATCTAGGTGCCCCAATGGGTCAGCACACCCCTAAATGCAACCCGTTCAATAATGTAAATGACAAAGGAGCTGGGGAAGCCCATCTAGGTGCTTCTTTCAATAGTCTAATTTACTATTAACAGCTAACATTCTACCTACTATATGAGGTTGTTCAATAACTACGTCAAGCCTTGGAGGTAGGTGGTTCTGCACTTCTTTGGTGATTCTCCGTGACAGCAAAGTAGGGGGGTGGGTGGGTGGTACTTAATTCTATTCCGTTGCTTCACGGTAGAAAATTCTTTTATTGAGAAGTTCTGCATGATGAAGTAACTCCGACACTCAGCACTGAGACTAAATCAATGAAGTTGTAGGACGAAAACATGTTTTCTAGCTTTTATTAATCTCTGTCGCAGTTCACTTTGTAATGTAGATGGGAGACTTTAAATGGAGCATTTAGTGTTTAGGACATTATAGTGCTTTAGGCCTAAACTGTTAATTTTTATATTTTACGTAATTTTCATTCAACCACTCCAATTTCTTGTTCAATGTCAAAAAATGTGTTTTCACTGGGACGCTGATGTTTAGGTCTGATACTCCAGAAATAAATTGTAAAAGTTGATATCTTGTTGTTATCTTGGGGCAAGCGTTATTATTTGCATTCTTTGCTTGCATTTACTGCTTTTGCTGTAGCTGAAAAAACTTATCGCTTTGCATCGGGGATGTTGTGCATTGAGGGGGAGGGGTTGTTTGCGCTAAGCGTGATGCAAAGCAAGGGGGTCTTGTGAGAAAATGTGACAGAGCGTGATGATGGGGGTGGGGTGTGTGGTTCTAAAATGGAAATTTTTGCGTGATATAATTACTGAACAGCCCCTGTTACGAAATTCAAGAAAGACAGAAATATCTAAAAGTATGTCCTTCAAATGCTAATGATATTTCTACCCTCCAGGAAAAATCTAGCAGATGTTGCTATTATTACCTGGAATTTACCAAAGCTGAGGAAAAAGTTCAATTTGCAAAGCTAAAGGAATGCTTGAGAATTATTCGTCAAGGGCAGCGGAGCTTAAGCGGTGGAGATACCCTTCTTCCAAAGGCAACGTCCTTTGCCCCAGGTAATACCAGGCTGTTAAAACCCTCTATTACCTCCTTGATATACCACCCGTGGTCACCACTTGATCCCCCGAGCCTACTGTCAATGGTCATAGTTCGATCCAAGACAGAAAGACCTGAGAGTGTCGTTGTGGTTCAGTAACACATGAAGGAATTCAGCAAAATTCGCTTGTTGCATTATCAATGCAAAAAACAGCTTCAAAACGAATGAATTTCAAATTACACGATTGTTTTTCTGGTGTGCGCTTCTTTCTCTCCTTAATACTTGATTTTCAGCAATTAGAATTCTTTTCAGAGGTGGTAACCTTTCGAAACATAACTTTAAGCCTAGCGTACACAAGGAACTTTAGCGCTTCAAACACAAAGACTTTTGTGTTTGAGAAAATGTTGCCCGTGTGGGCTGCTCAGAGACAGATATTTGTGTGTCAAAGATTGTTGGCGAGATCAAACATTTTAAATCTGGAAAACTGTATCTGAAGCACAGAATTAGCCAGTCTGCGTGTCTTTCAAACACAAAAGTCTCTGTGTGTACCTGTAACTATCATCATCTGTGTCATCCTTCTGCAAGATTTCATCCATCTGCGTTTTTCTACTGTCCAGCATGCCGTCAAGCTTAAACTCTTTCCTCTTCTTCTTTGATGATTTGCTAACTTTTGTTCTTCTGTCTCTCATGTATGATAATGTTCTTTGTAGGAACATAGGCTAAAATTCAAAATAATAAAATCCTCTCTATCTTTGCCAGTAAACGACAGCTGTAAAAGATAACTTGAAGTGCTATTGAAAACTAGTTTGTGCAGAAAATACAAATCAAAAAAGGAAGAAAGCCTGACATAGAAAGCTCTACCTACTAAGACCCTATGGCAATTAATTGTCTAGAAAGGCATATAAGCTATGTACTATTTACTCCATTTCTTCCTGGATACACTTTATGAGCTAAAAATGTAACAACTAAATACAGAACTCCTAACTAGGTTATCAAAATGCAGGCTGGCTCTGACATAACATGTATTCCAATAAAGAAAATTATCAAACAGTTCCAAATGCAAGTTGAATTTAGGCCATACATTTGAGAAGTACATTAGTGGTTGTCGTATTTTGTCTTACATAGTACACTAACCTCAAAGTTAATTATTCCACATAAATTCATTAGACATAGGGTTAAAATACAGGCTGTGGGGGCAGACCTCCATATTTTCCTGATTTCATTAAAAAGTTTGGGCTGTTGGGAAAAGTTTATAGAACAATCATTTGCAGTCACTTTTGCAAATTTGTAGCCCATCAGTAAATGTCTTTTGCTACTTTTCCCACTGAAAAATCTCTTGGTGTTCCACTGAGTGTAGTTTCTCTTGTAGAGCAGACAGCCTCCAGGTTGCAAAACAAATTGACTGCACATGCAATATTCATTTCCTATTTTATAGCATCACCTTTCTATCAGCTAAAAATAAATACTTTCCATCTAAAGCAGTGTTTACAATGCCATATATACTTACTGATAATGCTTGTCTGCTTCTCAAATATCTGTATATCTGTGTTGGCTCTGAAATAAAAGAGTCATTATGTAAGAAGAAAAAAGACTGGTAAACATCTCTTGAAAATGCAATTACAAATGTGGGTGCACCCCTAATATTGTATAATATATAGCTCATAATTTTGAATTAATAGAAGAGTGAACAACAATCATATTAATTTCCATTTGGTTCCATGAAATAAATTTGCATGTTGTTCTAATACAATGGTTCTGGTCTTTTTACTTCTGCATCCTTAAAAGAAATTTTTACTAATTTTGCATGCTTACAATAAATACTTTGCTATAGGCTGCAGGAGAGTAATAAAAAGACCAATTTTTTAACATGGCAGACACTCCTTACACCCCTTGGAATGTCATGTACCCTCAGGGGGTGTGAGCACCTCTGATTAGAAGCCCCTATTCAAGGAGTGTCATACAGGGTTGAAAGATCCATGATTTCTAGTTTGGAACAAGAAATCATAGAGACTTGCAAATTCCCACCAAAGTTAGGTTAGAGTAAGCAAAGAGAAGTTTTTGCTTTTCAGGTGTCAAAAACTGGAATAATATTCCAGGCAACATCCGAGAACAAGAGTCACTTGCTCGTTTAAAAAATAGAAAGTTAGAAAATACCTTCAGAACCTGCAAGACCCAAATACGACCCCTTGGTAGAGTAATAATTTTATTCTCTTTACCTTCCTTTCTCAGTTATTGTAACTACATATTCTATTTTCTTTTTTTTCTTTCTTAATTTTGCTGAAAGGATGTACGTGTTAAAATATTAATTGAAATGAAAAATGAATAATATATATGCAAGGAAATGTCGGTATAAAAGAAATATACACTATGCAAAATAGTATGTATGTTCACGGTTATGGCACTTATGCAGAGCTTTCAATAATATTTAGAGAAGCGGCTGATCAATAATTGTAGGGGGCTATGTCCTAAAGAGGACCGTAACAATTTTGTGCACTTATTTTACTAATCGCCGGTAGCCGCCTTTGATTGAACGCTCTGCTTATGGGGATCTAAGTGGGAAGTACTACTAAAGCGGGGGGTGGGGGGGCTTGTTTAGAGGGGTACCTTTACAAACGAAAAAGTGGCAGTACGTAAGCAGCAAATGATGGTAATTATGATTATGTTAATGATGGCGATAATGATCATTGTAATGATGATGATTGATGAAGATGATGATGGTGGTGTCGTTGGTGCTATTGGTGGTTAGCATGAAAATAATAAGCACCAGAAGAGTCTGAATATGAATTGTAAAAAAATGATGAATTGCTCACAATACCTATATGAATTGTAATTATTATCATCACAAAGCTGAAAATGAATGGTGCTATAAAACCTAGCGACATTTACCGCTGAATAACTCAATCAATATCGTCCAAATTGTTGTGCTGCTAGATGGTAAAACAGTATTAGGAAGGATTAATTCAAAGTAGAAAAGTACACCTACTTTCAAACGTCTGCAAGAACAATTCATAGTCAGCTCGCAACTGCTCAAATTTCAATCTTCTCGGACTTGGGTTTGGTGATTCCATGTTGCTACTCATCTTCCCTAATATGTGCCACTATTTCTAGGCTACGTCTATAAAAATTAAGCTTCCATAACATAAAATCGAACACCTTAATGATGGTGTTTTGCCCACTTCAGTAGGGAAGTTCCCGATGCAGAATATGCTTTCGCAAGCAGTCCTAGTGTGCTTCTTAAAGGGCCTCCTTTCATCAACGCAAGGCCCTTTGTGCCGCAAGGCGTCCGAGCTGTTGTTGTTGCTTCCGATTGTTCTTTGTCAAAACAAAGCGTGTGCTGGCAAGTTGAAGTTATGGCGGGAATTAGAGCCACCTTAAGAAGGATTATTACTTCCAGGAACCAGATTATTGAATGGTTCCTGAATAGTTCAAATGGGCAAAAGTGTTTCTCTTTCAGGGGAGCAAAGTTGTGGAATGGCCTCACAGCTGAGTCAAAGCAAGCATCTTCCCTAAACTCTTTTCAAAAATTAAATTAGGGTTGTAAAATATTTTTTGTTAGATACTAAATATTATTCCTATTTTTTTTTAAATTGTAAATTATAATTGTAATGTTAAGAGTAATTTAATTTATTTGTAACTATTTTATGGGAGGGCCCCTTGTAAATCAGTTCTTTTTGAACTGAAGGGCGACCCTCCCCTTAGTTGTTAAAATGAAATGAATGAAATATGTTTAAATAGATCCGTTATGGCTTGCTGCAGGTACTTGTGAAAAAGTTAGACAAACAAGGTCTAGCATTGCTACCTGAAAATAAGGGGTGTAGTGCTACATTTTTCAGAAGGGGCGCTTAAAATGGAATTTTGGAGACCATGCTCCCACAATTAGCAGCTCCAGTTCTCTCTCTGGTATTCAAATTAACACAAAATATGTGTCAAGCCATAAAATTACTTTGTCTTATGAGTAAATATTGAAATGAGCTGGCAAATCTTGGGCAAAGCAGAGAAATATACGAAATGCTTTCATCCACTTGGCAATAAAAGGGAGGCCGCTTCTCGTGAGCCACTCGGCACTAAAAATCTGCTAGAAATGCAACTGAAAACGCATCTTGGATTTAAAGAGCATGAAAAGTCATATGGATGATTTTATGCATTGTTTCTGGAGACAAGACGAATTATAGTGCATATCGGAAAAGCTAGATTTTCAAAAAATATGAGGCTTTATATCAAAGAGAAAAATTTTGAATCATGTAAGGAGTCAATTTACACATTTTTTTTAAGAAAACCGTTATTTTGCCTGGGCCTCAATTTTCTTACCTTTTCCCGAAATTGAGCCTGAAAGTTTCCTACATTTTTCTTAACTTTTACTGAAATAAGCTGGCTGAAATGGCTCACACTTTCGTTATTAATATTGTATGCTTGAATTTGAATTCCATGTTTAACATTTTGACTGCAATAACGACGAAACATCGATTTTTGGCCAATAAAAGCACAAAAGTGGGGAAAGTGAGCCTCGCGATTTTCTTTAGATTTTGATAAGATTTTGACCATTTGAACCTCATTTTCTTATAAACCTTTTTCGAATTAACAAAACGTGTATTTGAAGTGGATCGCTATCGCCACCCTTTCATCCACTCGCGGTTTTCCATTGAGTTGAATTAGCAACAAATGATTGGCTACCAGTCCTGCTGCTATTTTGGAAACGAGGTCTAACAATAACAAACTTCCCTTGACAACCAGTCCATGACAACCAGACAGACGAGTGTTTACATGTACGGCCTAAGGCAAAAGAGCAAGCAGGCGAAAGCAAGTTTTCTTAGTTTTGTCATGGCAGAGATACATCGCTGAAAATGAATTCAACTATTCGACTTGGTGCGCACGAAGCAACTGTTTTGACAAACAACTCAAAGTTTATGACTATTGTGTCAGACTTACCATGCAGGGAAAGATACAGAACAAATTTTTCGTCTTCTTTCTCCAATACCACTGGAAAGTATGTGAGGGGTTCAAGACCCATGCACAAATCCACTTTTAGCTTGGAAGAAAACCCTATGAAAATGGACTACATTACATCCACGTACAAAGTAAATTTATTGCTCTCGAATATCTGATTTCTCTTAAATGTTTTTTAGTATTTACATAAATCTCCCTAGCAGCACATGCTTAACTTCTGGGATTATATTCCTCTTCAATATAAATTGTAGTAAGTAAAATGGC
This sequence comes from Cassiopea xamachana, assembly GCA_900291935.2. Classification (NCBI taxonomy): domain Eukaryota; kingdom Metazoa; phylum Cnidaria; class Scyphozoa; order Rhizostomeae; family Cassiopeidae; genus Cassiopea; species Cassiopea xamachana. The sequence goes on along the minus strand of OLMO02000286.1, from coordinate 14,692,827 downwards.
CTTGTACCTTCATTAATGGTTCATAAGAAAGGTATAATAGTCCCAAAAGTCTTGGGACACTTAAGCTATTTTTATTCCGCACTTAACACCCGTCCCCCGCCTCCCCCAAACAATGTTGGTTTACGAGAAAATTACATGCGGGAATGAAAAACATTCAACTGCAAAATAACGCCAAGTTTCTCAGCAACAGAACAACATTGTTATAGGGGGAAAGAGGGTGTGTACACGGCGTAATGGCTTAAATTCTAAGAGTTCTATATTTTTTCGCATTTTTTTGTGAGTGTCCCAGGGACTTTTGGCGACTATTGTAGATTACTGCATGGCTTTACTGGAACCAACATAGCCCTATATTAATTGACAAACGACCATCAGGTAATTACATCTCGATTTGATTGAACAGGCACATTCTGGTGAGCACAAATGGGAACCACATGTCATACCAAATAAAAGTCAATCCTTGCACCTGGCTCATTTTTCTATTGGATCATCAACGGATCTTGATTTAAAGACACAGACGATGAAGTCATACTACAGAAAAAAGCTAATTCCAGTAAGTTTGAAGTAACTTAGTTCTTCACTGACTTATAGAACTAGTAGTCTATAAGCAATTTAAGAAAAATTTAGGGCTTTTTTTTTAAGTTTGCAATTTTTATAGCATTTTAAAGCAGTAATGAAAATGACTTTGTGATGTTCTTTCTTGGCGCTTAGGGAATTAAGGGACATGCAAATGCAGCTTAGCTGTAAGTGAAATGGGGCATCACCTAGGGTGCATTCCATGTAAAACTCACGCCGGAGTTACGCCAGTAGCTCCTCAGGTGTACACCAAGGTTGAGGGTTGGCGTATACCTGAGGTGCAAGGATCAAAAGAACCGTGCATCGATATTTGCATTTTATTACGCCAGTACACAAGAGAGTATAGTTTAGAATATCCATGCCGCTACACTGACAGGGAAGCTCACTCCATACCGGAGATTCTTTGGCCAAAGTGCATGAAATGCACCTTGGATTGGCATTAAATGTGGATGACTTGACTACAAAAAACGGAACACAGAACACGGAAGTAGCATGCTACTCCCCATTATCAAGATAAATGATAAAACAAGTGCTGTAACACATAACAAGCTTGTATTCCCTAAGTAATTACAATCAAGTCTATTGCCAGTATTTCCACTTGTGGCAATAGACTTGATTGTGTTGGTATTTGAATATTTATTCAGAAACTGGGAAAAGTACATTATTAATCACTGTAAAAGCTCCACAGAAGGTGGAGCTAACAAGTCAGCATGATAAGATAAATGAGGTAAGCATGATAAGATAAATGAGCAGAGATGAGGCATTTAATCTTGAATAAATCAAGACAAGGAAATCATTAGCAGTTTATCATAGATACTATTGGTAGATATAGATAGCTTGATGCACAAACGCACCTATTTATTAGGTACCTTGCCCACTGAATAACTGGGTGCATCTTTGCTACTGCTTTAACAAACATAGTGGGAGGGACTTTTGGGGATGGGCTACAACCCAATTTTCACAGATATTTTGCAACAGGACCAATAGCTTCCTACCCCTGGGCCACTGACTACATTCTTATAATAAAGAGAAAGGCTAGCTTGTTCATCTTCAGAGTAAAAACACTGATTCAGTACACTGCATTTTCAGCTTTGTCTTTGTAAAAAAATCAAATTATCTCTACAGGCAAGTATACTACATGAAGGTCAACGAAGGTGGAATGATCAAGTGTTCACAGGAGCACAGATGGACAAATCTCTGAGATATGTTGGAAATGAAAGGGTATAATAGTTTTATAAATGTATACAGACTGATATTCAGACATCATACACTCCTTTCCATAAAAGATTTGGCTTTGTCTTATTCAGAATTCAAGAGTGTAATGTCAAGTCTGTTACTTTTTAGGTTGATCATATATCAACATACAGTGAAGTTCATGATGCCTTTGGAAGGCGAAGGGGTAAGGGGAAAATTGCTATTAAAAGGCAGCCCCAAAAATACAACATTATATCAGGTTAGTAAGCAATTTTTGCTCTATTTAGCTAGTGAACAGTTGCAGGTTTCCTATGTTTCAAAGACTTATTGTCCCTTCTGATGGAAATTTTGGCATGGAATCTGACCAACACAATAACCACAGAATCTGTACATTATTTGAGCCCTTGCTTCATCATGTTTTTCATAAGAACAAAGTGTCCAGCTATTTTAAAAATGTGAATTCATTTAATAAAGTATAAATTCCTCACCAGGTGCACACATAGGTCCAGTAGAGGAGAAATCTTTCCGCCTTGTGTCAGGTAACAAAGTTCTTCAAACACTGCGCAAAGAAACTCAAACTGGAATCCTTGGCTGAAGTCTTTTATGATTTTTAGCAATAAATCCAAATTGTAATTGTTTTTTTTACTTTTTTAATTGTAGTGCATGAGTGCAAAAGAACTTGTCAATGTCTTTACTGTTGTCTGTCCTGAAGGTCAATAAGCAGAGAAAGATCAAAGCATTTCTATCTTAAAGCACAAAAAATAATACTCTCTCTATCTTTTGGTCTGCTGCCATAATATCAAGGTAGAAAGAGAAATCTAACTGTTTGCCAATCAAAGAGGATATATAGCGCAAAGAATATGAAGTTTTAAACTGATACTAAATTCATTATAATTCATATCACTGACAAAGAATATAAATTACTACAACTTCACAAACGACTAAAGACACAAATAATTACACTCAATTTATAGGTAATTGTATAGAATAATGGTCTCTTAAAAAAGAGAAGATAATGCCATGAAAAAGGAAGAAAAAAGATGCAATAGTGATTAAATTTTGTTTGCTATATTGAACACTATGGCAGGAAGCTGATAAAGGATATTTCATCTAGGTGCCTGTAGCAGGGGTCTGGTTTGATCTACTACCCACTGCCTATATAAAGTTACTAGCAGAAAATTAAGAACTGAAGTTCTCATATTAAAGTAATATGCTACTATGGTGACAGAGATGATTTTCTAGGAAACAGATGATTTAATACAAAAGTGATCAATTCAAAACAAAAAGAATTTTTACATCAACAGATTAAGGGTATTTGTGCTATCCATTCTAAAGCTAGCTCCTTGTTTTGGGCCGATGTGGGGTTCATGGCTAATTATTGACAAAGTACAAGTAATGCCTGTCAATGATGAAAAGTAAAACTACAGTCCTGCTTTTTGCATGTGGTCCATTTCATGATGCAGCAACTGCTATTGGCTTTTGTTTCTCTTTCACTGGTTCTGCATTATCAGCACCTAGGTGAGACAAAAACAGAAACCCCAATCCTAACTCCAATATTTCATTAAAAAATTATACTTTTATTAGCCCTTGCATACAAAAATATCATCTTAGCAAAAACTAAAAGCTTCTAAGCCTTGAAGGGCTGTAGTGGGAGTTAAGATTTTGGTGGTAGTTAAAGGCATATATTTTCCAGCAAAATTCCAGTGCAACCCTTCAACATGGTACCTGTGGCTGTAACCCCTGCCTCCAGCCACTGCAGCATTGAATCCTAAAAATCAAATTCTGTACAAAATGTGTGTTGTATTGAAAAGAGGTCTGTTGGGGATACAATTCATTGTTATTTCAAGAGCTGACAGTCATTTCCTTAGAGTGGAGCTATAAGCGGGTATAGATGGAACTGAAGGTGAACAACTGTTTTCTCACAGTTATTTTAGTGGTTCTAGGGCCATACTAATACGATCTTACTCCTCAGTAAGCAGAAACAGGCCCCTTTCAGAAGAGAAAGTCCCTCAGAAATATCCTTGTACCACTCCTGATCTTATTCTATGTGCTCACCTTTCAGTACCCTTCACACCAATCCCAGCATTGGCAAGTGCTGTATGCTAGGGGGGGGGTGGAATCTATGGCATTAAGGGCACTTACTTTAAGACAAAATTAGATAGAATTCAAAGCTAGGCAGTTCATAGGCTATCAGCTGCAAGTATTACAAAACCTCCAGCACTATTGTGCATGCTAGCAGTGGGTAATATAAATTAATGATTCAAAAAACCCAGGATAGTTGTGTTAAAACTGACACAAATTAAATAGGAACCAAAAAGCTTGCAGAAAATATCATACTTCCATAAAGCTCTTAGGTTATGGGTGTTTCATTTCAAAACTGATAACAAGGGAAAGAAATCTGCAATATTCCTGTATCCAACACAAGTACAATGAAATTTTCAATCCAAAAGGAATTGTGTGTCAAATTACCTGGCTCTTTCAAAGGGACATCTGGAAGAACATCTTTTGTGGGCTCAAGCTCTCCAGTTGGAACAGAAGGTAGCTCAACCTAAATTACATAAAAGATTCATAAATTATTCCCTAATATATGGGTTGCCATAGGGGTTATTCAAGTACTACGTAGACACCAAAATAGCCAAAATTTGACCCATCTCCCTTATGATATACACATGTACGCTTGCTATGACCTCCCTCATTTTAATGGGAATGCATTTAAATATCCAAGCAATAAACCCCTAGAGAAAAAGACTGTAAAACATTTGAGAGACAGGAAAATAATCATAGCAAATGTTTTATAAAACAGTAATGAAAGTCACAGTCAAAGACAACAAAGTATGTTTAAAGTACCTTGCATATGAAAATATTACAAATACATGCAAAAGGGGACTCTTGTGTACATACTTAGATGTGTCAAGCCCCCTCCCCCTTGTACAGGATGCAAACAATTTGCTCGACCCCCCTCTCCATACTGAATGGATATCCCCTTAAGAAGTAAGCATATAACTGGAGGCATTGTCCATGAGTGGAAACCTGCCTGTGCCACCACCGAGAGTCAAAAACTGTAGTTTAGTATTCAAATCTCCAGGTCAATAATTCTGCTAGGGGAAAACCATGCTAAATTCTTTGCTATGGGGTATTACCCCATGTGGCCCCTGCAGCTATGTGCCTGACAAGAAGTCTGATTCCAGAGACCCCTAACTTTTAGGAGTCTAAAGTTTTCATCTGAGGGACACCTGCACATGAAAAGGGCTAGGGGGCCAGTTTATTCACAGGGTAACTCAGTATCACATACAACTCTTTGTGATGATACTAAAGCACTATACTCAAAAGGTCAAATCTTGTCAGCTCTGCACCTTGTGGCTGTGGATGATGGTGGCTATTACACACATTGCCTCTGTGTGGTAGGTGTCCTTGGTTAGGCCCATCTTAAAAATAGAATATATGAGGGACTACTAAAAATTTAAAACATCATTTTTGATATAAAAATTAAATTACAAGATCTTTATTATACCTTTGTCAACTCATCAAGTTCTGCCAAAATTGCTTCTTCATCCTCTTGAGTAAATGCTCCACTTATAAGAGAGTCTATTTCCTGAAACAATTAGAATGGTAATTACCACTCAAATTCATGTCTCATTCAAACAGAAAATTTAAATCCCATTGGGCATTCCTCTCCATGCGACCATTACTCAAATGTGAATTTCACACAATATATCTTTATTTGTTTCCTCTTTCATTGATTCAGGGCTTATCTCCTGTTTGATATTTGTCTATATATCACAAATTTGTCAATATACCACATTAATACTTCAATATCAACATTAAATATCTGAGTAGTTTATTCATCTATTCATGCATTCAATCTTTTATACATTTACTCCCTCATTCATTCATTCATTCATTCATCCAGTCATCCAGTCATTCATTCATTCATTTATTCTGCCATCCACTTTTCATTCATTCAATTGCCATTCATTCTTTCATTCATTCAATCATTCATTCAATCATTCAATCATTCATTCAATCATTCACTCACCCTTTTATTTACTCATTTACTCATCCAAAAACTTCTAATTCATTTGCTTCAGCATTCATAACTTCACTGATTAATTAATTTATTCATTCATTCACTTACTCATTACATACATAGGCAGTGCATCCTATATTGCCAAGCCAACTGACTTCCTGTCTCACTAAAAGTTTATCAAATCACATATCCAATAGATTACTATACCTGCTGATATTCAACAGCTTCTCTTGTATCTTCCATAATCTTTTCAACATCTTCTAAAGTCATCACCTTCAAAATATTAATACACATAAAAAAGGAATCCTCAATACACACGTTCTAACAAGGAACCATTTTATGAGGAACCTAGATGCAGAAGGCAGACATGGACATTGGAGGACATTAAATTCAGGGGGGCTTTATACTTTTTGCCCAAAAGATCAGTGACCTGGTGACCTGTCATAAAACTGCCCGAATTTCCTATTGCTGTTTCGGAGGAACTACTCAAGAGTATGGAATAATTGGTGAGGGGTTGGAACAAATGGGGGTTGGAAATATTTGAAAATTTAGTAGATAGGGAGTTGGAATAATTGGAATAATTTTATATTCATATCATTGGCCTGATGATTCCAACTAAAGTGGGCATGTTGTCCATTATTAAATGTACTTAATTTTCATTTTTGGTTCACATTTGGGGCAAGTATAAATTCACATCCTCAAAATTTTGGATAATCAATAAATAGGGGGGTTGGAATAAGAGCAGGGAGTTGAAAAAATCTCAAAAATTAATAATCTGGGGGGTAATTCTTTGGTACTCTTGAGTATGCTTATGACATGGATTTCTGCCTAGCTGAAGGGGGCCATAGCCCCCCTGTTAATCCATTTCCTATGCTTATGATGACAGAAACATTCAAAGCACTGGTACCACTAAAAATATCCCTGAGGAACTCTTATTAAAAAAGTTGCTATAACTGCAAACAATAAAGAATTACACCATTTTGACTGAGCCTACATTTTCTTAGATTTTCCTCAAATGAGGCTAAAACGAGTTACCCTGTCTTTGCTAATCATGTCAACTCAGACTTTGTATTCAATCTTCAGCATTTCGAATTTAAGAATGAAGTAATATCAACTTTTGGCAAAGAAAAAACCGAACGTGGAAACTTGAGTCTTGTGATTTTACGTAAACAGTCTGTTGGTACTACAGAACTTTACCGCATCACGAAAAAGCGGCAACATTCTTTTGACATAGTAAAAGCTTTCTTCGTCCGACACTCATCAGAGTATGAAAACGTCGGATAGTGACCTAAAGGTTAACCGAAATATATATCCAGACGCATCCTATCACATTAACCGCATATGATGAAGTAAAACATCAATAAAGATTTAAATATAATCCTTTGATTTTCTGACGTAGTTATACCTTCGATATTTAAGAATAATTCAAGAGTAATCTAAGGTTCAAAACCGAAAAAATTTAAGAATATTGAGGCTCAAGGGTAAAATTAAGTATTCTTAAAAAAGAGGTCAGGATGTTATATAGGCAAGGCTATATCGAAAAGGCCCAAAAGGAAGGATATATTTATCTGCGTACACTCGTTGTCTTTATAAGAAACTGAGTTATAAGCAATCCAACATTGGACAGCCTAAAATTTAAGAAACTTTTTAGCGTTACAAAAGTAGAGTTAAGAAACTTTAGAGAAATAGCACATTGAAATTGGTACCTGGTTCAACGTAAAGCTGGACCAAAACAATGGGAACATGACTCCGCTTTAGAATTTAACTCGTACCGACACATTTTGTTTGTTATAGGCAGAAAAAATTTTAAGAATATTGAGGTTCAGCGAAACGTTAGGTATTCTTATTAAAAACAAGTGTGTACTGCCGGAGAAACATTTGACTTTTCTGGGCTCTGATAATGTTTCTATTGAGGAATTATTGAGTAACCTTTAGACTATAAATTGATCATTAGAGATCAAAGAATAAAGAACTTCTGGAATTAGGCTTTCAACTTGGCTCCCTATAGAAAATACCCACTTATCTTACTCACGCTTAGCGGTATTCATGATCAAAACTATTTTGTGGCTCTCACAGAAATATCCTGAGAATGTGGCTTTGTGGCTCTCTCTCAGCCGAACAACTAACGTACAGGAAATCTTCGTTGCTCAACTTGTTCACAAATATAAAGTCCAGGCCCCATTCACACTATACCAGATTCATCACATATCGGATTACGCCCTATATCAGATTGGAAGTTGAACTTATTCATAAACATAAAGTCATTTTTGAACTCTCCATTTTCCTGCATATTCTTTATCAACAATAACTTGCAAGTCCAGCAACACCATTCCCATTTTCGTTTGCAATTACAACAAGGGACCCTGGGAAGGGGGTTCATTTGGGGGAGCAGGGGGAACAATGGTACCCTTTCTTAGATGCAACATCTTGCTTTCCAAACGTCAATATGATAGAACGTAGACTAAATAAACTGGTTTAGTTGGCAACATTTGATTGGAAAAGAGAACTATTTATATGATTGTGAGAAATAACACCTCTGTTGAGGAATGGAACAAAAATGTCCCAAAAAGGAGACTTGGACGCCCTCAGTTTTCTCTCGGTACCTCTTTGCTCGTGCTGCCCCTTGTCTTAATATCTTTCCGGCGTCCTTAAATAAAATTACTTTAAGTTCAAGCCAAGCCGTATTTGAACATTTGAAATACGTGAAGATACTTCAATCATAAGTGAAACTGAAAGTTGGAAGTTACGCAGTGTCTGTTGGAAAATCATGTTAAGTGTTGACAAATGAATGGGTATATGTGGATATAAACGATTGCGTTCCACCTGTTGATGATGACACCAAAAATCTCTTATGAAAGTGGACTTAAATACCTCCAGAGGAAGACGCACTCTAAACATAGAACAGAGGCCACACCCCTTACTTTCGAAACTAAACTTAGACAAAAGGTGGCCTATTAGCAGTGGTGTAGAGAAGCGGGCGCGGAGGGCATAGCCCCCCCCCCCCACAACTCTGTAAATTTTTTGGAAATGAGAGTATATGAGAATCATTATTCTGTTGTAAAAGTCTATTTTATATATAAAAGCTGTCCAGAAAATGCTAGTTTACAAGATATATGGTATGGAAAATACGTTGTTTACTGGGTTGCATTATCGGTTTTTTATATAACTGCGTGGATTAACTTCAAACTTTCTCATACAAGAAAAGAGCCCCCCTAGCTATCGATTTAATTTTTACACCACTGCATATAAGCGCGTTTTTACGGTACTTTGGTGATCAAGATGAATCTTTAGAATTGCAAAGCATTTAACAAACCTTGTGTAACGCAGTTAGACAATCATTTCCTTGCTTCAAATTTTCAACAACTTTGGACTGCACTTGAGCGAACTCAATTTCATGGACCTTTGGGAAGATATTTGAGAAAGAGCAAATAAAATTTGACGAAGGCATGCTACATTAAATGAGAAAAATATAACGAAGAAACATTTCTAAGAAATAGTTTTATGAAAACCCAGTGTTATAAGTTGGGCGATCTAAAGTCAAAGTCAAAGTCTAAAAGTCAAAGTCTAAAAGTCAAAGTCTAAAAGTCAAAGTCTAAAAGTCAAAGTTTAAAAGTCAAAGTCTAAAAGTCAAAGTTGGTTTACATAAACAGGGTAACCAACAGTGAAATGAAATTCTTTTCCAGGGTTTTCCAGTGGGTTCTATGCCAAATTTCAAGGGTCTTCCAGGGTAGTTTTGGCTATGTTTTCGAAAAATATGATTAGCAAGTATACATCTGCCAGTACCAGATACCTTTCATTCTGCGTTTTACTTGAAACTTTGTGTCCGTTGTTGTAGAAATAGGCTGCTGGCCACACGACAAATTATACGCTGTTTTTCCCCTCAATAACCTGATAGATTTCCCTCCCCTGCGTTGCAGGAATAAAAAATGCAATAGCACTGCAAGGCCAAAAATTGAGAAATATGCCATTTTCAAGGCTATCATGGGGATTCAGAAGATCTATGATCTATGCAATTCTAAACCTATATTTTTCAAATGCTACAAATGAATGACGATAAAGAGATCCTAGGGGCAGAAATGAGTATGACGCAAACCTGTCCGTAAGGGTTGACTCAGGGAGATGCAAAAGTCAAAATTATGTCAACAATTCACACTCTATGGTCAAAACTTTTCAAATATAAAGTAAGAAAACTTGGCCGCCCTAGTTATAAGCTATAATGGCTGTCAGTGTCTAACAAAATGTTTTGCTGCTTGCGGGCACAGGTCCTTCTATCATCAGGGACGCCGGAGCACGGGGTTGAAGGGGGCAGCACCCATTGCCCTCGAAAAGCGGGGCAAGGGGGGCAAAAGTGCCTTTCTTATGCTGTCTACTGGTATAATTTTTTCACGTTTGTTTTTTACATTAGTTCTTCTCTCAGGCTCGACCTCCTTCTATCTTCAGGAACTCATTACTTGCCACAAAATGCAACAATAATTGGATGCATTTGTATGCAAAAAGCCATTGGATGCATTTGTTTGTAAAAAGCCACCCCTCAAACTAAATTCTGACGTCAATATGACGTCATAATCAGTACACGTGTCTGTCTCCAAACTTCTGCCCCTCCTACCCTACTGTTGTTCCGGCATCCCTGTCTGTCATCACAGGGAAAGGACAGTGAAGTAAGAAAATGATTATGGCTGGCACGATCTGCCTGCAAGGATTGAAGCTGCCTGCGGCCGGCGCCCGCGTCTTTATCCGACCATGGTGGCTGTTGTGAAAAAAGTTTTCAAATCAAAAGAAAGCTTTTCATGAAAGACATTAACTCTGAAATTTAAATAAATTTGGCATAAGATGAAGAATAGCAATGAAGAATGCAATAAAGAATGCAATGGCATGTCCAGTTCACGTAGATAATGCATCCATTTTCAAGAGGATGACTGGAGAAAGGTGTAATGAACAGGGGCTGATCCAGAGCTGAGGTTTGGGGGACCATCTGATTTTATGGTCTTATTCAAATAAAAAGTTTCTTAATACAATTGTTTTGCTATAGAAAATTGCTGCTTGGGAGGGACTATGGCTCACAATTGTAACCATACCAGTTTCTCCAAAGTATCCAATTGGTCATCTGTCTTTGTTAATAATGATTCTTGGTACCTTTTCTTCTTCAAAAGCAACTTTGCTTTGCTAAAAAGAAAAGGAACAGTTGAAATGGCTAATAAACTTGCAGAGCATAAAAGGTTAATTACAAGCAGAACACATTGTTTAAAAGTAGAAGGTTTTGGAATACCAAATGATATATTGCCCTGTTAGAATTACTGATCGAATCCGATTTAACTACAAAGAAGGTCATCAAAACAAAAACAAACCATTTTTCTTTTGCCCACCAGCTGGTCACATGACCTTCTTAATGACGTCATGATGACCGTCCTTATAGAGATCTAACAAAAACAAATCCCATCAACACTGATCACTCTTCCCAAAACTATCTAATTCAACTCAACACACAATTGATAAAAAAGAAAATGCAATTCAATCATAATAGGTAAATACACAACACCATTATTGTACCTAGTCTACCCATGAATCTTAATACCTCTCATGCAACTTCTACAATTCTACATATTCTCTCGCAGCTTCCAAAACAGATGATTTTTGGAACAGGGGAGCAGCGGAACAGATCCCCCTGCCCTAGTGAAAAAGGGGCAAGAATGCTCTTTCAGTTAATTTTATTTTCTGGAGAAAATTGGATCAGAGATTATTACAAGTACACTCCTGCCATCAAAGTATTATGAAATTTTCGAATTTAGCTAGTTTTATCTTGCAGTGTTCATTACTACAAAACTTAACAATTTTACTTGACACTAGTTCGTTGTTTTCTCACAATACAATTACTTCCTATAACTTTATTAGTTCTATAACTTTTTAAAAAACACCACTCTAGCTCAAATGTAAGATCTAGCAAACCTCTTTATTTTTCGTTACATCCACAGTATGGTAGATGTGGTAAATACACAATTTTTTTTATAAGAAACCACTTTACAAGCAACCTACGATCATTGCCAAAAGTAGTTAGAACGCTACGGACATGAGTTGTAGTCAGAGTAATACTTCTTCATAGCTCTTTTCACCTAAACAGCTCTTGGGTGTACTAAATAGCCCCCTCCCCCCAAAACAATGCTTTTTCTTGAAGGTAAGACACTGCTGCGGTGTATTTTGGAAAATTTGCAAGTGATTTTTCAGAAACCATGCAGTAACTCAAAATTGTACTGGAGGGAAGGGGAGGCAGAGAAGCAAAAATGCTGAAATTTGGCAGAGTGTTCGACCAATTTTGGCAAGCATTGTAGTACTGGACAGCCTAAAATTTCAGAAACTTTTAGAACTACAAGGAAAGAGCTAGGAAACTTTAGACAAATAGCACATTGAAATCGCTACCTGGTTCAACGTAAAGCTGTACCAAAACGATGTGAATATGACATTGCTTTAGAATTTCAGTCGTACTGACGCAATTTGTTTGTTATAGGACAAACAGTTTGCTACATTCACGTTCCGCGTGCGCTTTCACAGGAATTCTAGTTCGCTAAATTAAGAAAATTTTAAGAAACTTCTAGAACTAAAATGTGGCTAAAAATTAAGAAACTTTTAGTACTAGGCCTTGAGCTAGGTTTCTTATAAACAACACACGTGTAAATTAATCACCCATAATAAGACTCTAGGTACCACCAACTACATTTCTAATTGCAGAATTTTGTTCACAAAATCAGGCATATCTATAACAATGCCATCCAATTTTCGAATTAGGCAAAGTTCACAGTTAACATTGGATTTTTAGGAAATTTGTATTGGCGGGGAAGCAACGTACAGTAGCATCGCTACCAGGGAGTGCGGAATGCCACAACCCGAATAGTACGTTAATAGCAAGATTCAGGTAATACAAAAAGACGACAGCATCAACGAGTAGTAAACAGGAGCAACTCATGTTGGTTGCGAAAATAACTTCCAACAAAGGGGTCTTGCTAGTGAAGGATCATGGGAAAACTAGTGAAGAAAGTTGATAGGAGCATTCCCCGGGCAGTGTGCATGCTACCGGATTCATTGCAGTGTAGTTTTGCACAAAAATTGTAATATACTATAATCTCAATGCAAGTTTCAAGTTTGCAGTCTGTAAATACATCCGAAAAAGTAGTACCAGAAATTGTTGCTTCTGGGCATAATATTTGAGTTCTAAAGAGTATCAAAAAGTGCGTCTGATAACCATAAGAAAAACAGATGATTTCATTTTGTAACGCTTTCATTGACTCCAAAAACAATCCTTTGAAGTCCGCTTGATTATAAACATCGAAACTATCTAGAGACGATCTGAGAACTTCAGGTGACCTTACACGTGCGCGGTACTTAGAAAAACTAGCTACTTGCTTATAAACAACAGCTAGACAAGCGGAAAGGCAAGAGGCCACTGCGTAAACCATTGATATGAAACATCTGTTTGATTATGTGCATTCAATGGGCCGGTACCTTGCCAAACAAAGCAAACACTAAACACAGCCTGATGCAAGCATCCTTGCAGGTGTCTAAAATATTTCTGTTTTAGATAGAATCCTGGATAAACTTGTAAAACTACTCCGCCTTGTTTACTAGCCAATGACCAGAATTCTGAGAAAAAATGCAAACTCTATTGGTACTGTCGTTAATATTAAAAAATTTGTAGAGTAATCCTGATAGGCACGTATACAAAATTGCCCCCTGTCCTCCATCACAGGAGGCAAGGGGCATGGTGGGGGTGAGACAGGAGCGAAGCTACGGGAAATTGTTATGGGGGTGCGTAGTCACGAGTTGCCGACATGGAAGACTTCCCTTGAGTTTCATCAGTAACCTTATCACTTTGTCGATGGATATCATAATTCCCTAAGTATTGGGGATGCGGTACGCTCTGCAGCTCCCCCTTGGGTGAGATATGTCCTCTTGAATGAAATAATATATTATTAGCCCAGATTGTTGTAAATAATACGGCAAAAGTTGAATATATCTGCCCCCGGCTTTCTGAATGTTACTTACATCCCTGCTTTGTACGAAACTGCATATTTAATGAAACATTCGACATGCAAAGACACCCTAGCTGGGAAATTAGGCAGCACTGACTTCAATTTATACTCTGTGGATATCGAATACCATATTTCCCCTGCGTTCTTTGCAAAATCGCACTTTTTGATGGGGCATTCATCATCGGGCGGCGTCTACCCGCAGCGTTCATTGCAAACTGAAATATGACACACTACGCAATGCTTTCTTTTCCCAAATAGATGTAACAAAACTGTAATGCTGCAGAAGTCGAGAATTTGAAGGCTAAATCAAATGATGAAAGTACCAGCCTTCTTGAAAGACTGACGAAGTAGGGTGCTAATCATGAAGGGTATCTGCAAAAGCGGGATGGGAGGGTGTAAGTTGCAAATGGGCACCCTTTATAGAGAAGTTTTTCTGCATTTCTTGCTGATAGTTTTTTAAGAGAGGCGAAACTTTACAACTCATCTTACTATCATCTTCCTTTGTTGAAGGATGAAGAGTAAAGAGACAAAGAAATAGATGCATCATGCTTTCCTTTTCAAAAGGGCTTTAATTTTTTACATTTTTTGCAGTTCTTTAATTATCCAACTCAAAAAATAAACTGCTGCAGAGGATAGATGCTTTTCTTGTCAGTACTCATATACCTGTGGGTTCACAGGAAACCATATTGAGCTTCCAGAATTGAAGACAAAATCATAATTTGTGTCTGCACAGATAATGGGAAAGGGTAATTAAGCAAAAAGTGGGCAGGCATGGGCATGGAGGAAGGGGATGGGGCAAAAATTTGGTAAAATTGTGTGGACATGATGAACCCTAGGAGAGACAGGCTGGCAACAAAGGATTAAGACTAACTGCAGATTTGAGGCATGTGTCAAAAATTTCATCTAAAATAACATTTCAAAAAATGTTTTTCAGCCCATAATACACACTGATACCCATGGACACCTAAAACCATAAACTCTTATGGCTATGAACTAACTGACAAGAAAGAAAATAAATACACTTTTGATCACAGTATTTAGAGACAATACTATAATATAACTTGCCAAAACTTTGTCTAAAATATCTTATCTTTCAATTCATTCCATCCATACTCAGGGGCTGTAAATCTAAGAAAATGCTAACCAATATTACAATAATGACAAAAAACTCTTACTCCTTCTTTCCTTCTTTTAAAAGATCTTTTGCAACTTGTCTTTCTCTTTCAAGGTTGAGGGTTATCTGAAAATAGATGCAAAATTAGTAAGTTGAATACTGAAGTTGATAAAGAAAAGATTTTCAAATCACACAGCTTAAAATATAATATTCAAAAATGCTGATTTTCATGATCAGTTGGGGTTTTTCACAAAAATCAGAGGGGTATAGGTGTTGAATTTGCCAAGTATTTTAGAAGTAGCCAAATATTTCTGAGTGAACATGCCTTTCATGAGAAAAATATATACACTCTTTCCATATTACACTACCTAATCCACAAACTCTAGCTTACAAATAACCTTTCATCCAAAGAACTTTTCAACTATGGAACTCATTGCCATCTGCCACTTTCCCTGAATCCTACAACTTATCTTCTTTCGAATCTAACATCAGCAAACTTGATCTTGTCTCACTATTCACTAAACCTTTCTCCCTTTTCTTAGGGTTTTTCTATTGTCAGGGCTTTGTTATAGGCCCTAAGGCCAGGGGTGATTTCTAGGGGGGCTCAGGGGGGCGGAGCCCCCCTTGTTAAAAGTTCTGCTCATGTTGGGGGGCTCAGCCCCCCTAAAACTCTTGCATTGGCTTGGCTTCTTAGAGTTTATTGGCCTTGCTTCCAAAGTGCTATGATCAACTGTGCACTGCTATATGGTTATTGAGGCATTTCTTATTGTTGACTATACTATATCAGTGTTAAACTAAATTATCATGTTTCTATCTTTGAAAATATGGGCATGGTTGTAGCTGGGCCACACCCAAACTATGGGCGTGGTTGTGCCTATAGCCCCCCTTGTTAAAGTTTTTAGAAATCACCACTGCCTAAGGCCTTTTGCTAGCACTGCTTACTACAAAGAAAACAGGAAACTATAGGCTCATGCAAAAATTTAGTTTTTTCTAATTAAATAATGTGTATAAGGCTACAGCCTTTGGTTCCCTACTTCTTCCAAGACTTTGACGATTCAATGACAAATGGGGGCATGTTGCATCCTTTGCCCCCCTAATAACTGCTCCTATTCATGATGATCAGAAGCTAAGCAAAGTATTCAATATGGGATATTTGGAGCTTCATGTTTTGAACAATTAATAATGAAAAAAATTAGAATTCATTATGAATAGTAAAAGAGTTTCAATTGAAAATAAATAATGAAAGAAATTAGAATGCAATTATGAATAATTAAATTAATTTTACTTGATTATGAACATTGAAATAAATTTAAATACAAACACTACTACATTTACGTAAAGAAAAACTCATGTTTAGGACATAATGCAAGAAATTTAGGGTAATCTGCAAGTGAAGAAATCAGACAATAAAACAAAGCAAGAATAATAATGATGATGAATGGTTGAAATGGCTGCAAAGCTGTGGGTTGGGGACTAATAGTGCACAATAGCCGCCATACCAAAATTAGGACACTGGGTAGCCTTCAAACTTCGAAGTATGCCATGCTACCCCTGATGCAAACCTGTGTCAGATCTATTACCAGGAATTTAAATAATTATAAAACCAGATGATCTGTAAATAAAGAAAAACAAACCTTTTTCTGGTACTGCTTGAGTTTATCTCTCTGCTTCTTCAAAGACTAAAATTTGGAACTTTTGTTAAACAAAGATATAGTCAGAAGATGAAAAAAAATGAAATTGAGGGATGCATGGAGCACAAAACTCCTAACATGCAAGTTTAAAACTAATTTTCATATATATATATATATAATATCTCTAAATTTTAACTATCAAACACAAGCTGTTGATATATTCATACTAGGGATATGAAACATTCATGAATCAGGATGTCTGTTAAATTAGGGAAGCCATTTTGCCTGGTATTTCCTTGACTTTTCCCTGATTTTAATTCTGTTTCAATGGTTCAATACAAGTCTTGAGCAATTGCTGCACACCATGGTTATCACAATGCGAGCCTGTTCAAGCAAACCTTAGCCTATTGCAGTAAATAACTGTGGATTCATACCATTATGAACAAAGAAATCAAACATCTTATAATGCTGTAAAATAAAATCACTCAGTTTTCTTGCTAGGTTTTCAGCCTATTTGGAATTCACATTTTAGTGAAGAAGGAAAAACAATTAATTTCCCTGTTTATGTCATGAAATAACCAATTTAGCTAATTTTCCCCTAATATTTTGAGGCAAAGCACAATTCCCTTTCCAGAATTCCCTGATTTAGCAGACACCCATTCAATCAATACTACAAATACAATTATACACCTCACTAATACTAGGTAGTGCACAATTGGCTAGCCTGCTAATAACATTTAAATCTAACTATGGAAACAACTATAGGGAAAAATACAAAAGTAGAATAAAGATAATGATGTAAATATGAAATCATTAAAAGTTTAATAAGTTTGGACATGTCCATTGCTTATTGCGCCTGCAATAAATGTAGTAAGAACATCTGATGGCAATATTTAATGCTTTCATGACAATGTTATTCTGGACAATAGCGTCAAAATGCAGATCTTGAAGCATTTGTAACAGGGAGTCAGAAGATGCGCCAAAGATGCCAAGAGCACTCATTGAGAGGTTAACAAACTTAATGCTGGTGTAGTTTGTTCTAAGGCTATTGACAAGAGGACGATATTTTGCTAATTTGTGGTCACTATTGATTGTAATGTTGGATTCAATATTTATAATTTATAACATAATTATATGTACATAAATATTTTTTGCTGACTTAGACTTTTAGTACTTGAGGTTTGTGCATAATATTTGGGCTCTTGCGTTGCTGCTAGTTTGATCCCTTGTTCATCCCATAGCTCACAAGTGTAGCCAGAGGAGGCAAAGGGGGCTGTCCTCAATGATGACTAAGTTGGTGTTTGAGAAATGCTCAAATCTGTAATAAAATTGATACATTGGAATGTAGCATTGAAAAGGATGTATCTTCAGATCCCTAAGGGTGTTTCCCTAATAGTTCAAGGGTGTGGTCAAAAAAAATTTCCAGGAGGCTCTGCCACAACTCCCATCATTCTGTTTTCCTTCATATCATATGGTATGTCAATGCTGGCCATGACATAGGACTATTGAACCCTACCCTAGTTAACTCCATAGCTTCCTTCCATGCTCCACACCTTTTTGGGCCCCCTTGTCTTGGCCACACCCTGTAGCCCCTTCCTTCTGCTGGCTACACCCTTTTCTCCCCCCAAGATGTGGCCCTGGCCACACCATGCTATGGCTCAGCAAATATCTTTGTAAAACATACAGTAATGGGTCAACTGAAAATCAACTATGCTGATGGATGACCCTCTGGCAAGGCTGTTCAAACGAGGGCAAATAGTGTATTTCTCTGCAGCAATATCTGACAGCCATGGGCTGCACCGTGCTTGGAAACTGTACAAAAACCTCCTGGTAATGTACAAAAAGTTGCCAAGTAAACTTTCAATTTAATTTAATGCTATATACTCCCTTACTAAAAGTTTGGAAATGATTGGGAGGCCAAGATGGTGGTGCGAATATAAACAAAAACTTTTGTCAAAAGTACAACAACAAGTTTTACATACTCTGCTTTCCCACCATTGTGAAATTCAAACAAGTGCAGAAAAAGTATTACTGTACCAAAATAGAAATTCAAAATGTCTTTGCTAGTATGCTTTGTTAAACATTTCAATATTTTGCTCAGCAACCAGGTTAACTCAGAACAGCGTTTACATGTCATAGAATTGATTGATAAAGCTTGTAGATTTTTAATTTTGACATCTGTTGCCATTCTTCAAATACTCTCATTATTTCTTCTTCTTTCATCCTTTTAGAATTGAGCTGTGGATATTAATTTTTGAAAAACCATGCTTTTACTATAATTTTAATGCTGGAGATTGACTAGGCCTTGAAAGAAGTTTCAGATGAAATATCCTTGTTTCCAAGCAGTATGACATGATTTGGTGTCATAATGAAAATTTAGTGGAGCTCCATGCGCATCTCAAAATTGACTATGTGCTCTGGTTCAACTTTCTTTGAAGAACTTTGCTCAAACAAGGGGCATTGGCATGTCAAGTCAATAGGCCAAGCCACCCTCAGAACACTACCAAAACATAATTTGCAATTTTTAATCAAAATTAGTTTTTAACTACAATATAAGCAACCTATTTGGTTAATTTTCCTCGAGTTGCTAGCCTATATCTCGCAATTTTTGATAGCCATCTTGTCTCTATCCAGTTAAAACTTCTATCTTCTTACCATGTTAAAACTTTATCAATAACTACCTTTCTCTCTCTATTTTTTATATGAAAATGTTTCGAATGTTTCTAGATATGATACGCAAATTAGTGTAAATTTCATAGATATGACGCGTACAAACAAGATTTACTAATATGCTTCGAGCTAAAACCATTCAAAGTTCGAGCCTATTGGTTAATCTTTTCCAAACGTTAGGTATGGGAGTGTATGTACTGAGCTGTGCTAATGATGAATTTAAAAAAGGACTGGGAAAAACGGCTAGTTCAACTTGCTACACGTACCAGGATTGCCTTGTCTTGCTCTGTCACTTTATTTTGCTGTTCAGGCTGCTTTTTCCTTGAGAAAAGTCCTCCCATTTCTCCAGGATAACATTAAACAGGATATAAGACCACCTTTATTTCATTTAGCAATCATCTTCCTTTCCAAGACTACTTCCATAGAAATGCCTCTTTTGCAGAAATCAGATTAACAATTGCGAGAATGAGGCTTGGAGAGGTAGTTTATTCCAAACTATTTCGGTGGCATTTGCTAAAATTCTCAATCTAGCCCTCGTTAATGTATTTCCAGTAACTACTGTAACTATTTGGTGCACGTGTACCCGACTAACAATCTGGTCACTGGTGTCGGGACAAGCTCAAATAAAAATAATAAAATTTGCTCTAGTATGAAAAAAGTGGTGGGATGTACGCCCGCCCCCTTGCGGTTTCAACACCCCTGGTACTTGTTACACAATCCTCTGTTCTCCAATGTTTGTTGGAAACAACTTTTTCCCCTGACCTTCACCCTTCGACAGCTTGTACTTAGCACGGTGATACTAAACCCTTAGACAACATACTGAAATTGAACAAACTTAACAAAATTGATCTTGGATTGATCAAACTATGCAGTTTAGGATAAACCATAGGAAAAGATAATTTATTATTTCGGTGATGATCAAACATTCAATATCTTCCGTGACTCACAATACGAACGTGCCATTTAAGGTTCCCTGATCTATGTGAAGATGACACTTTACCCCCCTTCCCTGACCTGTCACAGCGGATTATCACTGGGGAAGGGGGCTACCCCCTTGAACTAGCCTACGTCCCTCAAGCTAGTTACTCTTCTTTTTACTATAGGCTACCTGCCCCTTCCCTTCGGAACATTTGCCTTTCAAGGTCGCAACGCCCCCTGCTTAGCAGAACCAGGACAAATCCAGGAAAACTCCTTAGCAACTACCTGATGTTTAAACACATCCTACTGATTTCTCCTAATTACCTTATCCTTAATAGAGACATTGCAGTGGAGAGACATTGGGTGTAGCAAGTCACTTCAATAAAATCACTTAGAGGGACACATCCCTTACTTTACCAATGTTTTATCCAGGGAGCATCGCCCCTTTACATTGACGTACCCGCCACACTCGCCTGTGTAATTTCGTATAAAACCACTGCTCGGAAACACAAGCAGCTTCCACATTTCCAGATTGTTGTAAGGCTTCCTGCTTCCCTCATTGAACAAAGTATTTCCTTATTTACTAGTAACCCCAAAATGGCCTTGCATAGCAAGATTCTAAACCATAACAGAGCAAAGGGATCACGAAGCGAGTGTCTCAACCTGTGTCACCCTGTTCTGTCCAAAGCAGGTTGCCCTCTCTGGCATAACTCTAGGCCCGATTCTATCAATCGGGGATTAGGTAGTCTAGTCATCTGCAGCTAGGGCGAAAATGTTACTTTTTGGCTTAACAGAAATGGATATCTTCAATGCTAGGATCTGCTCCACATCAGGACAGGTTACAAACGAATCAAATTATACACCTCTCACTGTGAACCTTACACAATATCTAGGATGGCAAATGGCAACCCTACTTCATACAATCATGACTCCTCTCAAAATCTAATTTCACCCTTTCACAATGTATAGGTCCTTGACATCTCTTAAATTTATTGCCTTGCAGATTTCTGTACTTCCTTGTTGTGAGACTTCCTTCTCCACATAGGGTAACGCCCAGTCCCCTTGCTGTTAAGTACAACAAACTCAGGCAGAACAACGTTTTAAATCAGAAACTTGTCTCAAAAATAACTTCAAATTTAGAAATTTACAATTACTTTTTCTCAGTACTTATACTCAATTAAGTCTTGTAAGAAATGAAAGCTTAAAGAGGGTTGAAGACTGCAGAAAATGGGCGTTAAATTTCATCTTAGACCTATTGAGGTACTTCCACTAGTTTACCCTTCCCATATATTGTACTTTACGCATATGTACACGATACAAAACGTGACAATGAAAAGATTCCCATAATTATCAACCATGCATAACAAAAAGAGCACAGAAGAGAAGTGAAACAGAAAAATGTTCGAACAAAGAGAAGTCCGTGTTGCTTAGAAGCACTTTCTGTGGACGATGGATGGGCCAGATTCATCATATTCTTGCTTTGAGATCCACATCTGTTGGAAGGTTGAGAGGGAAGCCAAAATTGAACCTCCAATCCATACAGAGTACTTCCTCTCTGGTGGGGCAATGATCTTGATTTTCATTGTTGATGGAGCGAGAGCAGCAATTTCCTTCTGCATTCTGTCAGCAATACCTGGGAACATAGTGGTACCACCAGACAAGACAGTGTTAGCGTACAGATCCTTACGGATGTCAACATCGCACTTCATGATAGAGTTGTATGTGGTCTCGTGGATACCACTAGATTCCATACCGAGGAATGCTGGTTGGAAGAGGGCCTCTGGGCACCTGAATCTTTCATTGCCAATGGTGATAACTTGACCGTCGGGCAATTCGTAACTCTTCTCCAAGCTTGAGCTGGATGCTGCAGTGGTCATTTCTTGCTCGAAGTCAAGGGCGACATAGTTAAGTTTCTCCTTAATGTCACGAACGATTTCCCTCTCTGCGGTGGTAGTGAAAGAGTAGCCACGCTCAGTCAAGATCTTCATCAAGTAGTCAGTCAAGTCACGACCAGCCAAATCGAGACGAATGATGGCGTGAGGAAGGGCGTAACCTTCGTAGATTGGAACAGTGTGGCTGACACCATCTCCAGAGTCGAGGACAATACCGGTGGTACGACCAGAAGCGTACAGGGACAATACAGCCTGAATAGCAACGTACATTGCAGGGCTGTTGAAGGTTTCAAACATGATCTGTAGAAAAAAAAGGATAAGAAAAATAATCATTAAGAACAAACATCAAACCATGTGAGGCTTATTAAAAAGCCCACAAACTCTGACACGCAAACAAAAGGGGGATTTCCGCCAAGTTAGACAACACCCTCTTAGCAACGCTACACGATAGTGCATTCATTCCATTGTTTAAAGTCAGCGTCTTTCCAGTTAGTAGTCTTCTCCTATATGACAAAACATTGCTAACGTCTTAAAGGCTATTTTAGTACAGCTAAAAGCTTTATATGAAGATGCCTAAGCTTGTGGCCTTGCAAGGAAACACTTCATTAACTTTTCCTGCACCACACCCTCCTATGAAAAATGTTTCCTGCTTCCTCCTCCACCTAAACTTGATTATCAACAGCTAAAAATTTCAAGACTTATCGTATCTCCAGAAACTAGACTGCAAATTATTTCACTCGCACCAATGAAAGCCATAATACCCTAGTAAATGAACCTAACTCAAATCAATGTGCAAACCAGCAAGCCTTTGATCGACAACGAAAAGGGCGTTAACATAACATGAGTCTTACCTGTGTCATCTTTTCTCGGTTTGCTTTTGGGTTCAATGGAGCTTCAGTCAAGAGAACGGGGTGTTCCTCTGGAGCAACTCGAAGTTCATTGTAGAAAGTGTGATGCCAGATCTGCAACGGACAAAATTCGGTAAGATACGGCCTAACGGAAAGTGTTGAACAAATTGGGCGTATACAAGCGGAAAGAAAAACTTAATTAGTCTAAAAGCACTTTAGTTCTCTACATACCTTTTCCATATCATCCCAGTTTGTGACAATTCCGTGTTCGATAGGGTATTTCAGGGTGAGAATACCTCTCTTGCTTTGTGCTTCATCACCAACGTATGAATCTTTCTGTCCCATACCAACCATGACACCTTGATGTCTTGGTCGACCTACAATTGATGGGAAAACAGCCCTTGGTGCATCGTCTCCTGCAAAACCAGCTTTGCACATACCAGATCCATTGTCAATGACAAGAGCTGCAACATCTTCCTCATTCATGATGATAGTTTGTGATTTTTATATAACACAAGAACTGTTTCAAACTGTTAACTCCTCTTCGTTCGAAGTTTCACTTGGAATAGGCTGATCTGCTGTTCTGCTTGGCGATATCTATAGGCTGTCCATGTGACAGAGTGCCATGCTTATTACCAAATAAGGCAATTTCCTGTTGAGTGCCTATTATTTGTTTATGCACAGCTTTTACATTCATTCCTAACAAGGATATAACGGTCCGCCTTGGGCTGTTATCCCCCTACGTGGATTTGTTCTTCTCTCATTGGCTAAATTTCTCAAAAATGCTTGTGATTGGCTGATTTAACAATGGTATAGTGTACAGGTGCTGTCGACAGTCGATTTCAACCTTTTCTGGATGCCAATGGGGATGTGCCCATAGCCACCAGCCACAAGGAAGTGGACAAGCCGAAATGACTGAATCGATAGTGGGAAGTACGAAAGAAATTACAACATTCTTACGATGCCTTTTTGCCCCATAAATGGTATACCTACATAAACAGAGCAGTCATCATACTATTTTGATCCCGTTCATGGCATGTACAATGTTTAAACAATTTTGAGTCATACACATTGCATGTTCTAACGTTAAAGGGACAACACATGCAACATTGGAGTGTAATTTTGGTACAAGGAAGCAATATTTCATAGCAATTACGAAATTCTTTTGGCATGATACAAAATAGGTCTGCAGGTACTTTGCAATGAAGGCGAATGCCATAGTTTCTTAGTAATAATTAGGCCCAAAGATACAATACTTTGCACATATTCTGGGATATCTGGAGGGAACAAAATCATTTCATTTAAGTGATTTCGTGGTTATCACACATGTACCAAGTTTCGATATAACGGAAATGAAAAATAATTGAAACTTAATGCCACTTGATTTACAATAAAGGAGAACTCTCTGCAACCAGCAACACCGCCCTTTTTTACTGTTTTGTCACAGATTGCAAAGGACATACTTCTGGTTATCGATATTGAGTAGTTTGAAATTCTTCATATTTAGAAGGGTTCATAAACACGGCTGTGAGCCGACCGAAATTGATCGATTCCAGGATCGATAATGTAATGTCATTATTCCCAAAAATTCAACTTCCGTGAACAAAACATTTCACACATTGCTTAAAGTGAATATGTAACGAAACAATTTTCACAGAAAGACAATTTTGTTGTAAAATCTTTGCCTGCGTGTTCTTGGATCAGCCTAGCGTTCTGTCTAACGGTCTGGAGCACATTCACCACATTCAACCGACCCAAGCAAACTTCAAATGGCGTTCGTTCATGGTATTATTTGGCTTTCTTGCAGGTGATGGCCGTAATAGGGTGGAGAATAAAAGTTTATTCGCAAATTCATAGTTTGAAGCTCGACTTTGACCTCGGTGGCACATAATACTCGCTCGTCCACAACAGTTTGAACTGGCCTAAGCTCTCATTATTATTTTTCCTGCTCTGTTTCGTGTCAGACAACAATTCACAGTTCAGGAAACAATTACCCACCAGGAGATCCTTCTCAAATCGATGAAAATGGGCGTTTTCCTCCTCCCTTTTGGGCGTTAAACCAGAAAGCAACAAAGCCATTCCTTTTCATTGTTCTCCGTTGACTTTATATGGCTAGGAACAAAAAACTGATTAAAAACAAGGAAACGAGAATGAGGAATGCATTTCTGCCTAAGCATATCTGCCAAAGTAGAGAAAACACTTTTCTAGGGCTTGTGCTGACTTAATTGTTGACATTCATGTTGCATTTTTAACCGGCCTGTGATTTTTGGCACGTGTCCACATTTAGTAAACAAAGGTTCACTGTAGTTAGCTTATATTATATTAAACACAGTGTACAGTAGGAGAGACCCTTCCATAGTATAAGGGCCGTACATTACTTATGCCTCAGGTTGGGACTGAAGAGAAATGTGTATTTGGGTAATTATTTTTGTCACCCAACCTTGTGAACTGTAAAAATAATCGTTACCCAACCAATAAAGAGCTATTAAAGTATGCTACCCAACCTTCATAAGATAAATATGATCTATCCAACCTTAAAGCTGCCTGAACAGACATTTACCCAACCTATTTCTCTTCAGCCCCAACCTGATGCATAAATTATGAGCGGTCCCTAATCATTGAAGATTGGTTGACGATTCATCAACTAACTTTTTTCATGGGTGCTGGATCTCGGAATTGGGGGTGGTGGCAATTTCTAAATATTTAATAAGGCGCTCTGGGTGTAACATCAGGAAATGGGTGTGGCATAGTTGCAGCCATATTTTCGAAGATTGAGATATGGCAATTTAGCTATGTTGGAATCAAGTTCAATGCACTTTGAAAAGCAAGGTCAATGCAATAAGTTTGATGACAAAGCACTCCTTCCAAAATGAACAGTAGTTTTAGCAAGGGGCTTGCCCCATAGAAATCAACTCGTGCTTAGAAATGTCTCTGCCCTCACAATTTTTTGAAGGTAGGGTCAGTGGCGATTTCTAAAAATTTTAACAAGGGGGGCTCTAGGTGCAACTATGCCCATATTTTGGGTGCGACCTTGCTGCAACCACGCCCATAAGTTAAAAGAGGCAGATATGATACTTTAGTTTAGTACTGATAAAGTATAATAAACAATTAGAAATGTCTCAGTTACCATATAGCAGTGAATGATTAATGATAACAATACAAAACACTTTAGAAGCACGGTGAATACACTTTGAAAAGCAAGGTCAATGCAAGAATTTTCAGGAGGGCTGAGCCCCTTAAAATGAACAGTAATTTTTATAAGGGGGCTCCGCCCCTGAGCCCCCGTACAAATCACCCCTAGGTAGGGTCTTTCTAAGTGAACAAAAGCCAAGTTTCATAGGTTAATGAGCATCCACCCCAACAAAGATCGACTCCGCTTCCCTTTATTTTGATCTCAGTTAGGTCTGATGTTAAGCTGATTCGATTTAAATTATCGGTTCTTGCATACACTTTTTTTTTATAAGAATACCTAATTTTTTTCTGAGCCTCAATATTCTTAAAAATTTTCGGTTTTGAGCCTCAGATTATTCTTAAATTATTCTTAAATTTTTCTTGCTCAACACAAGGTGTAAATTCGCCTTAAGATCAAAGAAACATATTAAATCATTTTTGATGTGTTGATTCATCATAAATTTCAACGAGAACAAACGGGACGAGTCGGGGTACGGTTTTAGTCCAAAAGCATTATTTCAACTCCATCAATATCATCAATGCCAATGTAGTCCTCGCTATCATCTGAAGATGTAACTCCATATTTGGCAAGAGTTTTATTGAAGTTCTCGATTTGTCCCATGAACCATCCATTCTCGTATAAAGCTTTGATTCGATTAACAAAATATTTTAGTTTTGATGAAGGTTGAGCCTGGCGATATTCTTAAATTATTCTTAAATTTTAGCAATTTTGAGCCTCAATATTCTTATAGACTTTATTCTTATAAAAAAAAGAGTGTATCTGTTAATCCCTATTTTTCAGTAGTATTGCAGGTTCAGAACATGATGTATGGTTTCTGATCGGAAATCACGCTGTCAATAGCTGGGTGTGTCATTCCCTTTTTCTGTAAATGCCCTGTCAGTGCTCACACCATTTTATCTGCAAACCTTGAGTATAGACTCCACCCTGGCTATTGTCAGCAACGCCCATGCCCCCTGCTTCCCTTCTGTATGCATAGTAAACATTACCTGCAGGCACGTACCTGCAGGCACGTACCTGCAGGGGGCACGGGGGCAATGCCCCCCAAATGAAAAACTTTGCATGGTTTTGTCCCTCCATTAGAATCATTAAACTGGAGATTTATATAGCAAAATAAGCCTTTTGCCCCTCCGAAGTGCTTGTACCGGCA